>CM047815.1:100229765-100569765 GCA_026214975.1 Gentiana macrophylla | reverse complement strand
ATCATCGAGATCCCAGGTAAAGCATGTGCTAATTGTAAGCCTTTGACATCTCCAAAATCATCCCACAATGTCATTATGATGGGAACTTTCCTGTTATTGGTGCAAAACAGTTTGCAGACAAAGATGTTGATCTTTACAGGTGTAGGTATATTATATATTATAATATCATTCATAGACGGTATTAAGCGTAACAGGGAGTAATGCATAGTTCATGGAATTGATTAAGCTAAGAAGTCATTGACTGCGTAAACAGCATGTGTAAAAAAAGTGAACAGTATTTAAGTTATCTGAACGGCACTTACCTTTGGTCGATAATGATTATCTCACACTGGCTTGATTTCTTATTCACCTGTCTGCGTGGCATCACATGAATGACAAGTGCATTGACATCTGAGAAAAGATTGAGTGACATTATATAACGAAATCCAAGGAATAGAAAGATTTTTTATATGCTTAAAATCTTACTGAAATAGATTTCGATATCCGCATGCCTAAAGAAGTCTGTAAAATCCCTAACAGGTTAAGTCACCAGCAGGAATGGTGGAATTGGTTCATCAACAGGTTCAACCAACTTGTTGTAGTCGAAAACCCATGTGAAGCCATAAGGCCCCACATTGAAGAAAGATACAGCCTCAAGTAACTTAGCATTGGAAACGTCGTACAGTTTAAACGGCAACAGAGTACGTTCGAAAAAGTGGATAGCATCTTCATACACAATTCCTGAGACCTTTGATCCCTGTTTTTTTATAGGAAACAAAACATATTTTAGATAAAGCAGAAAAGAACTTATTGTAGATGTCTCATTCAACTGGTAGGTGAAAAGTAGACAAACCTGTTCATCAACTAACACATAACGCCTGTAGCGTTTCCCAGATTTCCCATTACTTCCTTTCCCAGTTTGTTGGCGATGGCGTTCAACAACCTGTACTCTAATAGTCCAGTTTGTAATGTCTCGATTGATTTCCAAAATCTTAAACATTTTCCTTTCTGGTACGATTGCCATATTGTCGGACTGTATAAAAAATGTAATTGATAGAGAAAATGTTGTATACATATAATAATAGAAGGCTAAATATTCTCAGTCAAAAAAAAAGCTGTCAATGCCGGCAATAGTAGACATAGGATAGAAGTAAACAATAAACAGTACAGAAAGGATGAAAAAAGTAAACTTTACAAATAATAAAGCACATGAAAGAAGATGTGTATTGTTAAAATACCTTACGAATATACATTCTCTATGATTGTGTTAGCACTTCCTTGTAAACTATATTTTTTGTTTCTACTGAAGATGCTTTATCATTACAGTCTTTCCTAAGCAGTACTTTTATAGAGGATGATTTTTTTGCACGTGACTGCGCAACATAAAGCTGACCATGAGAGAACACGGGTTCCTTTAAATAAACACCAACACAGTCTAATGTTTGACCTTGAGCCTTGTTTATTGTCATTGCAAAGCAAAGTCTTATTGAAAATTGTACACGCTTGTAAGGAACAGGATACATTTCGTTTGTTGGAGGTTGAAGGGGAATTCTATGTAAGAAAACTTGATTTCCTGCAAAGTCCCTTAAAGAAATTTCTGCTTGTATGACATTACGACTTAGATTTTTGCAGACTAATCGTGTTCCGTTGCATAAGCCTTCAGATGGATTAAGATTACGCAACAACATGATTGGAGCACCTACTTTTAAGGTCAATTTATGTGGAGGTAATCCATTCGGTGTTAGACTATTTAGTAGGTCTTGATATTGTCCTTGAAGGTCACGGTTTTGAGTTTCATCAAAACTGATGTATTGAACTGCCTCACCCGGAAATCTATCAATCAGCAAGCTATTGACCTCATCGACAAATTGGTTCTTAGTTGTTAGTATAGCTCTATTAACATAGACTATTTTTTTTTGTGGGTCATCAATGCCTGGGTATACTGCTTTGATTAAATTTAAGACATCTTCATTTTCATTGTTAGTAGAAGTTATTACACAAGAATTAGGTAATTCAACGTAACCAGTATCTTCAATGTTGTTCTTTCCCTCATCTACAAACATTAAGAAAGATGTGAAATAAGGATCTGTCCTAGCTCTCAAATTTTCGGTTAAGTAAAACTTTTCTATTTTTGGCCACATAGGAGAGTTTAGAAGACATGCATCAAGCTCCTCCTTTTTGGTTCCTCTTCGAATAACAGGTAGTGTTTGCCTAAAATCTCCTCCCAAAACCATAACCTTCCCACCAAATAACTCAGAGTTTGACATTATATCTTGAAGCATGTCATTCAAAGCTTCTAATGCAGATCTTTTTGCCATAAGAGCTTCATCCCAAATAATTAACTTACTTTCTCTTATTAACGTAGAAAGAGAATACTGTTTACTAACCCTACATGTAAGAAAATCAGAACTGTCAAGGGGTATTTTAAACTTAGAGTGTACAGTTCTGCCACCGGGTAAGATAGAAGCTGGAATCCCAGATGTAGCAGTAGCTAGTGCATAAAAGCCTTTGCTTCTAATTTCTGCAAGCAATGCTCTGTATAGAAATGTCTTACCAGTTCCACCTGGACCGTCAATGAAAAAGGTCTTTGATTTATTAGTATAGGCAGCATCTACTATTGTTTTGAATATATGTTTTTGCTTTGTATTCAGGCTATGTTTTAGAGCTAATTCAGCAGGCGTAACAACTATACTACTCTCTGTTCTTATTTCTCTTGTTAAGTCTTCAGGACTTTCATCAATATCCGACATAAGGGTCGTAATATAAGTTTCAAGTGTTTTCCCCATAGTTTTAAGATATGAATTTATGTGTTGGAGGACTTTGCACCTAATCTCAGTTATATGCAGGCTTAAATCTCTAACAAAATCTTCAGACATGCTGTCCTCGAATGACAGAAAAAGTTTTTCGGGATCATTGGGACAGCAGTAAACTAATATAGTAGCAAAAAGCCTCCTAAGCTGAAAAGGCATATGGAAAATGGCTGCTTCTTTCATGCACAATTCTTGACTATTATCATCTTCTAGCAACCCTCTAAGCAATGCTGCCTCTTTGAAAGTGGCAACAGCCTTATTGTAAAACATTTTTAGGGATTTATAAGACGTAGGACATTCTACATAAGCTAAAAGCATTCTAAGGCAAAACCTCTCTCCCTCAGATGGATGTACAGTGACAATACGGCCTATAGATTCTCCCTTTTTCCGGAAAGTCCACTGTTTTTTACTTGGAATTCAAACAAAGTGCGTAGGAAAATCAGCATACGTACATTTAAGCCTCTGAGCATGTGTGTCTGTTTTATTCATGTAAACAAATTCAGTCAGCATTGTTTTTAGCTGCTGTGGATTTGTAAGAATATCAGACAAAGATTGTGTATTTCTAAACGACACGGTTTGGTAGTTTTCTAGATGTAGTGGAAGACGAATGATATGAGGTTTCATCTCGCTCATTGGAAATCTAAACATTCGCCAAAGCGCTTCAGGCGGTGACACCCAACGAGCTGATACAAATCGCTCTATTTCATCAACGACAGTAGATTGCTCGGCTTCATTAGACAACTGGAATAGAATTCAATCACTACCTTTACATATATACTTATAGATATATTTTACCGCTATTATTGAAGCACATATCTCTACATTTATATGGCAGTCAAATTTAGCAACTAAATAAGATGTATGAGGTACTACCCATCTATTATCGACCCATGCACCCATGATTTTAACTTGCTTACCATCCTTCCGCCTACGGTATGTTGGATATGCATTTGAAGAGGATTTTGTTTCATTGGAAAATTGTTTAGGGTAAGAGTTTTTGCACGTCTTATCTTTACGCATACATACATTTGTTGGATTCAGTTCTCCATATGGGCCATGAACCATGTGTTTCACTACAGCCCGGTATAGCCAAGGATTTAAGTCTTTGTCTGGAAGCTCCGCAGAAACAATTTTGTCATATTCTGCTGGATCGTAAAGTTTATGTGCGTTTTTAGTATAAGAAGAAAGTGTGCATGTGGAAGGCCTCTTTTTTGATACTCAATGACATATGTGTATGCAACAATCTCACCAAAAATTTCGTTTTTAATGAGTTCAATCTTAATTTCTTCAATCTTAGTATGGAAAACCCTAACAGTTAAGTTTGGTCGATCTTGGGCAAGCTCGGTTGGATGTAGATGTTTTTAAATTTCAGGCCAATTAGGATTACATGTAACCGTTAAAAAAAGATCAGGCTTTCCAAATTTCTGAACAAGTGTCAGCGCATCTACATACTTCTGACGCATATGCCTAGGCCCGCCTATGAAGCTAGCTGGTAGAACAATTCTCTGTCTTATATTTGATGGTTCATGTTCACCAGAACCAACTGCATCTACTATTCCTTGCAAGAATTCTTGTCTTATTTCATCTTGTTTGGATTTAGCTCGGTAAAAGTCTAGCCTCTGAGTTTCTAATTTAACATACATATCTACAGAGTATTGCTAGAAAAGCCTACCAAATCGGAGGATATGTGTATCACCGTTAGCTCTAACCTGAAACTTATAGGAATAAAACTCCCTCATAGATACACACCCATAGTTGGAGTGGAAGTCAGACGCAACTGGTAATAAAGAAAATATAGAGTCAGTTAATAAACCATCGAAAGAAGCTTTAGATACAAGGATTAGTTTGAATGTGCAATACCTAGTTCTTCAGACTGCAACAACTGTTCCGCTGTTGTAGACCTCGAAGGAGAAATCATGTGTGTGGTTGTGCCTATAAGAATAGGTACACGTTTTTTTAGCTTTTACACCATTTTTGGCTATTCCTTGGTGCCATCCAGGATCACCAAACGGGAACATAAATGGGTAATGCAATGGATCATAGCATCCATAGTGATATTGAATGCTTCTTGACTCTCCACTATGCTTGTAAACTCTAATGTCTCTATGTGTAGCCTCAGTATTAGTTTCATCAGCTTCTAATAAAACAGCAACTTGAGAAACAGTAGGGTTAGCATATCTTTTATGATTGACAAGAGGGTTATGCCTTAGGATGATTTGTTTATTTTCTATATCAGGAATAGATGCTAGTCCACGAAAGAATCTAGCATATGGATTAATCTGTAAGATATGAATAATTTTTTCTAGGATTTCTTGATCTAAAGAAGAGGAGCTACACAAACGCTGTTCAATTTCATAATTGGTGTCGTGATAGTAGAACTGAATATTTTTCGGCATACCTTCATCAGGTAGTAGGTCATTTATCCAATGATAAACTTGGCCCTGGACTCTGAAAGTGTAAATTCCTTTGTCTCGTCGTGCCAGTTTTTTTATCATATTTTAAACCAAGAGACGTGAACGATAGGTGATTGTTATATGCTCTGATCATGACCCTAAAACTCCTCGGTTCAGTAGAATTTGATGTTAACAGCAATGCCTGTAGCTCAGAAGGCAGAGCACACTGTTTAAGAGTAACATCTCCATCTGAACAGCACAGGTTTGCTATTTCATGACTAAACTTTATAGCATCACAGTGCCGGCAATTCGGCACAGGCTTTTGTGCAACGTAAGACTCAGGTATGCAACTCAGTCGCGGAACACCATTAGGGATTCTTTTTTTTTCTTAGGTGGAAGACGAGCATTGTCTTTTATTCTATCTGCAGAATTTAATCTACATATCTTACGTTTACGCCTAAACCGTAATACTGCCATAGCTCTGTATTCGGCATGAGTTGGCACAGTAGGCACGGCACAACTTTTATGAGCAACCCCATCTAGCTGTTCTACCGACATGTACCCACCCAATGTGTTTAGAGGACGACATGCTCGTTTATTCATGGAAGAATTGTTTAACTGTGTGTTGGGTTTTGCAGGTTCATTTAATGAACTATTGAACGTTCTTTTCCTCTTACCGATAGATTTCTTAGTCTTATCACATAAGCTAGATTCGGAAGGAAGGCAAACTGGACCCTGAGAACCAGGCCTAGGCCTTGCCTTACCTTTACTTCTCATCCTATGCTATTCACTACCTCAGGTAAAAGCAGAGTAGAAAACCACAGAAAGGTAAACCTTTTCTACCTACAGGCAAGAGTGAAACGTTAAGCTTACGTACAATCTCTTTAACTCTGCAGTGAGATTGAAAACACATAAAGGCTATAAAATGAGTACAACGAAAAATTCTATTCACACAGAGTTAGCAAGTGCATCTCCTACAGGACTGTAAAACGTAATGCATCCTAAAGCACGATTAAAATAAAAGTAACATGCTAACTCGAAAGGAAGGCCGAAAAAAAAGCACCCCGAAAGAAGCTTCATACCTGTTGCTGAACTCCAAATGCAGACTGCACTACAAGCTCCAAAAAGAAACACCTTAAAAAAAACAAACAAACAACATAAGACCAAACAGAAAAGAAAGCAAGTATGTTGTGTAAAAGGAAAAAGAAAATGCAGAAAAATCGAAGGCTGTGTCTTTTGGCCTTGACACAGAAACATCCAACAATAACCCTTTTTAGTAGTAAACTAACAACTATATGCAGATGAAGAAGACATTTGTATATGTAAGTAAACTTCAATGAAGAAAGGGAAAAACCAATATGAGCAAAAGAAAGAGATAAATCCATTTATTGAGAAAAACCTAAATACGAATAAGATGATTTGCTAATTTTTTAGCGGTTTAGTTAGAACACATAACGAAGAAGGCGAACAACCATTACGAGCAATAAAGACACCCTTTTTATCTTAAAGAATGCTGATATGAAGAAGAAAAGTTCATTAAGTATAATGAGTTCATAGTCAAACCATGTAGATCATACAACAACTACTTCCAAAAAGCAGATTTAGTAAATTTCATTCTTAATAAAGCCATGTAAATCATACAACAAGTACCTGATCCTAAGACCGCAAACATGACCAAATGAAAAAGCATGACATGATTAAAAAGTCATGAACACTAAACAGAGTAAGTACATGTTGAAGACAGGGGAAAAAATCATTTTTCAGACACGTAAACAATATAATGAAAAACTGATAATTAAACACATAACCCCATTAATGCAACGAGACACATTTATTCTGTATTAAATGCCTAAACCAGAAAGACTGTTAAGATCATTGCAATAGTTTTAATAAGCACCAAAATCGAAAGAAGCTCACCTAGGTAAGAGCACAGAAAGAAGAAGAAGAAGAAGAGGTGTTTATGTGAAATAAATGAGGCTGCCGAAATGCAAATATATAGCAGAATGAAAAGAATAAAAGAACATTGTTTACCCACCGGATTTAACGAAGAGTCTTTGTGAACCACGGAAAGGAAGGCCTGCCATAATCCGTTGGGTAAAAGCATATCTTTTTTCTTCAGTTGTAGGATTGACGCCTACAAACCTCAAAGCCTAAACCGAGAAGATAAGAATTGAGTAGAAATTCTATAAAAAGAAACCAAACAAGACTAAAGAAACCCAAAGAAAGAAAGGGCTGAGTATGCATGTCATACCTGTCATTCGAAATTGACAAGATATACATCCGGCAGCTTCTATCATGCTCGGCCATATCTAAAGCCGGGTACTTTCTGTTAAATCGAAGCCATCCTAGCCGCCTATAGGCGCAAGATGCTGCAAAGAAACCATCAGAAACGCTTGAAGCTAGCGGCAAAAGGCAAACGGCAAAAGGAACCGGAGACTGGGGGGGCCCCGATGAGCCTAGCCGCCCCCCAAAAAATTGGCTGAAAACCCTACCAAGGATATAATACCCATATATTTCACATTTTGATATTTTACATTTTATTTCCTTCTTATCTATTTCCTACAGCCTTTTTGGACTGACGAAAACCCAGCAGACCAACATTGGGCCAACCCAGCTTCAAACGGACCGCATCTGATTAAAAAATCCCAGCACGAATTAATTCCAAAAAGGACGGACGTGTACACCTTGAACGCATTTTTGCCTTGTTTTCATATTAGGAAAGATATATATATATATATATATATATATATATATATATATATATATATATATATATATATATATATATACTAGATGGGAAGGCCGCACAACGCATGGGCATGCATGTATTTCGTTGGATATGAAATGGGATACATAATTGTGCTTCTTTGACATTTTCCAAATGTAATTAAATTGAAATCGGATACATTTTAAGCGCAAACACACATAATAAGATTAAGAATAAATTAAAGCTAATGTGTAGATTAAAAATACAATTGAGTCATCTAAATGGAACAATTTAACTCAAACCCTTCAAAAAAAAAAAAAAAAAATCTTTTCTTTGGCCAAAAAAAAAAAAAAAAAAAATCTTTTAAATTTTGTGCCACCGATGAAACAGTAAAAAAAAAAAAAAAACACACGGCGACACCTTGGTTGGAGTTTCCCAACCAAACATTATAAATAGGTATATATATATATATATATATATATATATATATATATATATATATATATATATATATATATATATATATCATTATATCATAATTTTTCACCATAATTTATATATTTTCGTTTTCTTTATTTTGATATCAAATTTGATATCTTTCCGATGAAATTTCATAAATCATTTTTGTGTGTAAAATAATACGTAATTAAAATTGTCACTACCGTTTGACTGAAACTGTTGACGGTGTGTCTCTAGCGATAATAACAAATATCAGATATAATGTAGTACTACTAATTATCACATTATTTGACACTATCATTTGACATTGTTATACTATATGACACTACTGTTTGACATTACCATTTGACAATGTTATATTATTTGACAATGTTATATTATTTGACATTTCCATTTGATATTGTAATATTATTTGACACTACCATTTGACATTGTTATATTATGTAACACTACTATTTTGACACTAACATTTGACACTATCATTTGATATTCTAATATTATTTGACACTACCATTTGACATTGTTATACTATGTAACACTACTATTTGACAGTAACATTTGACATTGTGATGCTATTTGATACTACCATTTGACATTGTTATACTATGTAACACTACTAATTTCCTAACATTATAGTTGAACATTAGAGTTATTTTATTATTATTATTATTATTATTATTATTATTATTATTATTATTATTATTATTATTATTATTATTATTATTATATATATATATATATATATATATATATATATATATATATATATATATATATCTATATATATATATATATAATATATACACGTGTGAATTTGATCCAATTACCCATTGCTTGACCCATTATCCGACCCAAAACCCGGTTTTCCCAAAAAAAAAAAAACAATTACCCAATTATGGTAAGTAGAATATCATTAATTAATTAATTACGTGGATCTCAAAATTGATTCACAATTAAAAAAATATTTACACACATGCCGATTAAAACAAACACACGCGTGTTATAATTACCTATTTATGCCCACGTTTTAATTACCATCAAAACGTTTGAATTGCAATTTTCGACCTTTTTTTCATTCAAGATATTACAAGTGGATCAATTGCTATATTCAGGTTTGCAAGGTGTTTTCATCATCTTCTTCATCATCATTAAGGTAATTCTTAATCAAATGCATGCATGTGTTTTAATTAAATTATATATAATCAAATGCAAGCATGCATGTTTTGTTTATGATAGTATATTGTCTATATACTCAGTAATTGCTATTTGTGTTTTAATTTTATTTGTGGTTATTATTTTTGTGTTTTATTTTTGGTTGTTGTTTATTCCTGATTGACAGGTTTAAAATTCATGGGATGTTAGATGTGATCATACCGTCTGCATTTACAAGATTGAAGGATTCTTAGGTTGCTTATCATTTTTTTTTATCTATTCGATCAGGTATCAATTTTTTTTATCCATCGCATTATATACGTCTGTCTGGCTACTTTGACACTACATGTTCATCTGTGGTTGCACCACGTTCTAGGATTCAGATCAAGTTTGAGATCGGCCAACAGATACGTTATTTTTAATTGAAGGTTCACCACCATTTCCGTTGTTCATTTGAATCATTTTTAAACATATTTTTATCGCAAAAATGATTTTAAATTTTGTTGAATGCATGAGTATGTGTTTAGGTATTCACAATTTCTGTTAATTGATTATGATGTCATCAAGTATGTTTAGGTAAAAGCATCCATTCTTTAAGTAAAAATGAAAATATAAAAAACTAAATAAATATCAAAAAAACAAATAGGGAATAAATTCGGCCGTAATTAGAAATATCATTTAAAATTTGATTTTTCTTATAAAAATAGGGAATATTTTGCATCTAATTCCATCAAATATTGAATTTAATGCGAAATATTATTGCATTAAATTATAATATTCAAATATTCTAACAAATTAAATTTATCTCATTTTCCTATCTTATTTCACATTAAAAAATAACTAAATTCAAAAAACCTACCATAATTATAGGGAACAAATCCGGCTCACAATCTTCTAATTTTTTTGGGAAAAAAATTGTCATTGTTACAATAACCACATACTATAATTAAAAAAATTATTTAAAATTTGATTTTCCTAATAAAAATAGGGAATAAATCCGGCTCACATTAATGCTAATTATTCTTACATTAAATGTGTTTTAAAAAAATAATTATATTCAAATTCGCTATTTAAAAAAATATTCATAAATTTATGTCATATCTGGCAATTTAGCCGTCTGAAAATTTTAAAAAAAAAACAAACCTACCATAATTACATAATTCACCTACCCTAATTATAAAAATCATTTAAAATTTTATTCTCCTAATAAAAATAGGTAATAAATTAGACCATAATTAGAAAAATCATTTAGAATATGATTATTCTAATAATAATAGGGAATAAATTCATCCATAATTAGAAAGAACATTTAAAATTTGATTTTCTTAATAAAAATAGGGAATATTTCGCATTAAATTCAATCAAATATGGGAATTAAATGTGAAATATTTATTATTTAAATTATAATATTCAAAAAAAATATTAAATAAATTTTACCAATTAATAAAACATATATTAACATTAAATTAAATTCATAAAGGAAATATTCAGACATTAAATTCATCCCTACAAATTAGATACCTCAATTAATGCTAAATATTGCTCCATTAAATTATGTTTTTATTTTTCAAAAAACATAATTAGGGATATTTTTCACCTGAATAATTATTCAGACATTAAATACATTCTATATAACTGTCATTATTACAATAACCGCATACCATAATAAGAAAAATTATTTAAAATTTAATTTTCCTAATAAAAATAGGGAATAAATCCGGGTCACATTAATGCTAATTATTCTTACGTTAAATGTGTTTTAAAAAAATAATTATATTCAAATTCGCTATTTAAAAAATTATTCATAAATTTATGTCATATCTGGCAATTTAGCCGCCTCAAAATTTAAAAAAAACAAACCTACCATAATTACATAATTCACCTAACCTAATTATAAAAATCTTTTAAAATTTTATTCTCCTAATAAAAATATGTAATAAATTCGACCATAATTAGAAAAATCATTTAAAATATGATTATTCTAATAATAATAGGGAATAAATTCATCCGTAATTAGAAAGAACATTTAAAATTTGATTTTCTTAATAAAAATAGGGATTATTTCGCATTAAATTCAATAAAATATGGAATTAAATGTGAAATATTTTTTATTTAAATTATAATATTCAAAAAATATATTAAATCAATTTTACCAATTAATAGAAAATATCTTAACATTAAATTAAATTCAAAAAGGAAATATTCAGACATTAAATTCATCCCCTACAAATAAGATACCTCAATTAATGCTAAATATTGCGTCATTAAATTATGTTTTTATTTTTCAAAAAACATAATTAGGGATATTTTTCACCTCAATAATTATTCAGACATTAAATACATCCTATATAACTGTCATTATTGCAATAACCGCATATCTTAATTAGAAAAATTATTTAAAATTTGATTTTTATAATAAAAATATGGAATAAATCCGGCTCAAATTAATGCTAATTATTCTTCATTAAATGTGTTTTAAAAAAAATTATATTCAAATTCTCTATTTAAAAAAATATTCATAAATTTATGTAATATCCTGCAATTTAATTACTTCAAAATTAAAAAAAAATATACCTACCGTAATTACATAATTCACCTAACCTAATTATAAAAATCATTTAAAATTTTATTCTCCTAATAAAAATAGGTAATAAATTCGACCATAATTAGAAAAACATTTAGAATATGATTATTCTAATAATAATAGGAATAAATTCATCCATAATTAGAAAGAACATTTAAAATTTGATTTTCTTAATAAAATAGGTAATATTTCGCATTAAATTCAATCAAATATGGAATTAAATGTGAAATATTTTTATTTAAATTATAATATTAAAAAAATATTAAATCAATTTTAACAATTAATAAAAATATCTTAACATTAAATTAAATTCAAAAAGGAAATATTCACACATTAAATTCATCCCTACAAATTAGATACACTCAATTAATGCTAAATATTGCTCCATTAAATTATGTTTTTATTTTTCAAAAACAATTTTTCTAATTATGGTATGCGCTCATTGAATACCAAATATTCTTACATTCAATTTTTTTAACATTGCACCGATTGTTTTTATAGTTTTGAATTAACTTTGTTCGGTTTTGTTTTTATGAACTTTATGTCATTTAATGGGAAATATTCTTGCATTAAATACATCCTATATAAATTATTCACTCCAATTAATACCAAATATTCTTACATTAAATTAAATGTTCAAAAATACCTAAATTAAAAAATGGAATTTAATGCGACATATTTTTACATTAATTTATAATATGCGAAAATGATAAATTATTTATTCCAATTAATGAAATATAATTCTAACATTAGATTACAATGTCAAATGATTTTACATTAAATTATATTTTGTAAATAACAATATTCATGTTTTCCAATTAATTCAAAATATTCTTAAATTAAAGTTATTCCCTGCTAAATAGTCGCTCCATTTAATACCAAATATTCATACAATCAATTATATTTTCATGAATAACTTACTTCAAATATTTGCAGTGTAATGCAAATGTATTTAGATTAAATAAATATGTCATTCAACGTGAAATATTCTTATATTAAATTACATTTTCAAAAGAAAAACAATTTCAAATATGTCAAAAGATAATAATCTCAGAAACTATTTTAAATTAAATATATGGATCATAAATAAATTCAAATATGTCAAGAAAAAAAAATCATTATGTACAAATTTTGAGTCCTCTATTGATACATAATATTCGAAAATTAAATTACATTTTGAAAATAACTAAATTCAAATATGCCAATTAATACAATATATTCTTAAATCAGGTAATTTGCTATGCATTAGCCACATCATTTAATGATGTGGTGGGTATGGTAGGTAGGAAGCGTATTTGAATAAGGTTGGGTAGTGGGTAAGGTATGGTATAATGAGGGGTGGGTAGGGTATGGCAGGGTGATGGGTCAGGTAGGGTAGGGTGAGGTAGTGGGTAGGGTAGGGGTGGTGGTGTGTGGGGTAGGGTATGGTATAGTAGGGAGGTAAGTTGAAGTGGTGGGAAATGTAGTGTTGCTAGGATAGGGTAGGGTAGAGTAGAGTAGGGTAGGTTGGGTGTAACGCCCCGTTCCCGGATACCGAGCCCTTATCCGGAAATACGACGTTCGGCACATATATAAATAAAATTTAATTCATTTATATATGTAAGCCTACAATCAATACAATCAAAGCGCGCGGAATTTAATGCTCGGGTAATGAATATCCATAAAGATACTAGAATACGAAAAGGTACTAAAAGTCGAAAGTGTATCAAAACAATACAACTGAAATCCCCCGAAAGTTCAAACGAAATACTATGAAATAAGAAATAAAGATGATCACACGTCATCCCAAAGTACTATGAACAAAGTGTATAAAAAAAAAGTGCAACATCGCCAATGTAAACAAAAGTGCAAGAATAAAATATCAAGCTCAGAGATCCTCCTCAGGGACATACTCCTCGAAATACTCAGACTCTGCTTACTTTCTCACCCCCAAGCACATATAACAAAAACATGCACAAGGGGTAAGTATATAATACTCGATGGAAGAGAAGTGCGTTTAAGCTTAGAATATATATAAGATTTATTATCAAGTTTCTATTAAAAGGCAAGATGACTCGATTCTACGCATAAAGGTTACATCTCCCAATATGCCTAAATCAGAATTACTTAGCTTATCTTTGTTACAACATGCTATCAAGGTGGAACGTGACATATTGAGATCTTCAGATACAATAACCCCGAACGTATTGAAATCTTCGAGGATACAATAACCGGTTCGATAGTATGAACATACGGCGATGCCTATAGGCCTGCAGGCCGATAGGACACTCACTTTGACTGTCTGTTCACACATCACGCTATAGATCTTCAGGATCTACCCAAGACCACATGGTGTTTAATCTTTTATCTAGCAAGTTGTGTAGTATTAGGTGATTAACTAACCATCCTAGTTCATTTAGATAACACATCCTCACTGACACCACTCATCATGATCAAGAGCCAATTTGAACAAAGCTGGAAAACCAGCTCCAGGTGAACGCTTCGTGCGAATGACCAAACGCCCGTTCAAAGGTTCGGACGCTGTTCAAAATCCAGACGCTCGTCCAAGGTGAATCCCAGTGAACGCCCGTCCGGAGGACCAAACGTGCGTTCAAGGTCCCGGACGCCGTCCAAAGATCCGACGCTGCTCGTTAAATCGGAAATTTTCGAAACTAATTTCGATCCTTCATCGTTTTCATCCATTTTTCAAACCAAAAACCCAATCTTTCTTAACCAAAATCCATCTAAATAATCTACCAACCATACCAAACATCAACCATATCATAGACATCAATTTAACGCCAATTAAATCACTAAAACAAAGAAGGAAAACAACACGACCATTGCATATTCAAAATCGAAAACGTAGGAGTTTCTCCTTACCTTATCTGCCTAAATGCTCGTAACTAATCGCTGATCCTGGTACCGATGCGAAGCTCGCGTCACGAGGATTCCAACGGTATGCTACGATCTCAAACGGAAGAGAAACGAGGGAGATATCAAGGATCGAAAATTTGACGATTCCAATGCCCAAAACAAATTTTTCTCTTACCGAGGAGAGGAGTGCGGTCGCTCCAAAATTTCAGTTTTAAGAAATGATGATTAGGTTTTGGTATATTTCCGCTATATACTACAACCTAATTATCATTTAAACCCGAATTTACCCTAAATACCCTCAAACAACCATTAAACCGAAACCGTTACAATTCTAAGGATTTAATTCCAACGAAAAGGAAAAAGAATATTAATTACGTTTTACGTAAAATGACACGCGTCCTGCCTTTTATGAAAATCGGAATATTACATTCTCCCCCCTTAAGTGGAGTTTCGTCCTCGAAACTCGAACGCACTCGTAAATCCCAAAACTCCGGAAATTCGCTGATCATATCACCTTCAACTTCCCAAGTTGCTTCCTCGTGTATGATTGCTCCACCGAACAAGAACCAATCAACCATCTTCCTCTTAATCATCTTTTCCTTCCTGCTCGTAATCTTAATCGGCTTTTCATCATAAGCGAGGTTGTCCTGAAGTATCTCTCGATCCACCGTAGACTCAACCTCTGTCTTCGTCAAACACTTCTTCAACATCGAAACATGGAAGACGTTGTGAACTCGGACATAGACTCGCAATCAAGTCTATAGGCTAAAGGTCCAATCCTCTCCGAATTTCAAAAGGTCCAACATACCTCGGGCTCAACTTTCCTTTCGACCAAAACGCTTTACTCCTCTCTCATTGGTGATGCCTTCAAGTAAACACGGTCACCAACCTCAAACTCAAGCGGTCTCCGTCGACATCCGCCCAACTTTTCTCGCTGTGCTTGAGCTATCTGCGCAGATTTTTCTTCACTAATCGAACCTCTCTTTTGGCTTGCTCAACTAACTCTGGCCCAAGAAGTCGCTTTCTCCCCAACATCGTCCCAAAACAAAGGCGCCCCGCATCTTCTACCATACAAAGCTTCAAACGGTGGCATGCCTATGCTCGCGTGATAACTCAAGTTGTAAGCAAACTCTGCAATCGGTAGATAATCTACCCAAGATCCGCCTACCTCCAAGACACATGCTCTAAGCATATCCTCAAGTGTCTGGATAGTCCTCTCAGATCGACCATCTGTGCTGAGGATGGAACGCCAGACTCAAATCCAACCGGGTACCAAAAGCCTCCCCGTAAGCTCTGCCAAAACCGACTGACGAACCTCGAATCCCGATCAGAAACAATGGAGACTGGAACTCCATGAAGCTTCACTATATTGTCCATATATAGTTCCGTCATCCTTGCCAAGGGCATATTCATCTTGAAAGGCAAGAAATGAGCCGACTTGGTTAATCTATCAACGATCACCCAAATAGAATCATGTCCACCCTTTGTCTTAGGTAAACCTGAGATAAAGTCCATGGTGATCTTTTCCCATTTCCATTCTGGGATATCTAATGACTTAAGCATCCCGCCTGGCTTCCTATGTTCAGCTTTCACTCTCTGACAGACGTCACACTCAGAAACAAACTTAGCAATCTCTAGCTTCATTGAGGGCCACCAAAATCTTTCTTTCAAATCCCTGTACATCTTGGTAGAACCCGGATGCACTGCAAAAGCAATCTTGTGTGCCTCTTCCATAACTCTCTGTCTCAAATCTCCAACATTAGGCACACAGAGACGATCCTGGTACCACAGATTTCCACTCTGATCCAACACGTAGCCAACTGTAGGCTTCTCTCTTGCAACTCTCTTCAAGTCAACCAAAACTGCGTCTTCGTCCTGCTTTGCTTTGATCTCATCCATCAACTCTGATCTAGCCAACAACGGTGCTGCAAACTGACGGTCCTCAATCTGATCAAATCTGCTAAACTGCAAATCATCAACCCCTGCTGTGATAGCCTCAACACTGGGCTCCAAAACCACTGGTTTCCTACTCAAGGCATCTGCTACTACATTTGCCTTTCCCGGATGGTACTGAATGTCCAAGTCATAATCCTTCACGAACTCTAGCCATCTCCGCTGCCTCATATTCAAACTCTCCTGGGTGAAGAAATACCTTAAACTCTTGTGGTCGGTGAAGATTCTAGCCTTGACTCCATACAGATAGTGCCTCCAAATTTTCAATGCGAAAACCACTGCTGCCAACTCTAAGTCATGTGTGGGATAGTTCTTCTCATGTACTTTCAATTGCCTAGATGCATAGGCAATGACCTTTCCTCCCTGCATCAACACACAACCTAGACCACCTACAAGGCGTCGGTGTAGACATCATAATCATCGAACACCTCGGTACGCCAATCTCGGTCCGTAGTTAACCCGTCCTTTAACAACTCAAATGCTAACTCACACTCGGGTGTCCAATCAAACTTGGTGTTCTTCTCTGTAAGTCCGGTGAGTGGAGTAGCTATCCTTGCGAAATTCTTCACGAACTTTCAGTAGTAACCACCAAACCTGAAAGCTCCCGACCTCTGAAATCGTAGTCGGTGTAGGCCAACTCTTAATCGCCTCAATCTTGGTGGATCAACTCAATGCCATCACCTGAAATGACATGACCCAAGAAGCTCACTTGGTCCAACCAAAAGTCACACTTGGAAAACTTTGCATACAATCGCTCCTTCTTCAACGCTTTCCAAAACAATCCGTAGATGTTCCTCATGCTCCGCCTCATCCCTGTAGTATACCAAAATATCATCAATGAAGACAATCACAAACTTATCTAGGTAAGGCATGAAGACCCATTGCATCAAATCCATAAATGCGGATGGAGCATTAGTGAGTCCAAAAGGCATAACAAGGAACTCATAATGTCCATATCTAGTCTTCAATGTTGTCTTCGAATATCTCGCCACTTTAACTTTTAATCGATGGTAGCCTCGACCGCAAATCAATCTTTGAGAACACTTTCCGACCACAAATCGATTGAATGGATCATCTATCCTCGGTAGTGGGTACTTATTCTTGATAGTCAGATTGTTCAAAGCCCTGTAATCAATACACATCCGCATGCTGCCATCTTTCTTCTTCACAAACAAAACTGGTGCTCCCCAAGGTGAAGTACTGGGCTGAATGATGTTCCTTTCTAACATCTCCTAGAGTTGAGCCTTCAACTCTTTCAATTCAGCCGGTGCCATCCTATATGGTGCCTTGGCAACTGGTGCCGCCCCTGGGACTAACTGTATCTCAAACTCAATGGCCCTGCCTGCATGTTCCCCGGCAACTCATCCGAAAAACCTCTGGATAATCTCGACCACTCTAGTATCTTCCAACTTAGGCTTTGCTTGTTCCACATCCACTGCAGACAACAAGTAGCCCTCACATCCTTTCTCGACATGCCCGATGGCCTTGACCATTGAAATGATAGGATGTCTCTTCTTGCTTGGCCTGTAAACGCCTCTCGATAACTCTTATCTCGCTTTCCCGGGACTCAAAAGTAACTCTCTTGGCCCTACAATCTAAGTGAACATAATTCTTGGATAGCCGCCTATCCCAAGAATCGCATCAAAATCGAGAAATCCATAACCGTGAAGTCACTCTTACACCGATAAGGTCCAACTCGAACATCCACTTGAGGTATCATCTTAACCACCTTATTTACCTTGCCTGGGGTGTAACAATCTCCATAGTATCTCTCAAATGCTCCATAGGTAAATCTAGTTTCTTAGCAATCCTAGAGGACACAAAGGTGGTTGAAGCTCAGATCAAATAAGGCCCCGACTACTAGATTGCCTACTCTTATCATACCTATCATGCATTTGTCCAGCTTAACTAAAATTACAACATGTTCCAAGCATGCTATAAATAACTCAAAAGAACAAAATCAAACATAAAAGTACACGAGATCACATCATCCTCTCTGCTCAAACTCTCTGCATCCATAGCAAATCGTCCGGATTTTATCAATACAAAACAATAAGTAATAAACCGGTTAACCTCAAGTGCAAGGATCGTAGTATGGAGGCTAATGCCGGGTCGATCTTACGGGGAACTAGATTTAATGTGAATCCTAGCTTTTGTTTTCAACTAAACTATTGTCACGAAACTAACCTAAACGAAGAACTAACCTAAACAAATATGCGAGAAAAGTAACTAGACAGAGGAGATTAATCCAATGCTAGGCAAGATTGAAAGCGATAAACTAAACTAAACTAAAGTGCGTAAAAAGTAAACTAAAGCTAAACAATTCAAGTTTCAAGGATTAAATCAAGTTATAACGAGCGAACAAGCAATTGATCCACCTATCCTATCAACATTCAATTCTAATTCGGATTATTTCATGATCTCTATTCAAGTCGTGATTCACCTAATCGAAGGCATAAACTCCTACTCTCATAGACAAGTTCGCTTTTCTAATCTTTCATCTTTCGATGTTAAAGATTACGCTCTTTCTAACCTAGGTGTGAAATCTTTCAATTTCTAATCTAGAAAATCAATCTAACAACTCTCGCTTTTAGTTAGATCGAAGATCCATTCTTTTATCATGGTGATCTAGGATTGACATGACTCTCATCATATAAACAATCATCAAAGCAAGCATCTTTCGATTAAACATGCAATAAGACATACAAAACATGATAAAAGAAACGAACTTGAAATAGATACTCACAGATTAATCACGAATCAAAACTGAATTGTTGAAGGAAGGCTTCACAACGCTTGTTCAAAGAGGGATTAGCCTCTTAGCATCCTTTGAAAGCTTGAATTGTTGAATAAAAAGTGCATGAAACTAACTAATCTAATCTAAGAATTAAAGTGCATAAAAGTAGATAAAATCAGAGAAAACGCAGCCAAGCTGCCCCTAGGGTTTAGGGTTCAAATTATATGATTAGGGTGAAAGAAATCCGCTGCTTATATAGAGTTTCAATGTCGGCCGCTACAAGAACCGCTCCGGACGCCCGCTTTGAAGATTCCGACGCTCGTCCACTATTTTCAGCAACAGCATCCAAACTTGTAACGCTCATATCTCGGGCCTCGTAAGTCGGAATGGAGTGATTCAAAATCCTGTAGAATCCTCTCTTCAAGCCCTACAACTCTTCTCTTGAGGTCCAGAGTCAAATAGGTTGTTATCATATCAAGAACTGCGTTGGAAGTTCAGCGCTACCCGAATCCTGATTTTCTTCCTCTGGGCGCTCGTCCAAAGATCTCGGCGTTCGTTCCTTCAAATTTGAACTTGTGCCGACGTTCGCTCATCCAGCGTCCAAACTCTCTCGTATCAAAATACTTCCTCGACGCCCGTCTGCTTTATCAAACGCCCGTCCCACTCTAGACGGGACTCGGACGAACGTCCATATGTGTTTAGAACTCGATTTCTTGATCTTTATCTCCTCCTTCTTCCATCTTTATCCTTCTTTCCTCGCTCTTTCTTGATTTAGCTCGAATTATGTCAACATTTGATCATCAATTCAGCCTCCAACATGTACCTACATGACATCAAAAACACCGCAAAACGTAACACAATCCAAATACTCGTAAAACCATAATTAAAACACATACACAACCTCATTTTGCAAATAAACTAATCAAAATCTTACTTGCTTAATAAATCATTTAAACACTCGCTTTCTATGCAAATTATACAAATACGGAGGAAATCATTATCAAATATAACGTTAAAAACCGTATAAAAATACCCTTAACAACTCCCCACACTTAAACTTTGCTCGTCCCGAGCAAAACAAAACAAGATAAAGGCTCGGAAGGAATATAGACATCTCAACACATATACCACATGGTCAATAAATTAGAAGTTCACCGTCGTGTGTGTGCATAGCCATAGAAAACTTCCACTAAATCCAAACTTGAGGAACTCAAAGTAAAACTAGTTAATACCCCCTCATAGAATAGTAATAAATGACACTCATAAGGTGCACCCTACAAACGTGACATATCCCGAAAAGAATGATCGAATATATCTAGGGCCTTTCTGAAATACTCAGAGGATACTCCCTACAAAGATATCTATCGCTTATACTGGGGATAAGATTAACTAAAAACTAAGCCTTATATTCAATCTTGTACCGATTCTTTAGTTGATTTAACTTTTTCACTTAAAACACACATTAGGATAAGCTATTGCCCTCATAGTAGAATAGGACATTTCGAGATAATACCCTACCTTACTCCAATCATAAGGCAGCTTTTCCTAACTGTCGTGAGCTTTTAGTCATCATAGTGGTATAGGACATACGTGGTATACCCTATCACACTCAAATCATCGACTAGCTTTCGACACACCCAATTAATTCATATTTTTCTTCTTTTTCAATTGGACAATAGTTACGTGTACTTATCACATTCAAACTTCTAGATATTCACAGTATATCATACTACGGAACTAAATACAAACTATCATAAATCTCACGATACATACGTAGCACTAAGCACATGACTTATAAGAAAATCAAAAATTACTAATCCAAAACGGGGTATAACTTTATAAAAATAGCTCATCGTTCACTATGGCTCGTGAAAAATAATTCGGGTGAATCAACTAACTTACGGAACATATGGCATATAGTATCGATGAATATAACAAACCGAACAAAAACATGCATTGCTCACTCGAGACAAAACAAAAATTTTGGAAATTTAGCTCATTTTAGCATAGAAATAATATCATATGAGCAAATGTGTAGATACATATCGACAGATACATATCGACAAATCCCCTCCCCCACACTTAAATTACAACATGTCCCCATGTTGTGCAGAATACAAGAAAAAGAAAACTTAGCTGATTTGTCGGTCGAATGGGGCAATTCTGGAAATGCTTCGAAGTCAGATCCAGAAATGCTCGAAGAAGCCAGTAGACTGTGGACCATCCACCGGAAAACTACTATCATCTAAAACTCACAAAGGCTAATGCAAATACCCTGCACTCATGAAAAACAAAGAAATACCTCGGGGGAAACAAGGGATTATATCATAGCGTACAAAAGTGATAGAGATAAAGATAAGAGGAAATCGTAAGCAAAACAACACTTCGACCCTTTATAGGATCAAGCGGGTCCGATCGACAAAAACAAACACAATCCTAATAAAACCGAACTAAAACAACGAAAAACAACTAAAGAAAGAAACTAATATAATAAGGGATATCTAGGATGCCTCCTAAGAGCGCTTAATGGTTATTGTCGTTAGCTCGACACATTTGAAGCTCACCTGGATCGTGCCATTTAACCTTTCTCGCGCCACCACTACCTCGTAAGCTCGAATCAAGAGTGTGGCGCAGAAACAAGAAATGAACACACATGGGGTTAAATCTTTGAAAGCTCTCCATACCTTTTTAAAGTTTCCCCATGGTTGCATTCTTTCTTCTCCGGTTCCTCCGATGACGTTTAAGTTGTCGCTCCTTTCAAACTCTTCCATATCAAAGACTACCGCTAGAACATCTTCAGATTTAACACAACCGTCATCCTCGGAAAACAAATCGGGTGAAAACTCGTCAAAGTGGTTGACTTCGGAAGTCCCACACCCGAGGATTTCGAGGAATTTTACAATCAAAGGCTTTTCTTTATGTTCACCTATATAGTGCTTGCACCTCTGACCATTAACTCGGAACGGTTGATCACCATAACCTCGTAATTCTAGCACACCTCCAGAATGATTTGGAGAATCTCGAAAGGACCGGACCAACGTGTCCTCAACTTGCCAGAAACAAATGCAACCTGGAATTGTAGAGTAACACTTGCTCACCGACCTTGAATTCTCTCTTCTTTATCTTGGCATCGTGGAGGAGTTTCATCTTCTCCTTACTAATCCTGGCGCTTTCGTAAGCTTGGAGTTTGAATTCATCCAAATTTCATGCAATCTGCTGCAGCGGTGTTTGCCACAGATTGGGAATCGGTTAAGAAACTTCGTAGCCCAAAGACGCCTGTGCTCTAGCTCGACAGCGAGATGACATGGTTTCCGTGAGACCATTTGATATGGCGATGTACCCATAGGGTCTTATAGGCGATCCTATATGCCCAAAGTACATCGTCCAACTTCGCACTCAGTCTTTTCTATGACTATTCACCGCCTTCTCCAGGATTTTCTTAAGACTCGTTGCTTCGCTCAACCTCGACCACTAGTCATCGGATGATATGGTGTGCCGCTTTATGGCGAACACCATACTTCTCGAGACTTTTTCCAAAGGTCGGTTGCAAAAGTGTGTCCTTCATCATCGATCAAGGCACGTGGACATCCAAACCTCACAAAGATGTTCTTCTTCGTAAATTTCATGACCGCTTTATGATCATTGTGAGGAGTGGCTACCGCCTCCACCCATTTCAAAACATAGTCGACGCAAACTAAGATGTATTTGTTGCCACACGATGATGGGAAAGGTCCCATAAAATCGATGCCCCATACATCAAAGACTTTGCACTCTAAGATGGGTTTCAAAGGCATGTCAAAACGCCTTGTCGAGTTCCGGTTCTTTGACATCTATCGCAAGCTTTACTGAAAAGGCTTCGTATCCTTAAAGATCGTAGGCCAATAGAAACCGGATCGAAGATCTTCGCAACCGCTTTTCCAAGGACCAAAGTGACCACCAGGGTCCACTATGGCATTGCTCGATTATATCACGTTGCTCGGACTCGAACACATCTCCTAAGCAAACCATCTTTACAGATCTTGAAAAGATAAGGTTCATCCCAAACGAAATATTTCATATCGTAGAAGAACTTCTTCTTCTCTGATAAGACATTTCAGGATCGAGATAACGGGCATGAAGGTAGTTTACAATGGAGGAGTACCATGGAACATCGGGAGGACAACCGCCTATCAACATAATGTTTTCTAGAGGAAAGTAAAGATCTATATCATCCGGTTCATCCTTTTCCTCACTTAACACCCTAGAAACATGATCCGCCACTACGCTCACCGCCTCTTCTTATCTTTGATTTGAACGTCAAACTCTTGGAGGGTCGGATCCAACGCAGATAGCGCGGTTTAGCTTCCTTTTGGTCATGAGATATCGCAGCGCCGTGGTCACCCACACAATCACTTGAGCACCCAAAGAAGTAACTACGAAACTTATCCATAGCAAAGACTACGGCTAATAGTTCCTTTTCGCTTGTCGTGTAGTTAACTTGAGAAGGACTCGATGTGTGGATCGGCATAATAGATAGGTCGAACTTTCCATTAAGCTTTTGCCTAAGATCGCACTAACAAAGATAGTTGGATGCATCACACATAAGCTCAAAGGGTAGGTTCCATCTGGCGATATAAGAATTGGAGCCAGAGATCAGTCTACTCTTAAGCTCCTCAAACACGCGCTTGCAATTCTCATCAAAATCAAAAGTAACGTCTTCTTTGAGTAAAGTAGACAGGGGCTTGGCAATCTTTGAAAAGTCCTGGATGAACCTCCTATAGTTTCCGACATGTCCGAGAAACTTTCGACTTCCCGAACATTCTTAGGATAACTCATCTTCTCAATAGCTTCTACCTTAGCCCTATCTACTTCTATACCTTGGCGGACACCTTGTGGCCAAGGACTATATGCCTTCATCTACCATGAAATGGCATTTTTCCCAATTAAGCACTAAGTCCTTCTCCACACATCTAGACAACACCTGATCAAGATTATCGAGGCAATCATCGAAGGATTGACCAAAGACCGAGAAATCATCCATAAAAATCTCCATGCACTTTTCAACTAGCCCGTCAAAGATTGCCATCATACACCTTTGAAAGGTGGCCGGGGCATTACAGAGACCAAATGGCATCCGCCTGTAGGCGAATGTCCCATAAGGGCAAGTGAAAGTGGTCTTCTCTTGGTCAACAGGATCGATGGGTATCTGGAAGTATCCTGAATATCCATCCAGGAAGCAGTAGAATGCATGCCCCGCCAGACGCTCAAGCATCTGGTCAATGAATGGAAGGGGGAAATGATCTTTTAGTGTGACTTCATTGAGCTTTCGATAATCGATACATACTCTGTATCCAGTAACGAGCCTCAATGCTATCTCTTCTCCCTTCTCATTCTTCTCAATGGTAATTCCACCTTTCTTGGGAACTACTTGAGTTGGGGATACCCACTCACTGTCTGCAATAGCGTATATGATACCCATATCTAGAAGCTTTATAATTTCCTTCTTGACTACCTCTTGCATGTGAGGGTTGAGCCTTCTCTGAGGCTGTCTAACTCGTTTTGCACCCTCCTCAATCTTGATCTTGTGCATACAGATGTCGGGAGATATCCCTCGGATATCTCCCACCTGCCATCCAAAGGCTTTTTCATTTTTGCGCAAGACGTTTAACAATTTAAGCTCCTCTATACGAGATAGCTTGGCAGAGATGATCAAAGGAAGCTTGTCACCTTCTCTTAGAAATACATACTTAAGATGTTTAGGCAAAGGCTTCAGAACCAAGTCTACAGGGGGTTCCTCTAGACTTGATTTAAGATCACCACTCTTCAACTCAACATCGCTGAGCTTACTTAGTGGTCCTACTGCCAAGTCTTCTTCTCTTAGCTCATCCTCAAAATCACCAAGAAACGGTCTAGATTGACCACACCATGATTATTCAGATTATCAATCAATCGCTCATATTCTCGCTTCTACACCCAAGACTTGCTTATCCATGAAGTCATTGAAGTCATCGACGCCTCCTCAATGGAACGACCGGTTGGAGAACCGGAGGGTACTTGAATAGATTTAGAAACACTATAGCTCACCTCTTGGTCACCAACTCGGATAGTTACTTTCCCACCATCACAATCGATGAGGGCTCTAGTCAGTAGATAGGAAAGGTCTTCCAAGAATCGAGAGGGACGTTTTCATTTTTCTCCATATCTAAGACATACCAGTCAACGGGAAAGGTAAACCTACCAACTTGAACCAATACGCCCTTTAGATCCCCGAGGCTTTCTTTGAAGATCTATCGTTGAACCGCAAGTTCATGGTAGTGGGTTCTAAGACTTTGTAAACCCAAACCGCTTGCAAATAGATAATGGCATCAAGCTTATGGATGCACCCAGTCACATAAAGAATTTGGAAAGACTAGGCCTCCCATCCGCAATGTGAGCACGAATTTCCCGGGTCACCTCTTTTGATTGGTAAGTCTGGATAATTGATCATTGAACAATCCTCACCAATTGCGTGATCCATTTCTGCTAACTTCTTCTTGGAAGATACAACATCCTTGATGAACTTTGTATACTTAGGCATCTCTACCAAGACCTCGGATAATGGCAGATTTACCTGAGTAGTTTTCAGAAGGTTTAGCACCTTCTCGTACTTTTGTCTTCAACCAATGGAATGTTGCTCTTCCTTGGAGGAACGGAAGCTTCTTTAGATCACTCTCGTAAAAGATTTTCTTTGAGGATGCGCCGATAGCTTTGTCTTCCAAATCTTTCCACCGAACCATCTTCTCATTCTTTTTGCTAGTCGTGGATCACCACCGACTATCATTTAACTCATCACTCCTCGTGGATCACCACCGAGAGGATCCTCAAATGTTTCACTTCTCGTGGGAACAAACACCACCGAGGACTTCCAATTGATTCTTTATTCCTCGAGGATCACCCACTTGAGGAATCTCAACTCTTTCTTCTATCGTGATCACCACACCGATTTTCCTTCTGCAGACCAAGGGATGATGGGTGCTCAACTTCCCTCCTGCTTTACCAATGGCAGAGGGGCTAGTGGTTTCCTGGAAGCCGGGGGACCACCAACTTGAGAACCACTTCTCAAATTCATTGCACCGCCTCTTCTACCGTATGGAGGTGAAGGTACCAGTCGTGCATTGATCGCCGCTTAATCGGCGTGAGCGACTTGACCGCCTTTTGGGTTTTTCAAGAAATCGGGCGGATGCCCTGGGGGTCTTGACGCTAGCTGCTCAGCCAATTGCCCTATTTGTTTCTCAAGATTTTTTATTGTCCTGCTTTGCTCCTCCAACTTGGTTTCGAAATTGTTGGATTGGGAGGGTCCTTGAGAGTTCTGATGATTTTGAGGTAGTGGCTGATTGGACTGATTTGGAAATGTAGAATTAGAATTGGCGGGCCAATTCTGATTGAACCTTTGCTGTGGATTGGAAGAATTATAGCTTGGGTTCTGATTATAACCAGGGTTTCTATTGAAGTTCGAATTAGGATTAAATCCCGAAGATTGATTAAACCCTTGGTTTTGGAAATTGTTCTGGCCAGAGAATTGGTTGTTGAATCTCTGATTTGTCTGGCCAGAGAAAGCATTGACTTCCGCGATTCGCGCCAATCATGGGACGTAGCGAGCGGCGATGTGCCTATCTTTGTCACATACTTGGCATGTGATTGGATTATCTTGTCCATAGTCATGAAACAGATTGACTTGCCGAAAGGAGGGGGAAGAAAATTGACATTGGCCACCATATGGCGGTCGACAAAGATGCTTCTGTCAATACGTAACTCCGAGAGTTCTGTGGAAACGAAAGAGTCCGATTACTCGGATTAGGAACAATTTGGGATGTTGTCTGCACGAGAATTAGCCATTTGCTTTTGCAACAAGGCAATCGATTTTGCATAGTCACTTCCTCGACCTTGGGAGGAGGAGGTGGTGCTGAATAGCTTGATAGGATGGGGCATAGTTGTATTTGGCAATGTCTTCAACAATGCCCATCCTTCATCAGTGTTTTCTTGAGAAATGCCCCACTGTGAGGAACTATTGACCATGCCCTTGGTGAGCTCGGTCAATCCATTGAAGAAAGTATGGACTTGCCTTTGCTTGGGCAAGCCATGATGGGGACACTTTCGCGGAGAGACTTAAACCTTTTCCACGCCTCAAAGAATGACTCATTTTCCAAATTGACGGAATGTGAAGATCTCGCCTGCATACAGCAATGCTGCTTTTGAAGGAGGAAAGTATTGACTTAGAAATTCCTTCTCGAGCTCCGCCCACGTAGTGATGGATTCGAGGAGAGAGTGATACCACTCGAGTGCCTCCCCCGTAAGGAAAATGGAAATAGTTTAAGCTTGATGGCGTCCCTCACTTACACCTTGGATACGGGTAGTACCGCATATTTGCAAGAATGTGTGTAAGTGAGTGTGGGGGGTTTCGGATGGGAAACCATGGAAAATTGATGCATCTTTGCATCATCCGAATAAGTCCGGTTTAAGCTCGAAGTTTGGAGCGAGAATGGTAGGCATGACGATAGCCGGGTTGATGGTGATCGTATGCCGGGCATGGCATAGTCGGCCAACGTCCGTCTATCTTCCGCCGCCATTATTACTATTCTTTCGATTTCTCTGAAAGATATTGCTCAAATTCTTGATCTAGAGCGTTTCCTTCGTCGAAGCGAAGTCTCTGCCTATTGGGTCGGACTATGGTCCGCTCAAAGTCGTGGAATAGATTAGTGGTCCCTTATGATCGCGAGTTTGCATAAACCGAACACCAACTCAAGGTGTTGAGCAAGAAAGGATAGAAAGTGATGAAAGGACGGATCGACAGAGAGGAAAGGATAACTAAACCTAGAGGAATCAAAAACTACGAGACTTAACTACGAAAAATTTAAAAGCAGAAAACAGAAACACTAAAAACGTGTTGAAATCTTCTCTCGAGCCCAAAATGGAAGGGAAAACAGTGGATTTTGACCTCAAAACGCGTGTCGGACGGCCTCCGCGTCCGCCACGTCGTCGGCGCCGAACGAGCTTTCGAATTGGGGTCTGGCGCGCAATCCGACACTCGAGCCGAAAGTTATGGCCAAAATACTATCAAGTGCTAAAACGGACCCTTTTATCCAAAAATTTGATCGTGAAAGATGTGGAGTCAGATGATTCAACCTAAGAAACCTACCTACGACACTTACCTACGAAAAAAACAGAAAACCTAATTGAAATAAAAATAAAATCGATGGCGAGGCAGATGAGGCGGGCGTCCAATTAATCGGGCGGGCGTCTTCCTGAGAAGAATCTGACGGGCGTTCGATCTAATCGACGCTGCTCGTTCGAGAGCGATAGATAACGTAATAGAGCGATTTGATTGGACGAAGCGTTCAGTGATACTGGACGTCCGTCCGGATCAATCTGAGACAGAAAGAACGCAAAACAGAGTATCAAAACCGATCTAAAAAAAACTAGTTATCTAACTTAATTTCAAAAGGGAAAGATTTACTACAGGATCAGATTCCTAACAACTAATCTAACTACTAACTAACTAATTATGAACACAAACAAATAAAATAAAGTCAACAAATTAACTAAAAAAAAAAAAAAAAACAAAAACTAGGCAACCGTCCGGTTCCCCGGCAACGGCGCCAAAAACTTGTCCCGGATTTTATCAATACAAAACAACAAGTAATAAACCGGTTAACCTCAAGTGCAAGGATCGTAGTATGGAGGCTAATGCCGGGTCGATCTTACGGGGAACTAGACGAATGTGAATCCTAGCTTTTGTTTTCAACTAAACTATTGTCACGAAACTAACCTAAACGAAGAACTAACCTAAACAAATATGCAGAAAAAGTAACTAGACAGAGGAGATTAATCCAATGCTAGGCAAGATTGAAAGCGATAAACTAAACTAAACTAAAGTGCAGAAAAAGTAAACTAAAGCTAAACAATTCAAGTTTCAAGGGATTAAATCAAGTTATAACGAGCGAACAAGCAATTGATCCACCTATCCTATCAACATTCAATTCTAATTCGGATTATTTCATGATCTCTATTCAAGTCGTGATTCACCTAATCGAAGGCATAAACTCCTACTCTCATAGACAAGTTCGCTTTCTAATCTTTCATCTTTCGATGTTAAAGATTACGTCTTTCTAACCTAGGTGAAATCTTTCAATTTCTAATCTAGAAAATCAATCTAACAACTCTCGTTTTTAGTTAGATCGAAGATCCATTCTTTTATCATGGTGATCTAGGATTGACATGACTCTCATCATATAAACAATCATCAAAGCAAGCATCTTTCGATTAAACATGCAATAAGACATACAAAACATGATAAAAGAAACGAACTTGAAATAGATACTCACAGATTAATCACGAATCAAAACTGAATTGTTGAAGGAAGGCTTCACAACGCTTGTTCAAAGAGGGATTAGCCTCTTAGCATCCTTTGAAAGCTTGAATTGTTGAATAAAAAGTGCATGAAACTAACTAATCTAATCTAAGAATTAAAGTGCATAAAAGTAGATAAAATCAGTAGAAAACGCAGCCAAGCTGCCCCTAGGTTTAGGGTTCAAATTATATGATTAGGGTGAAAGAAATCCGCTGCTTATATAGAGTTTCAATGTCGGCCGCTCACGAAGAACCGCTCCGGACGCCCGTTTGAAGATTCCGGACGCTCGTCCACTATTTTCAGCAACAGCATCCAAACTTGTAACGCTCATATCTCGGGCCTCGTAAGTCGGAATGGAGTGATTCAAAATCCTGTAGAATCCTCTCTTCAAGCCCTACAACTCTTCTCTTGAGGTCCAGAGTCAAATAGGTTGTTATCATATCAAGAACTGCGTTGGAAGTTCAGCGCTACCCGGAATCCTGATTTTCTTCCTCTGGACGCTCGTCCAGTATCTCAGGCGTTCGTTCCTTCAGCCTTGAACTTGTGCCAGACGTTCGTTCATCCAGCGTCCAAACTCTCTGTATCAAAATACTTCCCTCGACGCCCCCGTCATTTATCAAACGCCCGTCCACTCTAGACGGGACTCGACGAACGTCCATATGTGTTTGTAATCGATTTCTTGATCTTTATCTCCTCCTTCTTCCATCTTTATCCTTCTTTCCTCGTCTCTTTCTTGATTTAGCTCGAATTATGTCAACATTTGATCATCAATTCAGCCTCCAACATGTACCTACATGACATCAAAAACACCGCAAAACGTAACACAATCCAAATACTCGTAAAACCATAATTAAAACACATACACAACCTCATTTTGCAAATAAACTAATCAAAATCTTACTTGCTTAATAAATCATTTAAACACTCGTTTTCTATGCAAATTATACAAATACGGAGGAAATCATTATCAAATATAACGTTAAAAACCGTATAAAAATACCCTTAACACAAACATCTGCACTTGCTTACTTGGACCTGCTCTGCTGGTGACTGCTGCACTCGCTACCTGCGTGGACAATTCTGGAGTAATGACCCTGCTGCCACAAAAAGAAACAACCTGAGGTAGCCGGTGGCCTAGCTGCCGGGGAGCGCCAACCGGTGGTCTAGCCGCCGGTGGCCTGAACTGCTGATGGGGCACCAACCGGTGGTCTAACTGCTGTCTGTGTGGGAAACCTCTGAATAACTGCTGCGGAGCCTCTCGCCATCGCTTCGATCGGTCCCGAAATCTGTTTCGACCCATCAGAACTTTCTTTCTAAAGGTCTCGACTTCTAAAGCTTTATTCAAAGCTGATTCGCCATGTTCCTTCTTTGTAAAGCCTAGCATGCCTGCCTGAATCTCATGCGCCAAACCGTCCTTGTAACGGGCCATTTTTCGTTCTTCCACTTGCATCAACTCCGGATAAAATCTCCCTAACTCATTGAACCGATTTGTATACTGGGACACTGTCATTTGATCACCTTGTCAAGTTTCGTAAATCGCTAGCCTTTTCTCGCTTGTACCGTTGCTGGAAAGTACTCGTTGTAGAACATGGCTTTAAAAGCCGCCCAATCTGTTACCTTACCGCTGCTACTCTGAACCGCATCTATCCAAGCCTCGGCCGAGCCCAAAAGAAAACCGACCGCTAACTGGGCCATCTCTGCCTCGAGAACGCCTATATTCTGCAAGATTTCTCAAAACTTCGATCCATTCTCACCTTGGTATGTTCCACATTCCCATAAAAATCTTGCATATGGTTTCTCCTCGACCTAGTGTGCCAATCTCCATCGGTGGTCTTGACTCAACAACCGGCCTAACTGGTGGGTAAACCGGAGGGTGACCATAAGGTATCTGCTTTATTCTTCTGAACCGGTGGCCTGAAAGGCTGATAGACCGGGGGATAACCAAGGGGCACTGCGTGCTGCTTTGATAGTAGTAAGGAGCTGATGCTCGGCTGATAAGGAGGATACACCGGTACTGCGGAGGATACGGCGCGAGAGTACTGTGGGGCTGCTGAAAACCATCTTGAGGATAGCTCTTTGTAGTGCTGTGTCACTTTGGTGGTGGATAAACAATCGTCATCTCTTTGAAACCGCCCGACCTGGGTTGATCTGAAGAAGGCCAAAGTGACGCTGCATGGTTAACCACAGTGGAGGAGGTGGTGGTGGAGTCGATGTTGATCCCGCTCCGGCTCGGTGAAGGTGTAGGCATGCGCGAGGTGGCGGTGACAAATCTGCGACGACCCTGAGGTTTCACCCTCTCGGATGTCTCGATTACCAGAGCCAAAGTCCTCGATCTTGTGTTTCTACTCATCCTGACAACCAAGAGAACCAGTGTTACTAAAGATCTAAAGATAGGATTGAGTTAAACTCAAAGAATAGAAGCCTAAGGAACACGTATCTACGATACCAATCTGTAACGCCTGCTTCCCGGATACCGAGCCCTTATCCGAAATACGACGTTCGCACATATATAAATAAAATTTAATTCATTTATATATGTAAGCCTACAAATCAATACAATCAAAGCGTCATGAATTTAATGCTCGGGTAATGAATATCCATAAAGATACTAGAATACGAAAAGGTACTAAAAGTCGAAAGTGTATCAAAACAATACAACCAAATCCCGAAAGTTCAAATGAAATACTATGAAATAAGAAATAAAGATGATCACACGTCATCCCAAAGTACTATGAACAAAGTGTATAAAAAAAAGTGCAACATCGCCAATGTAAACAAAAGTGCAAGAATAAAATATCAAGCTCGAGAGATCCTCCTCGTGACATACTCCTCAAAATACTCATACTCATATTTAGCCTTCTCACCCCCAAGCACATATAACAAAAACATGCACAAGGGGTAAGTATATAATACTCGATGAAGGAAGAGAAGTGCGTTTAAGCTTAGAATATATATAAGATTTATTATCAAGTTTCTATTAAAAGGCAAGACAGACTCGATTCTACGCATAAAGGTTACATCTCCCAATATGCCTAAATCAGTAACTACTTAGCTTATCTTTGTTACAACATGCTATCAAGGTGGAGCGTGACATATTGAGATCTTCAGATACAATAACCCGGAACGTATTGAAATCTTCGAGATACAATAACCGGTTCCGATAGTATGAACATACGGCGATGCCTATAGGCCTGCAGGCCGATAGGACACTCACTTTGACTGTCTGTTCACACATCACGCTATAGATCTTCAGGATCTACCCAAGACCACATGGTGTTTAATCTTTTATCTAGCAAGTTGTGTAGTATTAGGTGATTAACTAACCATCCTAGTTCATTTAGATAACACATCCTCACTGACACCACTCATCATGATCAAGAGCCAATTTGAACAAAGCTGGAAAACCAGCTCCAGGTGAACGCTCGTCTGAATGACCAAACGCCCGTTCAAAGGTTCGGACGCTGCTCGAAAATCCAGACGCTTCGTCCAAGGTGAATCCCAGTGAACGCCCGTCCGTGAGGACCAAACGTGTGTTCAAGGTCCCGGACGCTCGTCCAAAGATCCGACGCTGCTCGTTAAGGAAATTTTCCAAAACTAATTTCGATCCTTCATCGTTTTCATCCATTTTCAAAACAAAACCCCAATCTTTCTTAACCAAAATCCATCTAAATAATCTACCAACCATACCAAACATCAACCATATCATAGACATCAATTTAACGCCAATTAAATCACTAAAACAGCAAGGAAAACAACACAGCCATTGCATATTCAAAACTGAAAACGTAGGAGTTTCTCCTTACCTTATCTGCCTAAATGCTCAGAACTAACTGCTGATCCTGGTACCGATGCGAAGCTCTCGTCACGAGGATTCCAACGGTATGCTACGATCTGAAAACGGAAGAGAAACGAGGGAGATATCAAGGATCGAAAATTTGACGATTCCAATGCCCAAAACAGCGATTTCTCTTACCGGAGGAGAGAGTGCGGTCGCTCCAAAATTTAGAGTTTTAAGAAATGATGATTAGGTTTTGGTATATTTCCGTTTATATACTACAACCTAATTATCATTTAAACTCGAATTTACCCTAAATACCCTCAAACAACCATTAAACCGAAACCGTTACAATTCTAAGGATTTAATTCCAACGAAAAGGAAAAAGAATATTAATTACGTTTTCGTAAAATGACACGTCTGCCCTTTTATGAAAATCGGAATATTACATTGGGGTAGTGGGTAAGGTAAGGTAGGGTAGTGTGGTGGGTAAGATAAGGTAGAGTGTAATGGTGGGTAGAGTAGGGTAGAGTGGTTAGGGTAGGATGGGGTAGGGTAAGGTGAAGTGGTGGGTAAGGTAGGGTTGGTATGGTAGGGTAGGGTAGGGTAGAGTATGGTAGGATAGGTTGGGGTAGTAGGTAAGGTAAGGTAATGTGGTGTGGTGGGTAAGATAGGGTAGAGTGGAATGGTGGATAGAGTAGGGTAAGGTTGGGGTGGTGGGTAGGGTAGGGTAGAGAAGGGTGTGGTGGTGGGTAAGGTTGGGTGGTATGATGAGTAAGATAGGGTGGTAGGGTGTGGTGGGTAAGGTAGGGTTGGGGAGGGTTGGAGAGGGTTGAGTAATGTAGAATATGTTGGGGTAGTGGGTAAGGTAAGGTATGGTGGAATGGTGGATAGGGTGGGGTTGGGTGGTAGGTAGGGTACAATGGGGTGGTGGGTTGAGTATGGTAGAGAATGGAGGGGTGGGGAAGGTAGGGTGGTATGATGGGTAATGTAGGGTAGGCTAGGGTTGGGGTTAATGAAAGTGGAGCAGAGTAGGTAATGGGTAAGGTAGGTAGGATGTCGATGGTAATATATGGTGATATCAGGTAGGGTGGTGGGTAGGGTATGATAGCAGTGGGTAGGGCAGGGTAAGATGGTGGGTAAGGTAGGGTGAAGTGTTGGGTAAGGTAGGGTTGGGGAGGGTATGATAGGCTGGGGTAGTGTGTAAGGTAAGGTATAGTGGTGTGGTGTGGTGGGTAAGATATGGTAAAGTGGAAAGGTGGATAGGGTAGGGTTGGGTGGTGGTAGGGTACCGGTGGGGTGGTGGGTTGGGTAGGATTAGGAAGGAAGGGGTTGTGGGAAGGTGGGGTGGAATGATGAGTAAGGTAGGGTAGGGTAGGGTTGGAGTGGATGAAAGTGGAGTAGAGTAGGTAATGGGTAAGGTAGGTAGGATGTCGAGGGTAAGATATGGTGATATCGGTAGGGTAGGATATGGTGGTGGGTAGGGTATGATATCGGTGGACAGGGCCGGGTGGAAGAGAGATAGGGTGTAATGGGGTATGACGTAGGACTACTCTCCCCTTCGCCTATATCATACGTTATGAACCATATAAATTTTTACTCAAACCAACCTTAATTCACTACATTACTCTATCAATCACTCAATGTGTCATCTTTTATATAATTTGTTTAATTCCAATCCTGCATATTCTATTCAATTCAATTCCTGCGTAACAAATATGCCAATAAAATCTTTTTTTTCATCCTTAAAAAAATTCTTCTATTGAAATATTCGTTCTCCTGTGCAATGCTAAAAGCAGTAATATAACCACAATTATTGGCATCAGTATAATTTTTGAACATGTTGTGTGGTCTGTTTTTGATTTTATCTGAGGTAATCACATTGTCATACGTCCCCGTGCAATGCACGGGTTTATGACTAGTATATATATATATATATATATATATATATATATATATATATAATGCAATCGTGGGAGTATTTTTTATTTTATTTTGGTTGAAGCAAACGTGGGATCATGCATGTTTTATTTTTTTTTCTTGGGAGTTTTTATATGTAAATAGATGGGCAAAATTGTCTTAACACAAGATATTTTGTCTTTTTTTTAAAAATATAAATGTTTATGTCCTTTTTGATTATTTCAAAATATTTTTTGTCATTTTTTATAATTTTCCCAAGAATCTATGAGTAACGCTAATGTCTAAATACCTAGGCACAACATGTTTATGCATCAATGATTACAATAAGTCTATATCAGGATCAATATTGTGTGTAAATCATGATGAATAATATAAAAGATGATGTATCCACTTGATGTATCTGAATATGTTTGTAACGATAGTATTGTTCAAAATTATTTAACTTCGAAAAAAAAATTTATTTAAGTGCTTATTGCTTGCCAAAAATCCTACTTCTACAATTGGTAAGTCACCGGGTTATTCAAATAATCTATCTATATATATGTTTTAGAAGGTCTATAAAATCAATTACCCAATTGGAAACCCATACCCGGATTTCAACCCTCATCTCAATTATTACTATTTAATCTCTCATATTACCATAATTATTGAATTCAAACTTTCGAATTTTGAATATTGAAATTAAATTTGATTTCTAAGAATCATAATTATTTCCATAATTATTAAATCTCTCATATTACCATAATTACCATATATTGTTTTTCAAAAAATCTTTTATATTACAATAATTACTTGACTCAAACTTTCGAATTTTGAAAATTTAAATATGCCTTCTAAGATCCCGTAATAGTGGTCACTCATTATTTTGTTTTCACAGATGAAATAGGAGGAGAGCATTGATGGGGGGGCCATTTCAGCAAAGTATGTAGACTGCGTGTGAATCTTCTTCTTTTTTGACAATTTCTTTGAACTTTCTTATATTGTAGCAATGCCGAATTTGGGATGCATTTTATATTTTATTTTGCAACAATGGTTGAAACAACATTGTAGGTATGAAAAAAATCCCCCATTTGTTTCAAATGAGAGTTCTATGGTGTTTTACATATTTAGTTAATTTTTTCTACTAATTTCTTTTTGTTATCAATTTATCTTTATGCACAAGTTCACTGTGTTTTAAGTTGAGCGGAAAAAATCCCAATTAAAAAAAAATAATAATAACCTTGCCCACAAAATATTCGGGAGCTTTGCCGATCTACCACTACTTTGCCGGGCCATTTGTGCGACTACCACTCTCTTGTCGAAATACCACTCCCATTTTCGCGTTTTAGGTGTTTTTTGAACCAAACTAAACCCTAATTGGGAAGGAACCCAATAGTGGGAAGGTGTCCCTTTAAGATCGTGCACAAAGGTGAAAAAAACGGGAGAAAATCGCGAATCAAAATTGGTATTTTTTGCCTTGGGTGGTATTCTCACAATTTGTTCCAGAAAGTGGTGGTAAACTGCTAAAAATCCCCAAAATATTCCCTTCAAATTGATATGCAAAATATATATTAGTGGAAGTCACGTTGAGATGAATAGCGGCAAGAAGGATCTAATCTATCTATCTATTTATCTATATGTTTTAGAAGGCATTTAAAATCAAATTATGTCTCAGGTTCGCATCAAAGCTGGCATGTAAAAGCCAAAAGGTTAGAAGGGAGAGACGTAACTCTGTTTGACTTACTTTTGGTGTATATTGCAATTAGTTTTTTTTTCTTATTTCCAGATCTCTGATTCAATTCACCGTTGAAATTTGAAGGCTTTGTTTTGGGTGTGTTACGTCTGCTATATATATCACTTGGAATTCAAATGATTAAATGTGGAATTAAAAAAGAAAATCGTGGAATCCCAATCCAAAAATGTTGCTACACTATATTTTTCAGTACTCATCTTTCATGCTTGATTCGACTTATGTATTATTATACAGATTGGGAAAGGATTGTTAATGGATGAGGATGGCTATTGGTTTTTGAAGTCTGTAAGCACATTTTGTAATTATTTTTGCATTTTTTTCATAAATTTTTGTTTGGTTTAGTGCCTTATTTCTAGCAATCACATTGCAAAATGGAGTGATGTCACACGTGGTGATAGAGCTAGAACTTCATAGAAAAATTGTCACCAAGAAATTACAAATTATATGAGAAAATAGTTGTTTGCATTTTCTCAAATATTCATCAAATATTGATTTGTGGAGAATCTCTGTAACCTATTTGATGTGATTTTTTTTAGAATACAACCATCCTAAAAAAATTATATCAAATGATAGTTTTTATCTCATTTTATTTTAGTCTATTTTATATAGTAGATATGTATTATATGAAAAAGAAAGAAAAAAAATGTGATGCATTTCATTTGATACAATTTAACTTTAACAGTCTTACTATAAAATATCTTTGATTTCTCAATTTTATGTCACCCCGTGCATGATGCACGGGTTTTTAGGCTAGTTAAGTCATGTTTTCCGTGGTTTTCCCATGTTACAATTTACCAATTCGGTCAATCCGGAATGGATCGGTTAAACATTCTATTATGGAGCAAATCTATTGAGTGACGTGGAAATGAAAGGAACAATAACTTTGACTTGGTCGTAATTTTTTTTTATTTTTTTTATTTTTTACTTTCATTTAAATTATTATTGATTATTGATTGCCGGATGCAAATCACACCCCCCTCCCCCCACCCTTTAACGAAACCAGTAGGAGTATCTAGTACATCGTCATTAGAAAACCAGGAGAATTAATGAGCAAGTTTACGCATTCCCGGCCAACAAATATCTTCAACCGAGACCACAAAACTTTTCGAATTATGTGTAACGTCCTAATTCCGGACACCGAGTGCATATCCGGAAAAAAAACGTTCGGTACATATAATATAAAATAAATTCTATTTTATACGTAAGCCTCTACTACGTCGTATCGAGTTAAGCAAAATGGAAGCTAATAGACTCGGGTATATATTTTTTTTTTCAACAAACAAGAATAGAAACATCAAACTAAAGATAGAAGGGGGGAGGGGGAGGGGGTAATCTTATTACAACGAAAATCTCCAAAGAAAACTCTAACGTACGAGAACCTCCAAAAGAAAATCATGTAAAACAAATTACAAGGTCTTAATAGAAAGAACATCTTATTTCCAAAATCCAACTAGAATGTCATAACAAAAGAAATAATGAAAAACTTCAAGATAGCATCCTCAATCGTCGTCGTCGAAATCCTCATCGAATTTCGGTTCAACCTGTTCATCTTCTCTCCATCAAACACATATAAAACATTCATTTGAGTACAATGTACTTAATAAAAGGTAGAAACTATGATTTAATTAATGTTCACACTGTAAGATTTATAATTAATAGATTATCTTTACAAGACCGACTCCATCTATAGTTCACTTCATGTCATCAACATGTCATGACTATACGTATCTAGCTTAACTTATCTTAGTCACGTCAGCATTCAAGGGCACTACGCGAGGTGTATGTCCACCATGAGACACCCTTGCCGACTATGGTGGGTAGCACCGATAGCCCCGGGATCTCCCCGGTATGTGTACACGTTCCGAGCGTCCACACATCTCCAATATAGACTGGCAGTGTCTCTCGGCGTGGTCTATGATAAACTCCTTTAGCATTTCATCTATGCAAGTGAACTGTGATAACCAAGCAGTATCTAAATCTATCACTATAGATTCCTATTTTCAAAATAAGAACTGCCATTTCCAAAGCATTAATTTGACTGTGATATGGGGTGTTGATTCCGAGAAGGATATCCAATACTTTGCTCAAAAACTGTAATACTCACAAGTCTATATTAATTGCCTATCGAATATAGACTTGTGCCTATCCACACCGGACGACCAGAAGCATTCCAAATCTTTCTGATGGGCCAGTGCGCTTGCACCGGACGAAGATTTTCAAAACTGACATTCTGCTTTCTCAGTGCGTCCGCACTGTCCTCAGGTGCTCTTGAACCGAGCGCATAAAGCCCTAAACTCGATCTTTAATGCCCTTTATCGATTCCTACTCGAATCCAAACAAGTTTAACATCGAAAGTACTCAGAAAATAGCCGAAAACTTAACCTTTACAAGACAATAACATCCCTTGATTCTTAAACAACTTGTAGTGCGATTTCTAACATAAAATCTCATCAAATAGTCAACTCAAACCCTATAAACTGTAATTAAATCATGCGAAGAGCCGCTTACTTGATAGCAAGCAATACAACTACAAAACTCCGAGAAAAATCTGTAGCAAACTCGAAACTTTCTCACCAAAAACCTGAGTGATCAATCCCAATTCAAATTAGATTCAATCACATGTTTCAAAAACATCTATTCTACGAATTCATGAGCTTTAGTCCATAAAACTCATCCAAAACACCATTAGGGCGAATTGACATACCTTGACAAAGCTCCAAACTTTTAATACTGAAACGAAGCTCTTTTCACGACGATTCCAACGCTCTATTGAATCTGAAAACCGTTAAGAATCGCCTTAGAATTTGAAGAAATCCCCTAGCCCTTTTTCCTTTGCTCTCAAGTGCTCTCTCCAAGAACGTGAAAAGTCTAATTTCGGTTACTGATAGGTTATACGCATAAGATGGGTTATTTTTCCTTAAATAACCATTCCCAATTTCTAATAACCTATTTCCTTTTTTCTTAATTGTCCCTTAATTAAGATTAAGTCCAGATTTTCATAAATATTTATATATGTAACGTCCCGCTCCCGGATACCGAGCCCTAATCCGGAAAAGAAACGTTCGGCGCATATAGCATTAAATAAATCTAATATTATACGCAAGCCTCTACGTCGTCGTATCAAATAAAAGCAAACGGAAGCTAAAAAGACTCGGGTAAAAACATAAAAGCTACTATGAATAGAAATTAACCATACTAATGTTGGAATAGTGTCCTAAATCCAATCGGGTTGGACCGGATCCGACCGGGTCGGATCATTTCTACTATTTCTTTATGTTTATACATATATAAAATGGCTTTTCTGTTGTCATATATATGTTCTCTTAAAGAACCAATTATGAATTGTTATATGATAACGTCCTTAGTGTTAAACTGTGATAGAGAAACCATGATAGGCGATTATTGTTGATGAGATCTCTAATCACTTTAATAAGTTTGATACTTAAATGTCTCTAGGCTGATGTACTAATAAACAGGGCATTGATAGTATGAACAGGCTAGCACGTATTATATGTCTTCTGTCTTTAAGGGCAGGGATAGATCTCGTCTATCGAAGTGTAGAGACACTTGGACCATGACGTGGACGTGTATTAGAGAATGCGTCGTTAGATCGACCCACTTACACGATAAGTGTCACACTATGTGGCGGTTGTGTAATTATCCTTAAGACCGAGTCTTCATGGCATCACGGTGTGGATTGTCATGCTTTGACACTATTGAGGTTTCCACAGCCACGGGGCGATCATGCGGTAGTGATTGGGTATGATCATCAAGCATCGCGGAGTATACATGATTTGTCGTCCGGGAATCGCGTATCCTATGATTGGGATCGAATATCCGAAATGGCCTTCTTATAAGGAATGTCTTACTCTCGTGAATCTTTGCAAAGTGGGAGTAAACGAGTTACTTCGAGAGAGCATGATATCCAGATTATAAGATACGGTCGTTAATGTTTGACACTCGACGTACGACCGTATGGATATTATTACAGCGATAGGATTGTAAGTTACACGGTAAATCGTTTCACATGAAAGGTAGTAGTCATTGCATTTGACTCTTCCGATGATTGGGGTCACGGTGTGTTGCTGACGCTATCCCGTGATCGTTAGGCATGAAGGGCATTTTCGTAATTTGCACTTTGTGTCTACGGCCAACATATTCGAAAGCCTATCGGGTCACACACATAAGAACATCTAGCCGGATTAAAATGTGGTTATAGATGATAACCAAATAAGGAAAGTTTATCTCGAGACTATAAAGGTTATAGTGGTAAATTAATATGGTGGTATTTATTTATTATGAATAAATTAAATACAAGATATTAATTATATTAATTAAAGAATATCCGGAAGCCAATTTATGGCTAAAGGTGGCGCAACTTATTTGTGTATAAGATACACTTGGATTGTGCAATTTAATTAATAAGATTACCATATATTAATATAAGATATTAATATATAAATATATATAGTTACATGCGTGTGCTACATGTATATAAGATATACATGTGCACATTTGTGATGGCTAGATATTTATATATAGATTTATGTGTTTGTAATATATATAAGTGATATATATACACATGCGTAAATTGATTTATGATAATAAAATAAAGATAGTCAATATTAGATATTGACAATATCTTGGGAATATTCAATATGAGATATTGACAATATCCTAGATTTATTTGATATGAGATATTATAATAAATGAGATAAATCAATCAATTATATTTTCCTTATTTTATTGGAAAAATGTTTTCTTCCTTTCTACTCTACTTGGGGCGCCACTTCTACTATAAATAGGAGGTGGGTTTCAAGCTCTTTCAGATAACACAATTCCAAGAACTAATAGTTCTTGTGTAAAATAGAGAGCATCCTATGTAGTTGGAGAGAGGGGAAAAGGCCGGTCTAGCAACCGGAGTTTTCCAATAGCAATCCATGATGGGATTCCGCGAGCTGTTCGTGTGGACTAGCGGTGAGAGGCCGAACACTGGGCGGCTCTATGCAGAACTACTCTCCTAGACGGGTCAAAGCGTCGATCTTTTAGATCAACCAAGGTAACCACCGTCTTTAGCTTATTTGTTTATTGCTTAAACGAAGTCGATCTTGGGTCGATAGAAAATAAATTTTTGAATTCACTGCGTTCCCGCGTAGATTTCTAACAAAGGTATCGAGCGAGCTTCGAGCTTTAGCAATAAGCATGTTATTTTGCGTAGTTAATTTTATCGTTTAAATCACGTAATTAAAAGATGAAAGATTTTTGATTCGCAAATCGATACACGAAAAGAAAAAAAAAAGGCGGCTTTTGGGGTGCTCGGCCGATCGGCGGCGGCACCCCACCGGAAATTGCGCCGGTGGCGGCGGCACCCCTTTGGGGTGGTCGACGTCGGCTGGTGCATTTTTGGTGGATCCCTAAATTTTGTTTTGTGTATTTTGTGTTTCAATATTGTTCATAGTTGTGATTGGTAATTCGTCTTTTGTTTAGTTGTGTCATGTGGCTAACCAATGGTACAAATAGTTTGGGCCATTGGGATGCCACATGGCATTAAAATAATAATGGTCTTTCCAAACTTTGTTTGGAAATAAGCTAGCGCTTTCCAAATATTTGATTTGGGAAAAGGCTGCTTGCTCAGCTACACTTCAAAATTTTGATTTTGGAAAGTGGCGAGGGCTAAACTAAAATTATTTGGCCTTTCCAAATATTTGATTTGGAATAATGCAGCTGTGCCTTTCAAATATTTGATTTGTAAAGGCTTGATGCTTTGTGCCACTTCCAAAATTTTGATTTTGGAAAGTGGCTGCGCCTTAAGCCAAATTTGGTTTAGAAACTAAAGCGCATCCCTTTGATTACGAATCAAAAGGAAAGAAACAAAGAGAAATAATTTTAATTTTGATTTATTTTGGAATAGTTCTAATTAATTAAAATTAAAATTAAAATCGTTTAAAATTAATCGTTAATTTTATTTCGATTAAAATCATTTAATTAATTAAATGTTAATTAATTAATTGATTGAATGTTAATTAATTAATTGATTGGATAAAATTATTTAATAGATTAAATGTTAATTGATTAATTAAGACGCAAGTAGTTAAATTTTAATTTTATCTTTTTCATAAGATTTTATTGTATGGATTAGATATAGTAGATATAATATGATTATATGGACTCCGATTGATCGCTGACTCGACCGATAGGATAGATGTGAATGATTTAATTTTCTCGTTGGTTTAAAAATTATCCTAGGCCGTTATGAAGAACGTGATCTAGTTTATTTTCTGCATTTATCCTATTCCGCTGACTCTCTGCAAAGCGGGCGTATTTATTTTATTAGATAGAATTAAATGTAACAAGAATGGAGCAGGAAGATGGAGACCAAAGAAAGAAGAATAAGTATCCTGAAAGAATGGCGCATTAAAGATCCTATTGACGGTTGCAAATACCTTAGATTGTGACCATGCGGTTTCGTCGGTTTGTATTCAAACCGCACTCTAGAAAAAGTCCATGATCATACCGGTTACTTTACGCATTTATTTATTTTGTGCTTGTATTTATTTTATATGATACGATAGATGCATGACTAGGCACGATCTAGATAAATGTGTAGGATATATATCTATAGAGATAGATATAATTGATGAGACCGAAATTAAAATTAATTAAGTGAATTAATTTACGAAAAATACTTCCACAACAAAAATTAAGTCAAAATATTGTCTCCCAATATTATAACGACGGTGAAGAGCCTGTGTTCGGATCCAACTGATCGACCACCGCCGGGAGTTGACCTACCTCGGGTATATCGTCGTTATTGAGATATGATCGTATGAGATCTCGTGAATATTGGGTTATGACTTGACTAGAGTCTTTCGGTGATTGGCCACCGCCAGGCCGCCGTGACTTTAGAGACAAGGGGTTGACTAACACATAGTGATGTGTATCGCCAAAGAGTTGACTAGTCAACCAATGAGAATCACATAGAGATGTGAATGGTAAAGAGTTACCTACCTTTCAAATTATCTTGGTTGATCGACCACCGGGAATCAAGGTAACTAGATTGGATCTCAAACCACTAAAGAATTTTTGATATATTCTTGAAAGTCAATTGGGAGTAGTTGACTAGTGGGAGCAAAATCATAAACCAAAAGACCATTTTTGATTTTGCATGTATAAACAACAACACTTTTTTATTTTCATTTTTATGTTGTAGTTTTAGCAAACTTTATATTTATTTTTTATTCTCGATTAGTAAAACCAAATTATGATCAAGTACTTTTGAGAAACGCTTCTCAAATATGGTTAAGTAATTTTAATCCTTTTAAAATAAGCAATGACACGAGCAATCCCGTTATAGTAGTTAGAGACAAGGAGATTACATAATTGATGCAAAGGTTCGAGACTTTAATTATTAATGAAAGCGAAGCTCATGATGTGATTAAAACATTTGAAATAAGTTTCAATGAATTAGTCATAAATTGGATATGATCCAAGATGATCATTCACATCATACGATGACAATTAATTCAAACGTTGGATAAGAATGACCACATCTAATTTTGGAAAGGTTGTTTTCAAAATTGTAAGATTTAAGTATCGACTTAATTCTATCATTGCTTAAAGGTTAATTAAATAGTCAATGTTTTGAATACGATTCAAAAGGTTAAATAAACTATTTAATAAACTTTAGATTTTCTTTATGAAAGGAAATCAAAGACATAGCTCTTGTGATTTTTCTTAAGTCTTATGAAGACTACACTAAGAAATATTTACAAGTGCCTGAAGGATTAAAAAGGAAAGTTAGGGCATGTGCTTAAATAGAGAACTTATTGAAGTTTCTATTCTAGGCAAGTGAGTGGAGATAAATCTATCTAAGTTCAAGTCAACTCATAGATATATGATATCTTACGAGTGTGATTAAATTAGAAAGATTAAATACAGATATGGAAGGTTAAACAAATGTTGTAACACTTACCATATTCTGGATCTAATAAACTGATAAGGGAACTAAATAAATGTTATTATGTTCCGGTTCTTATGAAGAATACGCTTTCGCTTATTTGTTAGGATTTAGTAGACACATTCAATTGTAAAGAATAAATGTTATTCTAATAAAGTTGGAAGGTCACTGAATCTAACATACTAGATTGTTGTCACTATATAGTTGATATATGTGATGAGGTCTCAACTGAATATTTGTATGGTCATTATCCTTGATATTTGTAGTTGTTCTAGATGTAGTCTCTCCGGAAGGGAAGCGCATAATTAAACGTCATTCGATGATGTTGAACCATATGATTATGAATCATGTGGGTTATAATGATCTTATCCAAAGAGGACTAAAATACCCTTTTTTCAAAAGGTTATAAAATCTAGAAAGTTGTCCAAAGCCTAAACATACCGATGTTTGTTGGCTTATGACAATTAATGCCACAAATAATTGTTTGTTAATCTCTACGACTATTTTAGAAATAGTCAAGTGTACTTATTGAAGTACAACAATTGAAAGCCGAAAAATTCGAGCTAGTACGAATATGAGATTGATGAGCCACTTAGAATTAATCTTCAATTGGATTGAAGTAATTAATACCAAGGGTGTTTCGTAAGTCGTCTGGAAAGGAATAAGATTCTCCTTGAAGGATACCATCTTTGGGATACGCAATTAGATTGTGTTCCCAAAATGGAAATAACACTTTATATGATAAAGGTGTGACGACGCAAGCCATGCGATGTATCCCTTACCCGCTTCGGGATAGTGCCTCTTATACTTAACCTAGTTCCAAAGAATAAAGGTTGAATAAATTCCATATTAGATATGGAAGAGGATAATGTCGAATCTATCTTAACCGATGATTTGAAGTTGTCATAGGCAAAGTTAGAAAGGCTTGGATCCTAGTACGACATATGCAACTTTGTGGAATATCTTAGCAAGTACGCTTGATATTGTTTACTTGTCCACGGAGCAAAATGTTTGTCTCCAAACATGCTGTCTTCTAAAGGAAGTGTTTCTTCCAAAAGAAATGGAGGGGAGTGAATCGATCTCAAAGAGTTTGAGAACCCCAAAGATATATTCAACCAATGGAACATGAAGCAGACGCCACATAGCGATGAGGTGTAGATCATCGCTCAAAGGCACACAAAAGTTCAGAAGTCTCGTGGATAACCTCAAGCCCGAAAAGGTCATTGGTATGTTCATCTTGAAGAATGAATATCTCACGACTTGTGAAAGAATGTTTGAGAGGCAAGATTGAGAGATATGGCTAGAGCCATAATATCCGAATTAGATTCCATCAAGGACAATCAAAGTTGTGAACCTAGTCCGCCTTACCTAAGGGAGTGTCCTCGAAGGTCGACATGGATAGTAATATGATTACCATAAGGCTATAGTGACGGCCGAAGGGTATGAGGTGTAAACCTTGTAATTGTCTTTATCTTTGCCAAATGAGCCCGCTTTTGTTCGTGACTAAGCTTGTTATAACTTCGTGATCATGCCTATATGATAGTGTTGAAGACATCGGGCGATACCTTTCGATGTTCATGATTTATAACATGATATGTAAGCCCACGAGATCCATTTATGGACTCAAACAAGTTTCTCTAGACAATTTCTTTGTTTGATAATCAAAGGAGTTTGATTTAGTCAAAAGAAGGATATGCCCAATGTGCAAGATGGATAGTGGGAGTGTGTTACGATTTTCGAGTAAGGTATTGGATATCTCTCTCGATATTTGTCACCCCATGTCACAGTCAATTAATGTTTGGTAGTTCAAGGTCTTTACGAAAGCACTTGGATTGGCAGTTCTATTTTTGGAAATAAGAATCTATAGTGATAGATTTAACTGCTGTTAGATTATTGTTTACCTATATAGATGTGATGCTAAAAGAAGTTTAGCATAGATCGCAAGATCTATCTGTGTTAGGGCGTTGGTCCTAAAGATAAGGTGAAAGATGATGCTTATGGAAGGTTTCCTTCGCTACTGCGATAGAAACCATCATAAAGGAAATGCCGGATGTTCATAATTCATTAATAGTCATGAGCAAGTATGAATGTAAATCTGGTGAATGTCGAGAATTTCCTTAAACAAGTTAAGGAAGTGTTCCTAGTTTATTGAAACTTGGAGTTAAATAAACGTAGATATACAGATTATATCCCCCGAGTCTTATGAAGGCGAGTGGGAGCTACAATGCAGGTTTGCGATCACTTTGATTAAGTGATACAAAGAGTCGGAAATGTTCTAGCCTATGGGTCACTCAGAACTCTACAACTTAGCCAAAACACAAGAGTGCCTTAGAGGCTAGCGGGAGCAAAGATACATGGATCTGTAGAAGGTTCATTCATGAACCTTATACGGTTCTTCCACCTCTTCTATATAGGCGATATAGTAAGTGGATTCATTGCTTGAAGCAAGGACCAGTGGTCTCGCTGATATTCGTGTGTGTGTTGAGGCGGTTCCTTTGACTTGATCATATGTAACATGATATGAAGATAGTCCGAGTCCACATGGATAGCGATCCGTTTATGGCTGTGGTCAAGGTTGCGTAGTATTGCATGAGATTCTTGTGTTTCAACTTGGTCTTGTGTGTGCGAGTGATTGGTTTTAGGCCAAGTGGGAGATTGTTGAATAGTGTCCTAAACCCAATCGGGTTGGACCGGATCCGACCGGTCGGATCATTTCTACTATTTCTTTATGTTTATACATATATATAAAATGGCTTTTCATTTTTGTCATATATATGTTCTTTTAAAGAACCAATTATGAATTGTTATATGATAACGCCCTTAGTGTTAAATCGTGATAGAGAAACCATGATAGGCGATTATGGTTGATGAGATCTTTAATCACTTTAATAAGTTTGATACTTAAATGTCTCTAGGTCGATGTACTATTAAACAGGCATTGATAGTATGAACAAAGGCTAGCACGTATTAGATGTCTTCTGCCTTTTAAGGACGAGGATAGATCTCGCCTATTGAAGTGTAGAGACACTTGACCGTGACGTGGACGTGTATTAGAGAATGCGACGTTAGGGATCGACCCACTTACACATATAAGTGTCACACTATGTGGCGGTTGTGTAATTATCCTTAAGACCGAGTCTTCATGGCATCACGGTGTGGATTGTCATGCTTTGACACTATTGAGGTTTCTCAGCCACGGGCGATCATGCGGTAGTGATTGGGTATGATCATCAAGCATGCGGAGTATACATGATTGGTCGTCCGGGAATCGCGTATCCTATGATCGGGGATCGAATATCCGAAATGGCCTTCTTATAAGAATGTCTTACTCGTGAATCTTTGCAAAGTGGGAGTAAACAAGTTACTTCGAGAGAGCATGATATCCAGATTATAAGATACGGTCGTTAATGTTTGACACTCGACGTACGACCGTATGGATATTATTACAACGATAGGATTGTAAGTTACACGGTAACTGTTTCACATGAAAGGTAGTAGTCATTGCATTTGACTCTTCCGATGATTGGGGTCACGGTGTGTTGCTGACGCTATCCCGTGATCGTTAAAGCGTATGGCATTTTCGTAATTTGCACTTTGTGTCTACGGCCAACATATTCGGAAGCTTATCGGGTCACACACATAAGAACATCTAGCCGGATTAAAATGTGGTTATAGATGATAACCAAATAAGGAAAGTTTATCTCGAGACTATAAAGGTTATAATGGTAAATTAATATGGTGGTATTTATTTATTATGAATAAATTAAATACAAGATATTAATTATATTAAATTAAGAATATTCCGGAAGCCAATTTATGGCTAAAGGTGGCGCAACTTATTTGTGTATAAGATACACTTGGATTGTGTAATTTAATTAATAGATTACCATATATTAATATAAGATATTAATATATAAATATATATAGTTACATGTGTGTGCTACATGTATATAAGATATACATGTGCACATTTGTGATGGCTAGATATTTATATATAGATTTATGTGTTTGTAATATATATAAGTGATATATATACACATGTGTAAATTGATTTATGGTAATAAAATAAAGATAGTCAATATTAGATATTGACAATATCTTTAATATTCAATATGAGATATTGACAATATCCTAGATTTATTTGATATGAGATATTATAATAAATGAGATAAATCAATCAATTATATTTTCCTTATTTTATTGGAAAAGGTTTTCTTCCTTTCTACTCTACTTGGGGCGCCACTTCTACTATAAATAGGAGGTGGGTGTCAAGCTCTTTTCAGACAACACAATTCCAAGAACTAATAGTTCTTGTGTAAAATAGAGAGCATCCTATGTAGAGTTGGAGAGAGGGGAAAAGGCCGGTCTAGCAACCCGAGTTTTCCAATAGCAATCCATGATGGGATTCCGGCGAGCCGCTCGTGTGGACTAGCGGTAGAGGCCGAACACTTGGGCGGCTCTATGCAGAACTACTCTCCTTAGACGGTCAAAGCGTCGATCTTTTAGATCAACCAAGGTAACCACCGTCTTTAGCTTATTTATTTATTGCTTAAACGAAGTCGATCTTGGGTCGATAGAAAATAAATTTTTGAATTCCGCTGCGTTCCCGCGTAGATTTCCTAACAACTAAAGATGGAAATGTAACTTTATTACATTAAAAGGAAAATACAAAATCCAAAATAAACGTACGACAAGTCTCGAAAGACCAAAAGCCTACTCCAAAGGTACTAAAAAGTCTATTAAATGAATAACAGAATAAATAAAAGATAAATCTTCAACGAGGCGTCGTCATCGAAATCCTCCTCGTAAACATGCTCAACAAGTTCGTCTTCTCACCCCACAATGCATACAAAAGAAAATGCAAAGGAGGTAAGTACAAAGTACTTAGTAAAAGTGAGAAGCTATGACAACAATTATAATTTATAAAGAAAAAATATTTAATCGTTTAGTTATGTTTGTGTGACGACTCAATCTGGGGTTCACTTCATGTCCATCAACATGAATTGACTAAACGTTTCTACTTAACTTATCTATGTTACATCCGCACTCAAGGGCGCGTATCCACTTTTGGGACACTCTTGGCAACATATTAGTGGATCACACCAATATCCACAGAGGCTAGAATAGGTAGACTCCGATAGTACGCACATCTCACTGGAGTCCCCCGAACTTGTGGGTTTTTTTGACCTACGGGTTCTTCCACCTTCAGAGGTAGCACACACATCGCGATATAGACTGGTGCCTATCCAAGAGAGACATGTTGTTTAATCTTTTACTAGTCAAGTCCGCATTTATTAAAATGATTAACTAACCACCTAAGTGTTTTCAAGTAATCTCCCTCACAAATACTACTCTCTTACTAGACCACTAGACACGGACAAGGCCTAGCAATTACACAGACATTGATGAATGCTAATTCATCAAAGCACAAGACTATCATGCTCTTCCGACGGATCCGAACTTCAACTCCCTTTAAGAGTACATTCGGTGTTTTAACTGAACGAATCAGAAGCTCAATTCAGGCTTGTTTATGTTTATGAAATGTTCACGTATCACAAATTAAGGGTTTAAAACAATAATAACATGATTATGAAGCTCAAACCAAATCAAAAGCGATAAAACAGTAAAAACAAGGTAAAACAGGTCAAACGCCCGTTTGACATCCTATGGACGCCCGTTTAACATCGAACGCCCGTGCACTAACCCCAAATGCCCGTCCGTAAAAAATGGCTACATCCTGAATCAAAAGTCTATCCTCAAACGCCCGTCTGCCTTGTGCAAACGCCCGTTTGAGCTGCTATGATCGCAAACGCCCGTTTGCCTAGTGCGAACGCTCGTTTGCCTGTGTTTTTCCCAAAACGCTATTTCTAATCCGTTTCTAACCTAATTAACATCGAATTAAACCCAGTAAAACACAAAAAAATATATCTAATCAAACCATAGCATCGATGATCATTGATCAACGAAAAGATACATCTTTCTATCATCTAAACACCTTAAAACTCGATCTAAACCTTATAAACGATAATTGGAATCATAGGAAGAGTTTCTTACCTTAATTGCCAGCAAAACCGCAAGCGACACACCAAGCAGCTGCAACAACTGTTGATCCACAACCCCAAAACCTATATGATCAACAAGAAACCCTAAAATCCTATTTCTTTGCAGAAAACTGAAAAAGCCTGTAAAACTGAAAATTACCTGGGTTTACTGCTGTGAAACTATTTTTAGATTATTCTACGCTTCAAGACGATCGTTTCGACTACTCATGGCTGCGAAACTGAGCTATGGATTAAAAGATACGAATTTTTCAAAAATCGAACTCTTCGAATACAAAAACTATGGCTAAACTGAAAACTTACGGAATCGAGAGATGTTATTATTCAAAGTTGCTTCTCCTCGCGCTGATCACTTTTCTCTCCTGCGGCATCCTGAACCGATGAACGGATTGATCACATGGTTCTTTCTTTTATTTCGCTTTCTTCTTCTGCGTCTTCTTCCATTGCTCTGCCGTTCCTTTTTTTTAAAAAATTCCTTTTTATAGCCAAAATTAAATCCTTTATAATTAATAGCTAAATCCTTTAATAAATTTCTTTTTAATTAAATAAATAGGACAAATAATAATTAGGTCGTAGTAAATACACCTAATGACTATTTTACCCTTTTACGAAAAGTCGGGATGTTACAATATATATTTCGACATATATATATAATATACTTTAAATAAATAAATAAAAGAATCTACTATTTCGTTCTCATAAAAATGACACGTCTGCGATTTTCCCGAGAATCAGAATATTACGTTACGACTCCGTTGAAGATATTTTGCAAAGCTTTCTAGACAAAGGACTGACTTTAAATGGGAGGAAATTGATCCATTAATCCCGAACCATAGCATTATTCCCATGCAACCTGTCTACGTACATGGGAGGGTTTTTGTTTTTGTTTGTAAGTAATAAGCAACTCATAATGACATGTTATATTACGCATTTAAATTGCTAATTAAATACTTAAGAATTGCTGTGTCAAACAACAAACGCGTTACATTTCTTTAATTTATCAAATCGAGTTTAATATTAATTAACACAACAACATCGACACAAAGAAAGGAAAAGGTCCTAATATTATTAATTTTTTAATATGCATATGTCCTTTTAATATTTACTAATAGTATATATATACAAAAACAACATTGTGACTGGTTTCTTACATTATCCTTATTATTAACCCATTAGATAACCGATATAATGGGTCTAGTATTAATTTTTTAATTTATGTGTTTAAATTATAAGCTATCAATATTTTTTTTTTGAACAAAAACAATTATTATTAAGTAGAGCTTATCTATTAAGCTGATAGATAAGCCAAAGAGAAAGTTACATAAAAGATACAATATTCTCAACACACTACTCCAAACGTAGAAAGAGTACTCTAAACTGTCTAGCTATAACTATATACTCAAAGGACAATCTATCAAATCATTCCAAACTAAAGAAAATTTATCGTATCTAATACCAATCCTTAAATACATCCTCATCTGAAACCGACTAGAAAATAAGCTAACAATTATTATTTACCTATGAGAACATTTATTTAGGTAATAAAAGTCAATAGTGTAGCAAGAACTATTTTTCTTTGTAAAGACCAAGCCACCAAATTAAGTATTTTAACTTTTTTTTTCTTTTATTGAGGAAGTATTTCTCTGACTTTGAAAACCCCAAAATTCCCTATAAAAGGACCAATATCTCACCCTAAATTCCTCAGCAAAATTTGCAGTGAATTGTCTCAATTCCTCAGTTAAAAAATTTGCTATATCTGAATTCCTTTTTTTTTTTCTATCACTTTCAAGAAGAAACACTTATAAACTTATATTTTCATCATGGCCTTAAACTATGCAACATCCACTTTTTCACAATCTTTTCTCAATCCCAGTTTTCCCAAAAGTTTAAAATCCCATAATTTATCACCGAAAATTGTGACTATAAAAAGAGTTATACAATGCAATAAAGCAGCTCAATGGCTAAGCACACCTGAAAAAAGCTCAAATAGCGACGCTAAAGCTTTCGACGCAACAATGGTTGGCGTGAAAGGACTTGTAGATGCTGGAGTGAAGAAAATCCCAGAATTTTTCATTCATGAAGATCTCAAGAATGAGAAAAGGGTTCTTAACAACGTGAAGAAATCGGAGGTTCCCCTGATTGATATTGAAGTTAACGGTGCTAGCGAAAATCCTGAGAAACGTGCTGAGATACTAGCCAAGATTAGTGGCGCTTGTGAAAAGTGGGGATTTTTTCAGATCATGAATCATGGGATTCCTGTGGATGTTTTGAAAGAAATGATACATGGGATTATCAAGTTTCATGAACAAGATGTTGAGACTAAAAAGAAATATTATACTCGTGACACCTCTAAAAGGGTTATCTATACGAGTAACTTGTTCATGTATAATACTGCTGCAGCGACTTGGAAAGATACTATCTTGTGCAAGATGGCTCCGGTTCAGCCAGGCTGGGAAGAGTTGCCAGAGATTTGCAGGTATTCAGAATACATTAATGTTATTTTCACAAAGTATGATACAACACATTTTTACATTATTGATCAATATGGAACCTACATCAACCAATAAGTCGCATACCATGATCAACAATGTACAAATATATTGTTTTATTTATCATAACTATTTTGTTGAATAAGTAGCACTACTTTTCATAATAAGTCATGTCATTAATCTTAAAAAGTAGTTAGGGTTTTCTTTCTTGATGTATCATAGTCCTCATGATATGATATATTTCTTCGACAGAGATATAATGAACGAGTATGCAACGCATGTCTCAAGATTGGGTCATACTCTATTGGAATTGCTGGCAGAGTCTCTAGGACTCGAGAAAGATTATCTGCTAAACCTGGGGTGTGCAGAGGGATTGTACTTCAAAGGACATTATTCTCCTCCTTGTCCTGAACCAGAGAAAACTTTATCCACTGTCACGCATACAGACTTCGGTTTCCTTACCATACTCTTACAAAATGAAATTGAAGGCCTACAAGTGATTCAAGAAGGTGAATACGTTGCTGTTCCCTACGTTCCGGGAGCCTTAGTAATCAACATTGGTGATATTTTTCAGGTAAGCCTTCAAATCACTTCGCGATGATTCTTTTTCTTTACAATATTATCTTAGTACATACCATGATTGGAATTTATTTTTACAAACATATACTGCATTCCCATGTATATATATCAAGCACATATACATATCTCTATACATATAACATATACCTAAGATATTTCATTTCTATTTGTAGTTGATCACAAACAACAGATTTAAAAGTGTACATCACAGAGCTTTGGCTAGAGACGTTGGTCCTAGAATCAACCTCGCAACTTTTGTAAGGCCAAGTCATGGAGAAGGTTATGCTTCTCGTCATTGGGAGCCAATCAAAGAGTTGTTATCCGAAGATAACCCTCCGGTGTACCGTCCAGTTACCATCGAAGAATATATAGCTTACTACACTTCAAAAGGCCTTGATGGGTATACTTCATTGCCACACTTCAAGATATAGAAAAGTGAGCTGTGTATTGAGATGTGAAATAAAAAAGGATTTATTGGAGAAAAAGCAAAAGGAATTAATAAGAGAATAAGTATAATATAATGTTATTATGGAATAACAATCTTAGTGTGTCGGACAGTATGTGGGTTTACCACCGTTTAAAATTTCATCACATGTTGGATGTTACAATTTAATTGTCTGTATGTAATATAACTCTACAACACACAGGTGAGTATGGAAATTAAACAACTGGTTGTTTCTTTTCATCAAAATTGTTACTCCCATATATATTATATATAGGAAACTTGTTTAATTAATTAATTATTTGGTTTGCATGCATATACATAAACCTTTTTAAAAAACATTAAACCTTTCACAAATTCACAGAAAAATATTTACCCGTCAGTACTGCTACTTATAAGCATTTTTATAAATCGTTGCACTCCGTGGGTGGAAGGTTTAAATACTACTATCACTTATCTAACAAAATAAAAATCTTCTAATTACACTAATTTCCAAAGTTGATCATCCAGAATTTCCATCGCAATTCCGACCCATTGCATTGGCCAACGTGGTTGTGAAACTTGTTGGAAGAATTAGATTATTTCAAAAGTTTATTATTATATTTTTCATATAATTAATCTGTTGGAAAATCATTTTGCGTAATATTTGACATATTCTCAAATATATTATTTGTTCTCGGATAAATTAAGATGAATCAATCCTTTTATTGATAATATGTTTTGACTTGTTCAACATGTATCAGTAACGGTAGCCGCAATATCCGTCCATATTAATTTTCTAAACAGTAATGCCAACTTTGTTTAGATATTGTTGGATTTATGCTCATTTACAGGGTTGAGTCTGTTTTAGAAAATACACTTATACTTCCCCCGTCTCTCCGTCCCAATTTGTTTGGGATATTTGGAACTCTAAAGGATCATCATTTATTGACTTGTCTAGTCATTAAAAACATGGCTAATTTACAATATATCCCTCTTTTATTGTGCTTAATCATTTTAATAAATGTAGTTATGTTGACATTTTAGGAATGTAAGAATAACTTTTTAATTTAAATATTAGTTGTGGGACTTGTTTTGGAACATCCATAAAAGAAATTAATCCCAAACAATTTGGGACGGAGGGAGTATATATTTATGGAATATGCGGATGGGGAATTAAAAGTGAGAACAGAAGGAAGGTTTTAAGTTTTTTCCAAATTATCTCTTTGCTGGGTTTATACCTATAAATATTATCATTGATTCATGGAGCCTTTTCTTCGATGAAAAGAAGAATGTGTTTTATTCTAGTGGGACTTTTCGATTCATCCGAATAAGTCTTTTAGGACAATGTCAATTGACATAACTCACAGTTTTTGGTTCGGTTGATCATTACGGTTAACCGGTCGATAATTACAATTGATCTACAATGAAGATCGGTATGGTTAGAGCTTTACAATGGAGATTGTTGTGTCCCGGTTTACGGAGATTGTTACCTGTTTGATAATCGATTATAAAGACCGTTACTTGTTCGAGCGTAAACCATCAAGATCGTTACTTGTTCGATGATCCATTGAGGAGGGGATTACGTGTTCGTGACATCATTCGAAGCCAAATATTACAACAACTAATAACCAAAATCCTAGCTAATCGGTGCAAGGTATCATTGGGCAATTGGTGGATGCTACACAAAGTGCCTTTATACCGGGAAGGGAAAGTTCGGGAAATATTATCCTAACTCAAGAAATTATTCATGCCCTCCACAAAAAGAAGCAAGGAAAGAAGTGGTACATGGTGATCAAAGTGGATTTAGAAAAGGCCTATGATCGTGTGCATTAGCAGTTCTTGAAGAATATTATTCAGAAAGTGGGATTCTCAAAACAGATACAAGACCTTCTAATGCATTGCATCACCTCGTCTAAATTGTCGGTGTTGTGGAATGGAGAAAAATTGGAAGCTTTTACACCCAACAGAGGCCTCGGACAATGTAACGGTGTAATTATAGAATGGACAAAGTTTTGTAGGTAATTGTAGAATGAACAAAGTTTTAGTAAGAAACAGTGTAACGTCCTAAAACTTAGATCTACTTAGGTTCAACGACGGCGCTATTTAAGGAGACATAATGAATCCAATAAGAATGGACAAAGTTTTATTAAGTAATAATGTAACCGCCTTTGCTATATTGTTATCATTAATAGTTGGTAATTGTAAAATGTAATTAATGTCGTAGAAATTAGAATTTTCTTTTTTGGATCATAGAAGTTAGAACGTAGATGGTCTAGCAAATAATTATTTAAATCTATCATCCTAAGTTTAGAATGAAATGATTAATCCAAATTAGAAAGTCCATTACAAAATCTATCGTTGACTCACTACAAAAAAAAAAGATCTTTTGTGACAAACTTTTGGTGACAAGCAATATTTTTCTCACAAAAGTAATTTCTAATGACAATAACTTTATTCTCACAAAAATTTGTATTAATTAGTGACAAAAAGAAATATGTCCTCACGAAAAGTCTAATGTATTGTCACAAAATGGATTATCTCAACTTCACATTGTGTAAGATTAGGCTTTGGTGACAACTATCTTGAGCCGAATCGGGTTATACCATGTGCTGAACGAATCGAGTTCAATCTTGTCTTTTGTATGGCTCGTTCAAGCTTGAAACAAGATTGGAGCTCTAGTTTATATAATCGAGTCAAACTCGAGCCTTAGAAAATATTGATTCGGCTCGGCTCGATACCTGAAAAAACATAATATATATATTTTTTGAGGGTATAAGTATATTACCAGCTGCAAATAAAATACTACTACCAGCCTCAAAATAAAAATAAAAGTTGAAAAGAAAAATCTGAAGGTTTCATTTTCTCTAAATTCGAACCCTAAACGTCATCGTCGCTCTGTCGCTTTACTTCATTCCATCGGCTGCGCGAACGTTTGAGGATGAGGTGAAATCGTGGAGCGATCGGAAATCGATTCTGACTTCAAATCGCCGGCGATGAGCAATACATCAGAACGGAAATCGATTCTGACTGCAGGTATTATTCACTTCAATTCTCTGATTTCATTGAATTATCTTCGATTTCTGAATGAAATCGTCATGAGATGACCTTGATTTCATCACCAGCGACGAGCCATACTTAGGGCCGGCTTGAGGAAGAGAAGAGCACCAAGACGGTAGCAATGACAGAAGTGATACTAAGATTATGCTGGCCTATTACAGAGACAGTGACATAGCTGAAGTGGACACAATGTCCTGTTGACACGGAGGATTATATGGAAAATGATTGAAATTTCTACAGTTGATTCTGAGGTGTATCTTTTCCCTTTCCATTTCAATCGGATTTGTTGTTGTCATATTTCCTCTCTTATTCTGGTCTATCATAGATTGAATTTGTTACATGTCGTTTTGCATTTACTTCAGATTTGTTCCTTTCTTGTTTGGAATAGCTGATTTTCCTTCTGGATTTAACGAGACAATAAGGAAATAAATTTCTCCAAGTTGACTCGGTTGTCCATGAGGCATTGCAAATTTTCCAAATAAACAGACATCCAAGCCATATTGCCATTGGCAGAACAAATGAAGGGTAATTTCTTGTTGATAGTTGGTTCATTCTAATTAGCTAAATTTGCATGTGCACTAACAACCGTCGGTGTAGGTGTTCAGTGTTTGGAATGACGAATTATAAGGCCGACAGTGTTGTTTATCATTTTGCTTTTTGATACTCATTCCACAAAGTTGGCAGATCTTGTAAGTTTACATGAATGCTAAAGATGTTTCCTGCTGATATTGCTCCCTGAATGTACTCAGATTTAATTTCCCTTCAAACTAGATGTATAGCTTCGTAACTATATTATAACAACTTTACTCTTGTTCAGGTGATTTAAGGTAGAAATTGTCAAGGAGGTATCACTTTGATGCTGAAAGTAGCATCTTTATAGTATATTCACAGTTGTGAAGTTCTTTCATATGCTACAGGCTGAGTTCTACATCAAGCGATCTAGCTTATGTCTACGAATTGGTAAGCTCTTCTTAAAATTCAGCTCCAATGCATTTACTTGTATAATCTCTCATCTGGAATTTGATTAATATCATCCCTAGAGAAGAGAATACAAATAAATATATTTTTTGGCATGAGAGAAAATCTTAGTATAATGATTTGACATGCTGCTACATTGCCTGCCTTGTCTTTTTGCTTTCAGTCTCTTATCTTGTGAAGAGTATTCCGTAATATGAATAGGTAATCGAATCACAAGTTATGCATGTAAAAGCGATCTCTAGATGGAAGTAGTTTAATCACCCCATAACATGTTCACCTTTCTTTTAATTCTTCTTGCCTTTTGTTCATTAACTTTTTTCTCTTGCTTATAGGAAGGACTTAACTTTTTTTTTTGCATCATTGCATGAACAACTTCTCTGTATTCCAGGATATTGCTCGATTAACCTTCATAGCATTGCGTAACGAGAAAATCAGTGGTAAGCTTCTTTCTTTTGCTGGACCTCGCTCATGGACAACCCAAGAGGTAATGACCAACCTTCCAACAATTAGAATAGTAATGTAGACGAGACTGATGATGCAGATCATTATTAATTCCATTGCTATTCTTATGTTTTTAATTTAGGTTCAACTTGTCTTTCCATTGCTGTATTTCATTGCATATTTTATAATATCAATATCACTAGTTCTTGTGTCAGATATAGCGAGTGAAAAGACGTGTTTTAACTCCTACAAAGGCTCTAATTATTCAAGTCACAATCATATTCTCTATCCCATTTCATCTTGTATTTCAAGTAGTGCTTGGTCTGTTTATTAAGATGATGCGTATGTGCTTTAGCTGGAATAAGTCTTAGAAGTCAGTCCAGGATTTTTTCAGTCTTGGTTTTTGGTATGATAAAAGTGTCAAAAGTCGTAACCTTTAATACTTTTTTTCTCGACAGTGTCTCTAGGTTCAACCTTCAAAGTTTGGATTATGCTTTGCATGTACAGAGAGCAGTTTTATAATAAAAAGGTTGGTTCCTTACATTATTCTTTGCTTTATTATTTTTTTTTATCTTTGAAAGTTCTTAATGTATGGTTGATGACTTTTAGTGACTTGTACTTTTCTTACATGTCATTTCCTGGTTTTGTTTCTATGGATATCTTTAGATTGAAAGCTGTCTAAACTCAAGAAGTAAGAAAAAGAGATTTGCCAAAACAGGGATGAGGTAAGCTTTTATTGGCTGAATCTTATAGTCTTTGTTTGGTCCTAATTCAGTTTGGATTGCTTGTTTAAATTTTGTAATTTAATTTTTTAGTGTGGATTTGTATACATCATTTTTTTTAATGTTTTATTGTTTGTGTTATTTAATTGTTTAGTCTTGTTTAGGATTTGTGTATATTTTTATATGTCATCTGTAATTATTAATATTATTATTAAATTTAATGTTATTATTTAATCAAAATTTTCAATAATAATAATAATAATAATAATATTATTATTATTATTATTATTATTATTATTATTATTATTATTATTATTATTATTATATTTTATTATTATTTTTCTATTTTTCTATTATTCGAATATTTATTTTTATTATTATTACTATTAAAATATGACTTCTAGTGACAAAGCCTTTGTCAATATTAACCATTAATGTAAAAATGTGTTTATACCCTTTGGTGACAAAAACACTGAATTAGTGATAAAATGTTTATTATTTTGTGACAAAAATGTTGTCGCTTGAAAAACCTTCTGGTGAGAAAGCCAGAGGTTTGTCATGAAAAGCTTTGGTGACAAAAATATGAGATTCGTCGCGACTGAACTATTTTAATGACTAATACTCTGATCGTTGCAATAGGCACCTTTAGCGTCGCTGCATACACAACAAACGCCGTGACAAAAAAAATTGGTCACGAAAACTTTTACTGACGGAAATAAGCACTTTTAGCGACGAATATTTTTGTCACGAAAAGTCCCTTTTTTTGTAGTGACTTTTATGCAATTGTATCTTTCTAATATAATACAGATACTGAGATACCACACATTTATTTCAATTCACTCTAGCTACTCTAACAAATAAATCGCATGGGATGATGTTTTTTTTTTTTTTTTTTTTTTTTTAGGGGTGTGATGATGTTTTAATAACCATATAAAAGCAAGAATGGAAATATTCAATTAATAATCAATCTGAATTGTTTGTCAGTAAGTTACTTTTGTAATACGTACGGTTCATATACCTTGCCGGTTCCACTCTCAATCTGCCGAAATGGTTGGGAAATATTTGTGTGGAGAGGGAATTTTAAAGTGAAGTGACAGGTAAAACGATCAGAACCACACAGCTACAATACAGAATAAAACTGTGTGATTGTGGTGTCTCCATACATGTGGAGACACCACACAAATAAATGGTTGACCAATTAATTTAACCTTTTAAAAGTATACACATACAAGACTTTGAAATCTATTCAAAATCATGTGCAACTAAAATCATCCAATAAACTTCATTAATTTGATGTTCTCTGCGTATTTTGGTCTTTTTACATTTAAAAAGATATTGTCACAACCATTATAATATAACACCCATCGTACTACATATATAAAATATATACAAAATGATTATACTGTAGAAACCGTTGTAATCTGATGCTTTAGTAGTTTTTCATGATATATACAACAGTTAAACCATTATTTGAATCAATGTAGTGGGTGGGATAATAACATTACTTGAATTATACATGCATACAAAACATGCATGCTAGTTTTGTATCACCCATATGATTATATTGTTCGTCCAAGGACAGAGGTATGTAGTATATTAGGGGGGCTAAGCCCACCCGGACAAAAAAACATCACACTAAAAATTCTATATGATCCAATTCGATCCGTCAAATTTTTTTAATTTAGCCTATCTGACTAACCGGATATAGTCTATTAGCCCACCCTAGATTTAAATCCTAACTCCGTCCTTGTGTTCGTCGTATTGTAGTGGATGGGATAATAACATTACTCGAATTATACATGCATACAAAACATGCATGCTAGTTTTGTATCACCCATATGATATGACATAGTAGGTTTTTATGGTTTTTTATGGCTTTCATGTGCACTTGAAGAACGTATACGTATATACGCTTACATTTATGTATTGAAGTATATAAAATGTCGATTATTTATATGTCTCATATCAATTTAAGTGTTTTGATGAAATAATAATTTGAAATTATATCCGAATAGAAGGTCGTGTGTTCAAGTCTTCCTACAGACGTTGACTTTCTAATTATATTATTGTTTCAAGATCTTCTAAGCTTTATTATAGACTCACACTTGATGGTGTCTTTTCAATCAGTTTAAACTTTTGGAAGATGTGATAATTCAACCTATATTATTATATGCACGCATATGTGTAGTCTAAAGGAATGAAATTAATGATTACTTGTGTTTTTATTTATTTTACAAAGTCCTCCACTATAAGATATACCATGGAAAATAGAGAGACCATTGTTATTGACATCAAATCGAATTTATTTTTAGAGAATCGTGACACTCGCTATTTTTATAACTGAATTTAAGTTCAAAATTCAATTCCGAATGAGTCGAACGCAAAATTTAACCTCTACAAAATCCTTTTTTTTTCCTTTCTAAAATATGGTGTTTCGATAATTTCATTGTAGCGTCTCGACATAATCAGTATAATGTCAACACCACTAATCGGGGGAAAAAATATGAAAAAAAAAAAAGAAAGGAAATAATCACGAGGACCTTGACTTGACTCAAAAAATAAACATAATATATAGTAGTCGGCTGGTGAGAGATAATTAGTTTGCATGTGTTGATTACAAATCATGCCTTTAATTATGTCCCATTTGCATAAATTAACAAATACTACAACATATGAAAAACTTATTATTACTTACTATTACGTACATTGTTTGTGCAACCTTATTGACTAGTCTATATACATACAGATTATTGTTATGCATATATTAAGGGATGCCTTCTTCGTTCTGTTACATATATATTGTTATGCGATATATATGTACATGTATATATATGAGGATGAGCATTCTACTATTTTACCGATGTGGGACTTTATATATATATATATATATTGATCTTATTCTACACGCCGTAGCTAATTCAAGACTCAATTATATATCGTGTGCATGGGCGGACCCACTCTATAGGTGGATGGTCTCAAGACCACCCAAAATTTGGAAAAAAAATTTATTTTTGTATAATTGTATTAATGTTAGTATTAGTATATGTATCTGATGCTTATTAATTAAATTCAATAGTGTGGTAGACTAATGGAATTGAACAAGAGTCCTCATTGTTATCTTATTTATCAGATGGTTATGGGTCCGAGACTCGTTGCAAGCAATAATTTTTTCTATTTTGCACTTTTTCGTATTGATAAGTACTCAAGTTTGTGTGTACATTAAAATGAATCTTTCTTTCTCATATTCTTGATCTTGAAGAATAACTATTTGCTGATTCTAAAGTGTTACATCAGAAAGATAACAAAATGACACTAACAATATTTTAAAAAAAAAAAGAATAATGTTACTGTGTGAGTACCATTTTTGTAAAAGATATATCACAATATGACGTGACATCGAAATATTGAACAGATATTAAAAAAGACAAAAATTATGTATTAATTGACATTTATTCCGGAGGGTTGAGTATGTCTGATGGCAAAAATGACAAATTGTCATTCCACCGGACGATTATGTAATTTTTATGTTTTTTGTTTTTGCTTTTGTTTGGTAGTGGATTTGTTTGATATTAAAAAGTTTTAGTAGATTATTTTCAATGGATTTGTCTGATAGTGGATTGAAGTCGTCAAATGTGACAAGGGTAATTTAGTCTTTTCATGTGTCTTTTGTCTATTTTCACTATTTTTCGATCCACTTTTCCCTTTTGACAATTTCTTCTTCATTTTTGCCATTTATAATCATTATCCCTTGAAACATTTCATCACTCTATCAGACCGACACGTATTATGTCATTTGTTGTATCAGAATAATTATCACAACAATTTTATTTAAACAAAATATATGTGTATTCACTTTGAGTCGAGAATATTATATAGCAGGTATTAGTGGTGATATTGTGTGTCATCCATGCTTTCTGTTCTTTGTTGTTGCAAACCTTTGCCACCAGTGCCATATATTCCCCTGTTTGTAGTCCTTCTTCGGGTTTGGGCAATCATCCACGACCCGAACGGTCTTTCAGTAGTCGGACCTGTTTCAACTGGGGTGTTTTTCCCATGTTCCTGCTGCATTTCGACCGTCTTCTTCAAGGGACACTCATCACTTCTGTGACCGAATTTATCGCACTCAAAACAAATCATTTGAAGTCCTTCATACTCCATTTTAAGCTTGTGGCCATTCATCACTACATGAGTCTCTAAAACTCGATCGAAATCGACTTCTATACATATTCTTGCAAACCTTGCCCTGGTCGATGCTTGCGTGTAGAGATCGAGCTTGATCGGCTTACCAATTTCCTTCGCAAAGTCTTCTAAAATTTCTTCGTCAAACATCTCGTGCGGAATTTGGCGTATACGGATCCATATGAGAGTGGATGTAATCCTCTCGTTCGCAGGGATGAAAAACGGCCTCAATTTCGCCACTGCAAGATAGTGACCCTGTATAACCCATGGGCCGTTCATCAACACCCATTCGTAATCCACCTCGTCCGTAAAACGAACAACAAAGTAGCCAAGATCAAGATCAACAAGTTGAATGACTCCTTGTTTACACCACAAGGTTGAAAGACGCTGATAAAGTACCTTATACGATGCTGTTCTTCCCAGAAGTTTGATAATTAAGGCTCGTCTCCATGGTCTCCAAAGCTCTGCACATCTCTCTAATGGAATTTCGATTCCTCTGATGTCTTTTTCTGGTCCCCTCCATCGTTCCGGCGTAGAGAGCCCATCGGCTATATCGGACTCGTCTTCGTCTTCACCAGTGTAATAAATCATGTCAGGTCTCTCTTGTTGAACAATATCCACTCCACTTCGTCTTCCCCAAACTGTCTCGTTAACAGTGTTCGGAATTCTCCAGTCCTTAGGTGGTCGGGATCGTGCCCGTAGTGAGCTGAGACGTCCTCTTGGTGATTGACAACATCGTGTTCCATGGGAGAAGCCCAATACCGATCGAAAATTGGATTAAGCGGGAGGAAGATATTGCACTAGCCGGAAATCGCCTACCGGAAATCGCCGTCGAAGCGCGCCTTGATGCTTGAGATTATTGTCTTCTAGTTTCACTTATTAGTGGTGATACTAAGTGGACGGTTGAGATCATGCCAAATCACACCTACACACCATTGCTAGGAGAGAGAATATAAATTTAGACAAATCTTAAGCGTCCACTTTGATATCACCCACTAATACCCTTTGTATAATAATTTTTTTTCCTTTGAATCGGTCATCTTTTAGGTAAATGCTAATTAGTACGTAAGTAATAATGTTGGCAAGAAAGACTACCAATTCTCATGGAGTGTTTTACCGTGCTTTCCACGGCATTGACATTGTAAATGCTATGTCACGTTGCATGCTAGAAACATAAATGATCCAATTTAAAAAAAAAAATTATTTCATGATGTATTATTATTGTTATTGTTATTATTATATAAGGTCAACAAAGACCGTAATATCCCGAATATTATTAGTGAGTATAAGGTATTTAGATAGAAATGTGGCATGTCTGGAATCAGATTAGACATAATGATAACGAGAGTTCGATTTCTATCTCGTGCTTTCCATGAGGAATAATAACCGTAACCGAACCAAATAAAAAAGCAGAACCGTTAAACCGATCCGTTATCCGAACCGTTATAATCGAACCGTTATCCGAACCATCACAACCGAACTGTTTTAATTACATTGTAACTGAACAGAAAATTTATTACCCGTATCTTTTTTTAATTTATTATTATACATTTTTTACGAATTTGATCTATTATACATACATATGCTATAAATACTGCCAGTACGAATGACACATTTCCCCCAAAAAAAAATATTAATAGAATACAAAATGTGGGAGTAGTGATCCTATCAAGCTTAAGGATCCGGAGCACGTAATTCATATTGTGTGATTAGAAGCCAAATGTATTTTAAATTCAAGTTATATGGTTTGAAGTTCTTTTGGTGTGGATCAAATTGTCTCACTTAATTGTTTCCACTTTAATGATTTAGAACGATTTGTGTAAATTAAAATCTATTATCTAAGGAGTATTGTGAATTATGTGGCTTGTTTTAAGTGTTTTATTTTGTAATAATTTTTAGATTAAATTAACATTTTTAATAGTTTAATTTCGTTTTTTCGGTTAACCGACCAATTTGAACCGTTTATTTCGGTTTTTTTGTTTAACCGAATCGAACCGAACTAAAAAAAATTAATTTTTGGTAGTTCAATTTCGGTTAATCGATTAATTTGAACCGTTTATTTCGGTTTTTGGGTTAACTGACCGAATTGAACCGAAAAATTCGGTTCGGTTTTAACTTTGAAATTCAGTTCGGCTTCGGTTTCAACCATTACCTGTACCGAACCGAACCGTGTACACCCAACAAAAAACACATACATTAAGAAGAATAGTTAATGCTTTGATTTAACATCATAATGACAAGAACACATATTAAATATAATTAATGTAATATTATTTTTAATATCTCAACCTTTAATAAATAAAAATAGACGTAGAAATACATAAGACATAATGCTTTAAAAATGAGATAATATGAGATATAAAAAAAAAAACTTTTAATTTTGGCTAAATAGGAACGGAGGGAGTAATGGAGTATGCCACAACTCCCACCACCAACTCGTTTCAATCCGCTTTCATCATTTGGTGAAATCAACACGTCGTGAATACATTTATAATGACATATTTCTATTAATTAAGAAAAATAAAGTCAACGCGTTATATAAAGGAATAGTCAATCGTTGACTTGTATGCTATTGAATCATTTTAATAGAGCCACCACACATTTATTTTACTCTACTCTCTAACAAATAAATCGCATTTGATGATGTTTAATACTAATCCCGTCTCATAAAAAATGTTTATTTTTTTGTGATGCATGCCGATTAAGAAAATAATTAATATGTTGTATATTAGTAGTGGTGAACATATATACTCCTATCACATAATAAATGCTCTTTTAGAACATAGAATGAATATATAAAAATTAAATGTTATGATAAGGGTATGTTTGAAAAAAAAAAGTACTATTCCGTCCCAAAATGTAAATCTGTTTAGCTTTTTTGTTTTGTCTCATAATGTAAATTCATTTAAATAACCAAGAAATCATTTATTATATTTTTCTTATTTTACCCCTCATTTATTATCTACTCACCACTTTTCACTACTCCATATTAATAATATTCAAAGGTCGTTTTAGGTTTTTCCATCAAAATTAATGACACATAACCAATTTAACCAACTTTCTTAATACGTGTGAAAAACTTCAAATGGACTTACATTTTGGGACGGAGGTAGTACATTAAATGATGTATTGATTTTCGAAATGAATAATTTTTATAGGATAATTCATTTTTAAAAAATAGACATTTTTTGTCGGACGGATGTAGTAATAACATTATTGTGTACATAAAATATATAGAAAAAATATTTGTACATAAAATATATCCACAGAATATATATCCATAAAATATACACACAAATAATCCAAACCATACCATGTTTTTAATAAATAAAGAAAATAGAAAATAAGTTTAATATCTACCTTTGAATTAAGTTTATGTTTGTTAAAAAAAAAACTGGATTAAGTTTTTGTGATTTTGCTTCAAAAAAAAAAAAAGTTTATGTGATTTTTTGTGTGGATACAATACGTGTTTAAATTAGCCCCTCTGAATATATAATGGACTTATTCAATTAAAACTAATCAATAATAATGAGTCAAATAGCTGAATTAAAAAAAATAGCTGAAATTATTAGTATTATCTGTCAAGTTACCTTTGTAAAAGCACTCGCATCAGTGTCTTCTAACAAATTCTCTATTTTACAGTCCCAAACACTACTTTTACCCATTTTACAGAATCTTTATCAATGGTCAACTGCATCAGTGTCTCTAGAATAATGTATACAACATTAAAATAATTAAAAACCATAATAAAAGACAAATTCTCACGTACATGTAAATTGAGAGATGTGTACAGTACATGTGTGTCATATATATATATATATATATATATATATATATATATATATATATATATATATATATATATATATATATATATATGTGTGTGTGTGTGTGTGTGTGTACAAGCAAGTGTGTGTGTGTGAAAGAGATGTCTACATTACTAAATTATTTATTATTTATTTAGGAAGGTATTTCAACATATTAGAAAAACTAGAATTTGGCAAACAAAATTGAGGAAGAATAGAGATTAAAGACCCCTTAAAAAAACAAAAGACCATTTACCGTCGGGAAAAAAAAAAAAAAAAAAAAAAAAAAAAAAGAATAGTCCAGCAACAGAGGGAAATAACTTGCGGTTGCACAGACGCTGTATATCCAACCCAATAGGTACAGGATCTGAGACATCCAGATCCATCCTACAGATTCTAATACATTGTCATTTTAGGTGAATCTAAAGTGTTAATTCTGTAAAAATACAGGTTTAATATCATTTAGAGACACTAATGCAAGTGCTCTAATATGGTTCATACCCTGCTGGACTCTCATGCAATTAGCCGTAATAGATTACCCAAACTTTGAAATGTATACACTTTACAAGCAGGGGCGCTCCTTTGGGGGACTAACGGGGCCATGGCCCACGGCCCCTAAAATCGACGGATTTAAGGACTCCGTCAAGTTTTTATCCAACATTATATATTTTGTATTTTTTTCATTGAGCTCCAATAAACTAACAATTAATAAGGTATTATCCTAGAACTGAACATTAAAGTATAACTTGTCTAGTGACCAGGGTTTGAATCTTGTGATATGCAACCTTTTCTTTGTTTTGTTTTAAAAAGAAATAGTTGACACTTTTTCTTTCAAATTTCAAATAAACAATAGACAACTTCAATTTTTTTCGTTCTTTGTGTTTTAAAAAAAAGTTGACACTTTGTTTCTTTTTTAAAAGAAATAATTGACACTTTCACTTCCAAAATAAATAATAGACAACAGAAATCCCAAAATATATTATTCGTGTTCTCGAAAAAAAAATATTCTTCGCAGTTGACACTTTGTTTTTGTATTTTAAAAATAAATAGTTGACACTTTCACTTTCAATTTCAAATTCCAAATAAACAATTGACAACTCTAATCTCAAAATATATTATTCCGTTCATTCGACTGCATGCCTCCCTTTCCATTTTTATCGTCTCAACTCTCAAGTATTAAAAAAAAATCTCTCTTCTTCATTTGTTTAACAACAACTAGAAGAATTAGTAACATAAATTGAGTTTATCTTAGAATTGTTTCAAAAATCAAGATAATTAATAAGAGGATGATGATGAATATTCTCATTTCCCCCAAGATAGAAAACCATAATTTCAATTAATGACGTTTAACATTGTCAAAGTATAATTGCACATGATTGAACAATGATGTTTTCTTCCAAATTTTCCCACTATAATTTCTCATATAATCAGCAAATGTCATGTAGGTCTGCAATATTAATAGCCCAATTTTATTTTTTTTTTTTTTGCTTGTTTACGGTGTTTTTTTTTTAAAGGTCATTTTTTTTTGGCTCCGAGCCTAAATTTAGACGGGAACGTCCATGATTACAAGACTTTGAAGCCTCTTACCTTCCCGATCCGACACAACAAACCTCTTATAAAATTCCACCATATATGATATATAACATGACCCTGAAACTCTTAATTAAATAGATTTCACATCTTATAAAATTCCACCATATATGATATACACTGTGTCAGTGAGATTACTCGAATTATATATGTACGCAAAACATGTGCACTTTTTTAGACAAAGGAACATTTATTATTATCAAGGCGTTACATGCACGAAGCAGAGTACAAAAAGCCAATAAAGGCTGCAACCTTCTCAACTCAACCTACTGAAGCTACCAGCAAAGACTACAAGTGAAAGCAACGATTATGCTACTCTACTAGATGCTAATATCCCATGCGAGCCGCAAGTTCCGAGCTCTTTTAACAGATTTTTTATCATGACATACGCCTGCGGTCTATCCTGTTGCGAATATTCTAGATACACAAAATCATGGAAATGAATTATTGTAATCAATCGCATTTATTGTGTATTATTGCGTTTATATTATGACTATATAGTATAAATATCCTATTACTTAATCAAATCAATGGAAAATACTTTCCCTCAATTGTTGTTATGGTATCAGAGCTCTCAGACTAACGTCTTCGATCCTGAGCGATCTCTACAGAAAAATGTCAGGGTGGGGGTTTGTGTCATTAATATGAACGAACCCTCACCCCTCGTGTTTCACTTGTACCTTTGTTGTATTATTTTTATTTTATGTCTTCTTTAATATTTTGAATACATTTCTATTGGTGTCATTACCTTCGCCGGCTATGCAAACTTATGTGTCCTGCTAAGTGGTTTGATAAAGCTTTCATCTTTTCTACCTTTTCAAAAAATTTCCCTTTCGTACTCTTCCTGTCTAATTTTTAATTTTATTTTCATTTTTTTCTCCTCCTTCAATCTCTATCTGATCATCGTTGTTCTCCTCTATTAAAATCATCTTTTTTCCGTTAGGGTACACCCCGTACACCCCTCCATTTTTTTTCTTCCATTTCTTTTGTTAGGGTACTACCCTCTGCTCCTTTTTCTTTTTTGTTTAGGGAATCAACTTCCCTCCACGTATTTTTTTTCATGACTCCTCCACGTTTTCGAGTCATCCAGTTTTTTTTTAGGTTATATCCCTCCCACAATATTCTTATCTCTATTCCTTATTTTGTGACTCCTTCCTATCCCAATTTTTTTAGGGTATTTTATTCCCTCCACATATTTCTTCATCTCTATCGCCGGATTCCGGCAATTTCAGGTTGGGAAGCAGTTGATGCCGATTGATCTGGTGAAGTTGTTGCAGACACCATGTGAAGGAAAGATTCATTCATTGCAAGTCAATCTCCATGTTCATTTGCATTACCATGAGATTGCAGGGACGTGTTGAGAATATTCTAGATACACAAAATCATGGAAATGAATTATTGTAATCAATCGCATTTATTGTGTATTATTATGTTTATATTATGGCTATGTAGTATAAATAACCTATTACTCAATCAAATCAATGGAAATTACTTTCCCTCAATTGTTGTTATGTCCACATTAAGATAATGAATCACGCGGTTACGCCACAACCAAATACCGTAAGTCGCTTCTCACCAAAAGTATTTCCACGTAGTAGTACCAAGCGATTCTAAGTTACCTTTTCTAAGGTTAAGCTCCACCCACTCCTTCGTTGTACTAGCCGCAAAAAAACTGGCTCCAACATTCACGGGGTAGATATTGAGTCCAAACCTCGCTCGCCCATCTACAATCTCGAATAGCATAGAGAATAGACTCATCGGCTTCATCACAAATTGCACATCTAGCAGTAGGGATAATATGCCGCTTAGCCAAACTCTCAGCCACTATTAGTCCCCCGTGCTGCACTTTTTGTTTCTATAAGACATATATAGTAGGTTTTATGGCTTTCATGTGCACATTTGCGGTCAAAATCATATTCACAAAATGGATTACATGATGAATGTATATATAATTATATATAGACACATATGTGTGTTCTTTTTTAAAGGAATGAAGTTAGTGATTAAGTATGTTTTTCCTTTTTCGAAAATCGACATGCATGCACCGTGCAATATTATTACACGGATCATATATATATATATATATATATATATATATATATATATATATCATTCACAGTACCGTAAATACATGCAGGGGATTTGGGTTGGCCTTGACTTGACTCAAATAAACATAAGTGAAGTGGGCAGGTGAGATAAGTTAAATTGCATGTGGTCAGTGGTCTCGGTTGCAATTATCATGCCACTTTTTTTTTTTTTTTTTTTTTGGTCCCATTTGCATTATAAAAAAATAAGATATGAAATACTGATATTATTATTTATTTATTAAATTGTTTATTCGTAAGTAGCCAACCTTTTTGACTGCATAGAAATATTGATAAAGGTCAAATAGTGACATATTTAATCTTGTTCTACACGTCGCAGCTAATTCAAGACTCATTTCTCCAATGAGTTATTGTTAATATATATATATAATAGCTTCTCTCTAAAAGTTTGAATTAATTTATGTCGTTATATTTATGTTCTGTATGTATATGTGCTTATAGTACTGCATGATTCTGATAGAGATGCATGATTCTGATAGAGATAAGTAGGGGTTTTTTTTGAGTGATATGAGAAAGAGATAAGTAGTTATATTACGATACAATGTATCTATTGTATTTTCCTGGAAAGGTAGTTTGAACATTATATACAGATGACGGAAACCTAGAGATAGCCATATATTTGTACTATTGTGAATTATGAAGACATAGAAAAATCAGAAATTTTACACTGCAAAATTTAACATAGGATGGAAGGATCAAACCATTAGTAATAGCATCACGCACGAAATGACAATCCGTCTCAATATGCTTCGTGCGTTCATGGAAAACAGGATTCTGAGCAATATACAATGCCGATTGACTATCGCAGAACATGCGAATCCCGGGAGGGTGGCGAACCCCAAGATCATCTAGGAGTTGCTTAAGCCATTTCAACTCACACGTGAGGGACGCCATGGAACGATATTCAGCTTCCGCAGATGAACGAGAGACTGTCACTTGTTTCTTCGACTTCCATGAGATGGGGGAAAGGCCCAGGAATACAAACCACCCACTCAGCAAACGGCGAGTCAAAAGGCAACTTGCCCAATCAGAGTCGCACCAACCTTCAAGGAGTAAAGAATTGTCGGAATGCAAAAGAATTCCCTGACCAGGCCTCTTCTTCAAATAGCGAATCAGCCGCAATGCAGCTTCCCAATGCTCAATGCGAGGTGCCTGCATAAACTGAGACAATATATGGAGAGAGTAGGCCAAATCCTGCCGAGTAACACCGAGATAAAGAAGACGACCCACCAAACGTCGATACTTCTCTGGATCATCCAACAAAGGTCCTTTAGATAACGCCAGTTTGTGATTCTGCTCGGTAGAAAATTCTACAGACTTAGCACCCAACAGGCCTGTCTCATGGATAATATCAAGTGCGTATTTGCGTTGACTCAAAAATATCCATGTTTGCTTCGGGCAACTTCCAAGCCAAGGAAGTATTTAAGGAGTCCCAAATCTTTCATTTTAAAAACACTTTCCCAAATATTGTTTAAAAATAGTTAGAGCCACTTTATCATTACCCGCAACGATCATGTCATCAACATACACAATAACATAGAGCTCAATCTCACAGCGATGTAGGCAAAAAAGAGAATAGTTTGAATACGATTGACGAAATCCGTATTCCTTGAGAGCAGAAGCAAGCTTGGCAAACCAACAACGCGGTGCATGTTTCAATCCATAAAGAGACTTCCGCATCCGACAGACCAGGTTCGAACCCCGTTTCTCGAACCCTGGGGGAATCCGCATATAAATCTCTTCCTGTAAAGATGCAGTTGGCGGATATTTTTACCCAAGCTTTGGGCAAGCAACAGTTCGAGTTTCTTTTGCGCAAGTTGGGTTGAAGGGGGTATTACAATACTATGTATTTATTGTATTTTCCTGGAAGGGTAGTTTGGACATTATATACAGATGACGGAACCCTAGAGATAGCTATATATTTGTACTACTGTGAATTGTGAAGACATAGAAAAATCAGAAATTTTACACTGCAAAATTTAACAAGTTACTAACACATCAACTTTGACGGCTTATTGTATGTAAACACGGAATTAAGCTCGGAATTAACGGTAAATAAAAACCGAGTTAATTACTACGTAATTATTTTTCAGGAATATGTGAATATATAGAGAGTAATTGGCGCAAAACACCCAACATTGGGACTTGTCCCTTATATTTAAATTTTGCATTTTTACTCTCTATCTTTTATAAAATTTTGCAAGAAACACCCTTTTTTGAATTTGAGGTTAAATATAACGGGAAGATTGCGAGTGCCTTCAATCCTCCGTCAACCCTCAGCAAACCCAAAAAAAAAAAACTTTTTTTTTTATTATTTTCCCAAAATCCCCATTATTCCACTACCAACCCCATTAATTCCACTACCAACCCCACATTCTGATAGTACAACAAAAGAATCTGCGAGTAACGCTAATGTCTAAATGTCCAGATACAACGTGTTTATGTATCATTGATTACAATAAGTCTATATCAGGATCAATGCGTGTAAATCATGATGAATAATATATAAGATGTTGTATCCACTCGATAAGATGTTGTATCCACTCGATGTATCTGAATATGGTTGTAACAATAGTATTGTTCAAAATCCATTGAGTGACGTGGAAATGAGGGGAACAATAACTTTGACTTGGTCGTAATTCTTTTTACTCATTTAAATTATTATTGATTGCCGGATGCATTGATATATATAAAACACACACCCCCTCCCCCCACCCTTTAATGAAACCGGTCGAAGTATCTAGTACATCGTCAGTAGAAAACCAGGAGAATTAATGAGCAAGTTTACGCATTTCCGGCCAAAGAATATTTCAACCGAGACCCCAAAACGTTTTGAATTATGTCTCGGTTGAAGATATTTTTCAAAGCTTTCTAGACAAAGGACTGACTTTGAATGGGAGGAAATTGATCCATTAATCCCGAACCATAGCATTATACCCATGCAACCTGTCTACGTACATGAGAGGGTTTTTGTTTTTTTTTTTTAAGTAGTAGTAAAATAAGCAACTCATAATGACATGTTATATTATGCATTTAAATTGCTAATTAAATACTTAAGAATTGCTGTGTCAAACAAACGCGTTACATTTCTTTAATTTATCAAATCGAGTTTAATATTAATTAGGCCAGAGGCCAGAAGGACAAAAAAAGGCGAGTGGTATGGCCAGAGCACAAAAATTCCTGCCAAAGCAAACTTTGAACACTTTTTTGTTAATTGGCATTTATACCCTTTCCTCATCTCCATCGAAAATCCCTGTTAGTTCGGTGGCCAAAACCCGCCTCCTTCATCTTCATCCACTCCTTCCTACCCTCTTCTACATCCCCCACAAAAGACTAGCAACACCCATCATTTCATATTCGACGTATTTTCAGTATCATCCACGAGAGTCAGCCCCATGAAAATTTTCATTTTAGTATACTGTAAATTGTAAAATTACATGAAATCGATAAAATATAATCATTGAACAAGAAAGGACCAGATTAGTTTGAGGGGGTTTCATCTCCACCAAAATAAAATAATATCATCACCAAAATACCCATCTTCTTTTGCGGGTGATTTCATTGCTTCAAGGCCGGCCTCCGACTAAACTGGACCGCTTCAATTATTATTTCAACCCGGAGCTTGGCAAGATATCGACCCGTTTTTGGGGTTTGGAGTTAAGCAGCTAATGATAAATGGAGTTTTTCCAAGGGCTGTGAGTAAATTCTGGAGGAGAAAAGAGTGCTGATAGACATTGAACATGTACAGCCATGGCGAAATTGTTGACGGAGGAAAGGAAAGGACATTTTTTATGGAAGAAAGTAAAAATAAAATTAAAAAAATCATGAAAGTTGAAGGGTAAAATTGTCGTTTCACTGCAAGTTGTTTCAAAATGCTTTGGCAGGAATTTTTGTGCTGTGGCCATACCACTGGCCCAAAAAGACATAAAAAATGGGAAAAAACGCGAGGAAAAAAAAATAATGAGTGAGAAAATGGCAGCGCATTACATTACATGCTATTACATTCGTTTGGTTGTAGAATATGTAGTAACACACGTAATAATACGCTGCGTTTTTCTTCCTCACCACTATCTTTTTTCATCATTTTCCTCATTTTTTAGATCAAAACAGTCATTTACAAATTTTTTAACCAAATTAATTTATCACAAACAACTTCGACATAAAGAAAGGAAAAGGTCCTAATATTATTAATTTTCTTAATATGTATATTTCCTTTTAATATGTACTATTAGTATACAAAAACAACGTTTCTAAAAAAAATATACAAAAACAACATTGTCACTGTTTTTTTTTTTTTTTTTTTTTTTTTGATAAAACTGTTTTCTTACCTTATCCTTATTATTAACTCATTATATAACCGATATATTAATGGGTCTGGTGTTAATTTTTTTTACAATAAAAGTCAAACTATTCGCTTAATTTTTTAATTTATTTGTCTAAATTATAAGTTAATAATAAATTTTTTTGAATGGAAAACAATTATCATTATTTATAGCTTATCTATTAAGTTAATAGATAAGCCAAAAGAGAGAGTTACATGAAAGATACAATAGTCTCAATAGAAAGAGTACTCCAAACTAAAGAAAATTTATCGTATCCAAGGCCAATCCAGGCCAATCCAGGAAAAACTAAGCATTTGAATTTTCTTAAATACGTACTAATCTAAAACCGACTTGAAAATAAGCTAACAATAATTATTTACCTATGAGACAACATTTATTTAGGTAATAAAAGTCAATAGTGTAGCAACCACTATTTTTCTTTGTAAAGACCAAGCCACCAAATTAAGTATTTCTATGACTTTTTTTTTATTATATTTTTTTATATATTTTGGAAGTATTTCTATGACATTGACAACCCAAAATTCCCTATAAAAGGGCCAATATCTCACCCTAAATTCCTCAGCAAAATTTGCAGTGAATCGTCTCAATTCCTCAGCTAAATAATTTGCTATATCTGAATTCCGTTTTTTTTCTTCAATCACTTTCAAGAAGAAACACTTATAAACTATATTTTCATCATGGCCTTAAACTATGCAACATCCACTTTTTCACAATCTTTTCTCAATCCCAGTTTTCCCAAAAGTTTCAAATCCCATAATTTATCACCAAAAATTGTGACTATAAAAAGAGTTATACAATGCAATAAAGCAGCGCAATGGTTAAGCACACCTGAAAAAAGCTCAAATATCGACGCTAAAGCTTTCGACGCAACAATGGTTGGCGTGAAAGGACTTGTAGATGCTGGAGTGAAGAAAATCCCAGAATTTTTCATTCATGAAGATCTCAAGAATGAGAAAAGGGTTCTTAACAACGCGAAGAAATCGGAGGTTCCCCTGATTGATATTGAAGTTGACGGTGCTAGCGAAAATTCTGAGAAACGTGCTGAGATACTAGCTAAGATTAGCGGCGCTTGTGAAAAGTGGGGATTTTTTCAGATCATGAATCATGGGATTCCTGTGGATGTTTTGAAAGAAATGATACAAGGGATTATCAAGTTTCATGAACAAGATCCTGACATTAAAAAGAAATATTATACTCGTGACACCTCTAAAAGGGTTATCTATACGAGTAACTTGTTTATGTATAATACTGCTGCAGCTACCTGGAAAGATACTATCTTATGCAAGATGGCTCCGGTCCAGCCAGACTGGGAAGAGTTGCCAGAGATTTGCAGGTATTCATAATACATTAATGTTATTTTCACAACGTGTGATACACCACATTTTTACAGTATTGATCAGTGTGGGACCCACATCAACCAATAAGTCGCATACCATGATCAACAATGTACAAATATGTTGTGTCACTTATCATAACTATTTTGTTGAATAAGTAGCACTACTCTTCATAATAAGTCATGTCATTAATCTTACAAAGCATTTAGGGTTTTTTTCTTGATGTATTATTGTCCTCCAATACGATTGTATTTCTTATTATTTATTATTCTGGCAGAGATATAATGAATGAGTATGCAAATCATGTCTCGAGATTGGGCCATACTCTACTAGAATTGCTAGCAGAGTCTCTAGGACTTGAGAAAAATTATCTGCTAAACTTGGGTTGTGCCGACGGACTATATTTCAAAGGACATTATGCTCCTCCATGTCCTGAACCAGAAAAAACTTTATCCACTGTCACGCATACTGACTTTGGTTTCCTTACCATACTCTTACAAAACGAAATTGAAGGCCTACAAGTGATTCAAGAAGGTGAATATGTAGACGTACCCTACGTTCCGGGAGCCTTAGTAATCAACATTGGTGATATTTTTCAGGTAAGCCTTCAAATCACTTCACGATGATGTCTTTGCAATGTTATCTTAATTAGTATATATACATACCATGAGTGGAATTTATTTTTAAAAACATATACTGCATTCCCATGTATATCAAGCACATGTCTATATACATATAACATAAACATATACATGTATAAGATATTTCATTTCTCTCTTTGCAGCTGATCACAAATAACAGATTCAAAAGTGTACATCACAGAGCTTTGGCTAGAGACGTTGGTCCTAGAATCAACCTCGCAACTTTTGTAAGGCCAAGTCATGGAGAAGGTTATGCTTCTCGTCATTGGGAGCCAATCAAAGAGTTGCTATCTGAAGATAACCCTCCGGTGTACCGTCCGGTTACCATTGAAGAATATATAGCTTACTACACTTCAAAAGGCCTTGATGGGTATACTTCATTGCCACACTTCAAGATAGAAAAGTGAGATGTGTATTGAGGAGATATAAAGAAGATTTATTGGAGAAAAAGCAAAAGGAATTAATAAGAGAATAAATATAATCTTATGTTATTATGGAATAACAATCTTAGTGTGGAGGATAGTATGTGTGTTTTACCACTGTTTACATGTTGGATGTTAATTACAATTTAATTGCCTAATATAACTCTACAACACACAGCTGGGTATGAAAATAAAACAAGTGGTTGTTTCTTTTCATCGAAATTGTTACTCCCATATTTATATATAGGAAACTTGTTTAATTATTTGGTTTGCATGCATCTATATCTATATATATTTGAAAGGAGGATTTAGTCCGATTACCCGGAAATTACACCAACAACCCGCTAATGACCCGAATCATGCACGTAAAAAAAAAAAAAAAAAAAAAAAAAAAAACGTGCACTCTCAGAAACCCAACTTGCACAAATTCTCAACAGTTTTCATTATCTCTCTATTATTTCTGCAACCACTTTGCCGATAATTTAAAAGGAGAGAGAGGAACGAGAGATATTCACAGTAAATCCACGTATTCAGTTGCAAATGTTTATCACAGAAATTTTATCACATCCAAGTATCTTTTTAGATATATATACTTCATAAATAGTTAACCATTTACCATCTTATTATTATTTTTTCCTATGTTAATCACGTTTTTTTTAAAGAATACTACTTTTTTTGTTTTTTCCCCTAATTATTTACTCAAATAAGAACTCCCTTTTTTTCTATAAAAAAACTAATTTTTTTACCGATCAAATCACGTTTGATTTTGCATATGTTCGTGAAACAGTTTGCAACAACTCTCCTACCAAATCGGCAAACAACTTTTATTTGAATCTATCATAATACAACAAAACTTTTCTAGTTGGTTATCTTTCTTGGTATCGGAGCCAAGGCTATGGCGGCGTAGACAGCTCCGCCATGAGCTCTGCCGCCTAGAGTATGTCTTCCGCCGTATCCGTTGCATCAGCAGCTGTCGTCACTTCCATAGCTCCGGAAGCCTCTTCGTCACCAACAAGTACACAGCTCACTGTTGGTTTGCAATCTGGAACCAAAGGTCATGAGATGTCTGGCAGTTTTCCGACGAGCTTCATCGGAGCTATACCCACCGGAGCTTTCTTCACGTCAATGCTAGGAGGTGTGTCTCTGCCCCCGTTGAGCTACATGCAACCACTGTTTCTTTACCTCCACTTTTAGGACTGAACTTTGGCCGGACTAATTCCACAGCCGGAATGTTCACACCCGGATACTCTTTTCTGCCACCAGCTCCAAATCTTGGGTCACTAGGTATGAATCCCTTGTCCAATATAGGGGTGTAAACGATCCGAGCAGCTCGTGAGCCGCTCGCTGCTGGATTCGGTAAATGCTCGCTCGAATATGGTTTTAATCGAACTCGAGCCGAACTCGAGCAATTATTATTATATATATATATATATATATATATATATATATATATATATATATATATATATATATATATATATGTAATGCTCGATTAGGCTCATGAGTAGTAGCTATATATATATATATATATATATATATATATATATATATATATATATATATATATATATATATATATCTTTATTATTTGTTTTTAGTGTGAAAGCTTAGAATCGTGCAGCTCATATGCCTGCATTTTCTTTAGAAGTTTTTTTTCTCTCTCACATTATTGCCATGCTAATGTAGTTGTTTTAATGACTGATGATTTTGTTATTGTATCATCATATGCAGTTGTGTTGTTTCTCATGTCCTATAAGTATAGAAATAATGTTTGATATTTCTATATTTTGATTGTTCTTTGTTTTCAGGCGTTGAGTAGTAGATCTTTCAAAACCCGAGTTTTCTTTTGAGGTCAACATGAGCAATACCAATAATGAAGATTAATGACTATATTTTGCTTGATATTTTTCATTTTACTGTCAGATGTAATTAAAGTGCACAAATGTCATTTTGACATTGTGCACTTTACAGGCGTTGAGGCTATGCATATTAATATTTAAGCATTAGCTATGTAATTTGATTGTTGTTATTATGCTGTTAGACTTAATATTGTATGTTTATATCTTTGAAATTGAATCATTTTTACGAGCCGCTCGAGTTCGAGTTCGAAAGTGCTCGAATACTATCGAGCATAATCGAGCATGATAAATGTGTTAACGAACCAATCTTGAGCATTTTTTTTCATGCTCGATCGATCTCGAGCCGAGTTCGAGCATCACTGTTTTATGGGGGTTGCTTGACTCGATAAGTAAATACTCGATTCGGATCGGATCGTTTACACCCCTAGTCCAATATGCCATTTTCTGGAAATTTAAGTCAAACTTGTAATGTCAAGCTGGATAGATCCAACTATCTTCTTTGGAGATCCACGGTTTTACCTATTATCAGGGGACACAGACCGGAGAGTCATGTTCTTGACGATGATCCACGGCTCAGATCAGGATCTGCGTCTTCGTCTCCAACCCCGTTTCAGAGACCACAGACCCCTGAGGAATGGAGCATCAATGATCAACTTTTGATTGGCTGGTTGATGAGCTCTATGACAGAGCACTTCAAGATGTGTATGGATGTACCAGTGCAAGGGACATCTGGGTGACTCTTGAGACCTTGTTTAACAGTCAGGCAGAATCGAGGATGTTGGAATATAAAAGTGATATGACTAGAGCTACTAAGGGAAACAAAACCATGGCTGATTACTTGTCACAGATGAAGTCCTATGCTGATAACTTGGCTGCTGTAGGCTATCCAGTGTCTAAATCAGAGTTAATCTTGGCTACCTTATTTGGTTTAATTGGACAAGGAGTATGAGGCTGTCATAGTTAACTTGACTGCTAGAGTTGGTACAATGAATTGGCAGGAGGTTCAGTCTCAGCTGCTAACTCATGAAAAATTGTTAGCTAGATTCAATGTTGGTATTCCTGGTGATATTCATGGAAGTCCCTCCGCTCAGTTTGCAAATAGGTCCAGTCCTAGGCCTAATATTGGTTCCAGACCTGTCAACTCCTCTCAAACCACCAACTGAGGGAGAGGTGGTAGGAACAACATAGGAAGAGGGGGTGGAAGAAACTTCAACAGCAACAATAATTCTTCCAACAGGCTTGTGTGCCAACTATGTGGAAAGACTGGACACATAGTAACAGCTTGCTGGCACAGATTTGAAGATATTTAAGATATGAATTTCTCTCACCACAAACCTAAATTTTGAAAATGAAGTCTCTCATTTTATATACTGTTGGGCTAGATTTTCCATTATAATACAATAAATATTATAATATGATGTGACAGAGAGACTAGATTTTCCATTCTAATACAATAAATATTATAATACGATGTGACACACAGACATTTCATGATGCGACAGTGGGACTCCTCAATAATAAATTTCACTACATTAGAGACCGGAAATCATATTTATGACACTTGTAATGCCATGATGATTCAGAACTACAATAACTTTACTAAGAAAAAAAAAATCTATATATTCACTCCAAACAATAACTTTTAGCTAGATATAAGTCATTCTGGATATTTTTATACAAATTAAGAAATTGTTGAGTAATTGTAAGAGCACTTGTATCAATTACTTTAAACATATTCTTTAGTTTACTCTATTAATCAGTATTTATCTTTATTTTACTGAATCACTATTTAGAGTAAATGGATCTGGATCTCTATAAGGTATGATCTGTAGAGAGAAACTGTATTTTAGAGAATACATTTAGTGTATAATGTTCACATATGTACGTATTTAAAGATTTGAATAGCGACTATGTTTATATATATATATATATACTAGTCAATAACCCGTGCAATGCACGGGAGTATTGAACGTCACCGATACGATTATAAACTGAAAATTCAATGCAAAAACGTGTGTGTCGTTGCAATCAATAAGAAAGATGAAACAACATTTTGCAAATGTAATGTAGAGGTAAAAAAATAAAAATAAAGGTAGCGATAAGTAACATCGGTCATACGTTTCGACATAATAAAAAAGGGATAACTACGTGCGTGACATTGATGAAATACGATGTAGCGTAATTTTCTTGGCTTGCAACTACCGAGACACCCAATTTTAATTAACACCTGAAAAGAGTTGTTGAAGAATTGTTAGTTAGTAAAAAGAAATAATGTTATGAAAGCAATAAAAATATAGATTAGCAAACATGTCTATAAATTATTACGTTTTATTTGTTTTCTTTTATACATGCGTATGAAAGCTTGAGCACAGGCCTCACCCCAGTCAACTTTCAATATAAATAATGTTTGTGGTGGTTCGGTAAGTTGTGGATTGGATGGAGCATGTATAACAAAAGTGTAAGAACGTCCCAATATTGTTTGTATGTACTGATCAAAACGATGACGTCCATCCACCTAAAAAATTAAGATAGGGAATTGAATTAAGGATATTGCAGCAATAAAATCAAGTTAAAATGTAAGTATTAAAAGTAAGGTAATAAAAATGACCGTTTGCAAAGTATTATGTAGGAACAAAGGTGGGGAGCGGAAAAGATACTCAGCACCTACGCCAGTCAAGACTATTGGTAGACCACCGGTAGCATCCAATATTGAAGCTCGAACTCTATAACTGCAAAAATAAAGAAAATAACATGTATTTAATATGGAAATAATGATAAATTATGAATAATAATTATTGCAATAGATTATTTACGCATACGATTGAGGTGACGATCGCATGACAGACAAAGAACACATTAAACGTCCTTCATCAACATGTACCTCTGTATTACAATTATTGCATGACTCGTAAAACATGTTTTCTGTAGATATACTCTGAACAGCAGCTACAATGCGAAAATGTGTTACCTGTGACAACACAATGTACGTTGTGGTTGATTAATGACAATGAATAATAACAGCACAAATGAAATATAAATTTAGTTATGTATAAAAGGTAGTACATTTGGCACAAATGTGAAGTTTGATGTTGTAATGGTATTTGCATTGGCTATCAAAACCAAGTTTTTGGATTTGTGCGATGATCGTTTTGCCCATTGAACCAGACGTTGAGCAGGTATATTATGCGTATACCTGTGACATTGTAGTAAAAAACTTGTATCCCCTAGAAAATACAGTATAACACATTTCGTATAATGTATATTGTGTAGGTAAGAAATATTGTCGTACCAACTGAGAACAGATGTGCATAAGTCCGACCGACAATCCACATAAAACTTTGTGAATTGTGTTGTGTATAAAATTGTTCCTATAAAGCAAATGAAAATAAACATTATTCACTTTGTAAGTGCATATTTTTTATGTACAAAATATGAATCAAACCTTCATAGTCGTTCACAGACAAACCACATGCAAGCAAGACTTTATCCTCACGTATGCCACTCGCATCATCAACAGCAAAATGACCCCACAATGTCACCCGCATTAGGGTCATACTGTGATATTGAAGGTTGTGGAATTTTTAAGTTACATATAGGAATGGGTAAGCAATGCAAAATTATAATCGTAAACGTAAAAATTGATGTTAACATTAAAAATGTGTAATTCTAAACTTACGACTTGTCGATTATTAGTATTTCACGATTTGGATTTATATTTTTAGGATCATGACACCGACCAACAGAGACAACGAAGCCCACAACATCTGCATATTCAAAATTCAAAACTTTAAAAGTTACGATGTTATGACATATTATCAATACTTTGGGTTAGTAACATACCAATTAATTGCCGTCTGTCATTCACTTTAGCATCGATGTCGGAAAGCTTCATCAATTTGTACTTTCTGTTAGGAAAGCCTTTATAATCTTCCATCATGTGAGAAATCCTTGTGTTCTTCGTGAGAAGAAGCTGATACTTCGTCTTTGCAATGTAAAAACCGGGTTGAAGTGGAACAACACATACACCGGATAAGCAGTATAATATGGAAGAAATAAATGATAGGCAAAATTTGTAACGATAGACAGTCAAAATGTCGAATGCCGTAAATTTGATGGTTATGCTTAGTTAATGGTATATCTTCCCATTATCTCCATTATCTCAAACAAATAAAACTAATTAAAAGATAACCCACCCCTCCTACAACTACCTCTCCCACAAAAAACTACCCAATCCCACTCTTTATTTAAACTGCCTCACTCTTCCCACTCCTTTTTGAAATACCCAAAACAAAAAAATAATGGCAGTGTAATTTAATACGACTGGACAACAAATATGTACCCGGCCCAGCTCCAATTATAAGGATGAACCGAGTTTTCCTAACCCTAAAGCTCAGCCCGATCTGTAGTATATAAGAACACTCAACCCTCAACCCTCTCAACCCTCAACCCTAGCAGTTTTGAGGCCGCCGTTTTTCCTAACCCTAAAGCTCATGGCCGACCGCCTCTCCCGGCCAAAAAATTACCGCCTCCCATCTCCTCCCTTCTTCTCCTTCTTATCCTCTTTCTGTGGTATGCTCTCCCTCCATCACTTTCAACAATTAATCGCACAACGATTCTCAGAATCGTGAAGGCGTTAATGTTTGGTCGTTTGAAGGTGAAATCGTTTGTGTCTTTTTGAGAAAGGAAATGAATCAGGGATTTCATGACCCCGATTCAACGCCGATTTGCTTGAAGATGAAAGACTCCATTTTTCCAGTTTCTTGTAGTCTGCATGTGAGAAATTGGGTAGTTCATCAACCTGAATCGTTGATGAGTGGTTGATGATGAAAGTATCCATCTTTCTGAAACCCAAATAAAATGGATACTGCTATCATAGTTTACATCGAAGGGGTTTGAGGTCAACTCGTTTCTCTCTCTATTTCTGTACGTTTTTCACACATGTTGCTAGTAAAGCATCCAATTCATGTGCAGATTCTGATAAGGATTGACAGCTGCCGGTCAAAGCCCTTATTGGCTGAGGAAGAACGAAGATTTCGGGATTTCATCACCCTGATTCTTCGTGAAGTGGTTTATGATGAAAGAAATCCTCTTTCTGAAACACAAAAAAACGGACCATGGTATCAGTGTTTGGATCGGGTAAGGTCCAAACCGAGTTCTAAGCCGGGTTGGCGCAGGTATGGTAGGGGACTAAATAATTGGGCCGGGTATGCTAAAATTGTATCACTAAACAATCCGTAGTGATACGTTACTTTTCTTTAACTAAAATTGTTGCTTTTGCTAAAGGAAAGTGTGATGATTAAGTTGTATACTAATCAATCTTTTTGTACATTGGTTTGTTACTTTTATTTGTATATCTAGTTATTTGGCTTTAGTGAAGTGAAGCTAGATCGATAATGATGAGGATAAAACCTTAGGTCCTTAGACATGCAATCGTACTAATTCTTTTTTGTCATTTTCTGAAGGGGAAAAAATAAAAACAATCTTGGATGATTTCATGTATGGGGTATGTGCGGACTATTTATGGATGATTTCGTGTGCAGGCTTAGTGGGTTATTTTTGGAAATGTTTGTCTAATTGGTTTAACCGGGAAGCCACGTTGCATTCACAATAGCCTCGTCGGTTTTCTTTTCTCGGGAGCTTAATTCATCACGATCGAACAGTATCTACGCTTCTCGTCATCTACAAACATTAATATCGTACGTAAAACCATAATATTGTTGCGATTATTTCTATGTCATACAGTACAATGTCACGCGTTAAAAACATAATATAACCGATCTGGAAAACATTCTACGAATCCTTCAAATAAAACACGATAAGTTTGTGCCAAGTATATATGCACTATAGAGAAATAAGCCAAATATATGCACTATTCAAGGAAATATATAGATTCAATGAATGTAACATGTATACGCCTTATTGTTTAAGGTTCATTACTACAACAAACGCCGCATCTTTTACTCATTAGTATGTCAAAAAAAAAAAAAAAAAAATTTAAATAAAAGGAACCTTCGCAATCATACACTCTTTTTTCAAGTAAGTAAACATTAATTCTGCATGCTAATTATTTTACCATATAATATGCTATATCGTGCACTTCACCTATTTTGCATATCATTCCACTTTATTTGCATATCATTCCACTATATTCACTGTTGTAGCACAGCTAGCATGATTAGTCGTAGAAGAAAAACTAAAGACTAAAGCAACACTTATAATTTTGGCATATATAATTGTTGATAAAAAATTATCTACTTATTTGGTTCAGCATTAGTAATTTTCAGCATTAGTAATTAAGGCTCATGGCTATTATGGTTAAAGACATATTTCAGGAAAAAAATTGGAGGAGTGGGACAGTGAAGGTACCTGGTAATGGAAGCAATCAATAATGCATAAAGTGAGTGCAGTACCAAATCAACAGCAGATTATGAGCATCAGTAGGAAATCAGCAGCATCAAAAAGTCAAGTGTATGAAATGAAGGTAAAATTCTTGTGTATTGCACTGCAGTGAGTAACCATATTTTAGTACAATTACTTAGTAAGATGTTTGAACAATGATGTTATGGGAACAAAAATTTGCAGGAGTGAATTGAAAATGGAGCCATGGACAAATAAAACGTGGTAATGCAATTTATCTTGCTGAATATTTGTTAGTGGGGTGGCAGTTTTGAATGGGTAGTGGATTTGCCTTTTTTTTTTAGTTATTTTCGTCCCTTTTTTTTAGGGGAATATGCTACATCACATTGCCCTTTTTTGGTTAGTGGGTTATATAACTGTTTTGAATGGGTAGTGGATTTGCCTTTTTTTTTTAGTTATTTTCGTCCCTTTTTTTTAGGGGAATATGCTACATCACATTGCCCTTTTTTGGTTAGTGGGTTATATAACTTACCTAAAACTAAGCAAAGTAGTTGAAGTAATATTAGTATCTCTTATTCAACACATAAAATATATTGAACACATAATCAAGTGAGAAAACTGAGAAATCATGTCTTAAAACGAAATTAAAAAATATATTATGCGGCTGGAAACAATATGAAGCTTGGACATAATCAGAATTTTTTTAAGGTTTTATATAGATATTTAATTAATTAATGACTAATAAAGAGAGTTGTGTACATGGGACTTTGACACATAATGTGCAGTATGTGTTTACATAAGTCATGTTTAACGTATACACGATAAAAGAAATTCTGTAATGTTTAACGTATATTTGTCAAGAAATCCATTTACTTAATGAAACTGCATAATGAAACTGCATAATGAAATCCATTTATTCTGTAATGTTTAACTTATTATAATGAAACTGCATACTATTTTTTTTTTTTACTGAATGATACTTTTTTTTGTAATTTACATGATACTATTTATTATCTCTATTTTTAAAAAATGATAATAAGTAAATGAAACTGCATGCTAATTTTTTTCTTTAATGAATGATACGTTTTTTGTAATTTACATGATACTATTATTATACATGATACTATTTATTATCTCTATTTTTAAAAAATGATAATAAGTAAATGAAACTGCATGCTATTTTTTTTCTTTAATGAATGATACTTTTTTTGTAATTTACATGATACTATTATTATACATGATACTATTTATTATGTCTATTTTTAAAAAATGATAATAAGTAAATATTGAAAGTGCATACTATGTTTTTTCTTTACTCAATGATACTTTGTTTTGTAATTTACATGATACTATTTAGATAAGACACGATGGACATAAATTTTTAACGTTGACTCATTTACATAAGAGCAGGTTCTGTTTTTTAAATAATTAGACACCATTAACAAAGACTCATTGCGGGAAGACTTTGTTCCACTGGAAATTGAGACTCATCAGCCGTTGAAGGAAAAGAAACAAAAAACAAAAACAAAATTGAAAGGATAAATCATTAAATTAAACATTAATAAAGGAACATAAAATGAAATCCAGATGTTCAATAGAAAACACTACATTAAAAGCTGAAAGAAATGAAATAGGAAAAAGAAGTACACAACATAAAAGTAAATTACAACATTTCTTATAAATGTAGACGTTTATTTCTAGTTTTATGTCGTTTATCCTGCCATGCTTTCGTGTCCACAGCGTGGCAATGTCCGTTAACACCAATCCACAATTTGCAAGGAGCGGGCATATCACAAACGAAACAATAACACTGCAATGGCAAAAAAATGTCTCAGCAACACAGGATAAGATACTACCACCACATCGTTAATAAAAATATAAAAAAATTTAATAAAGTTATAGAATGAATACCAGCTGACAGCAGTGGTCATGAGGCGACATGCGAAAAGGGTACGTGACACACGCGTGTCTGGAATGGGGGTAATCTCTACATGCCACCTAAAAAACAAACAATATTTTAAGATATTAACAACATTATTAAAAAAACATATGCAGTTTGGACGCAAACATTCAGGCAGAGGAATATACCTGCCCATTTTCGGCAACAACATAAATATCAGAATCATCAGAAATGTCGACTGGAGCAACAGAAGAAAGCTGAGGCTGAAAATCAATAATGACACAGTCTTCGCTCTCCTCCAGAGGGGACATATGTGTATCATTTGCAGACCCCGGTAGGGGAGAGCATCCTTCAGGTGCATTGGTATGGACATAAACCCTTTTTTGTCGAGGTCGGACCATAGTTATTTCAGTTTTCTCAACGTCGGACATGTGTTGAATATTTGTCATGGAAATAATTGCAGGTGGACGTGGAGATGAAGGATTAAAATCCAGAATGAAACAATCTTCAATCATTTCTAAAAATTGCATGTGGTCGAAATTTTTGGCACAGGATATTGGTGTGTCATCTACGTACACGACAATTTCCGGTGAAGTGACCATTGTTGTATTCAGACTGAAATTTAGGAATGTGATTTGAGGGGATTTGGCGAAGGAATGTAGTGTTTATATAGTGGGAATTGAAGACAGTGGAATTAATTTGTTTATTTTATTTTTAGTTTTGATGTTTTTTTTGCATTGGTTATAAATGTCACTCTCCCCCCACACCCACGTAAAGTGCACATTCATTTTCCCTGTTTCCCACGTCCCTATGCATAAGAGTGAAACAAATTATAAAAATAAATTTTAAACTATCACTAATAATAAAAAGAAATTAACCAACCCACTATTACCACAACTTCCATTCTAACTCCCCATTATTCCCTGTTTCCCACGTCCCTATGCATAAGAGTGAAAGAAATTATAAAAATAAATTTTAAACTATCACTAATAATAAAAATAAATTATAAAAATAAATTTTAAACTATCACTAATAATAAAAAGAAATTAACCAACCCACTATTACCACAACTTCCATTCTAACTCCCCATTATTCCATGATGCAATTTTTAATAATATTTTTCTTTTATTTTTTTGCGGGTTTCCGAGTATGAAAAACGGTTTTTGCAGTGTAATTTCCGGGTCAATTAGCGGGTAATTCGATTACATCCTCTATATATATATATATATATATATATATATATATATATATATATATATATATATATATATATATATATATATATATATATATTTAGATATATATATATATATATATATATATATTTAGATGATTTAAATTCATATTTTACAGAGTTGTCTTGCTTTGCAGTATTTACTGCAAGTGCTCTAAGAAATAATTGGTAATTGTAAGAATGGACAAAGTTTTTTTAAGAAACAGTGTAACGATGTAATTATAGAATGGACAAAGTTTTGTAGGTAATTGTAGAATTGACAAGGTTTTAGTAAGAAATGGTATAACGTCCTAAAACTTAGATCTACTTAGGTGCAACGATGGCGCTACCTAAAGAGACATAATGGATCCAATAGTAAGAATGGACAAAATTTTATTAAGAAATAGTGTAACAGCCTTTGCTATCTTGTTTTTTTTAGGGTATTTGCTATCTTGTTATCATTAACTTTTATAAAGAAACAGGGTTACGCCCTTTTGCTAGCTTGTTATCATTTATCGCCGGTAATTGTAAAATGTAAGTAATGTCTTAGAAATTAGATTTTTTTTTTTTTTCTTTTGTAGAGGACTGCTTTTAATCTAATTTGGGAAAAAAAGATAGTGGTTATCCTCAAAAAAAAAAAAAAAAATAATGGTTGAGAAGGACAAAAACGCATCTGTTACGCGTTTTTGTCTTTCTCAACCACTATTTTTTTTACTAACTACATGTAACATGTAGTAACATGTAGTAACAAGCGCGTTTTGTCCTTCTCAACCACTATCTTTTTTAGTAACACTTGTGGTAACATGTGGTAACAAGCGCGTTTTTGTCATTCTCAACCACAATCTTTTTTTTCTTGTCCTATTTCCCCATTTTGTATCTTATTTTGTCCTTCTGACCCGCCACTCTTTTTTATTTGGGATCATAGAAGTTAGAATTTAGATGGTCTAGCTACGATACTTGAATTTAATAATTATTTAGATCTCTGATCCTATGTTTAGCCTGAAATGATTAATCCAAATTACAAAATCCATTAAAAAATCAATCGTTGACTTTCCTGCAATTGTATCTTTCTGATGTACTCCCTCTGTATTATAAGTTCTTTTGGACTTTTTACACAGATTAAAAAAATCATAAATGAGTTACTTTTTAATATTTCAAGGCAAAATATTGTATTGTTTTTTGGGAGTGGCTTATAATATTGCATTGTTTAGTGTGAAAGTGAAAACAATGCATTGAATCATGTATTGAGATGTGAGAAGGACTTATATTTTGAGACACCAAGAAAAAGTTAAAATGACTTATATTACGGAACGGATGGAGTACCACACATTTATTTCAATTCACTCTAGCTACTCTAACAAATAAATCGCATGTGATGATGTTTTAATAACCATATAAAGGTAAGAATGGAAATATTCAATTAATAATCATTCTGAATTGTTTGTCAATTAAGTTACTTTGTAATACGTACGGTTCATATTCCTTGCCGGTTCAACTCTTCAATCTGCCGAAATGGTTGACCAATTAATTAATCTAATAAAAGTATACACATAAAAGACTTTGAAATCTTATGCATGTGTATGTGTAGTCTAAGGGCACGTTTGGTATCGAGAAAAGAAAAGTGATGAGAGAAAGCGCCGGAAAGAAAAGGCGAGAATCGAAAGAATAAATTCTCAACATGTGTTTGATATCTTTGAGAAAGATCTTTGAGAATAGAAATGATTATCTTTTTTTTTTCAAATGACAATTGATAATAAAATAATATAATTTATTCTCACCAAGACGTTTTGGTTGTCATGAAAAAATGTAATCGAATTTTTTTTGGGGAAAGAATATAATCATATTTTATGGGTGAAATTTTATTGAGTATATTATTTTTGGAACAAAAAATATTTTTTTTTACAAGATAATGGAAAAAAATGATACGATTATACAAATCATGCTCCTCATACAAGGAAAGATAAGTGGTCGAAAAACGAACTTTTCTATTCTCTATGAACTTTTCTTTGCTGTAGGCTGAGAATCGAAAACTGGGAAAAGAATCACATTTGGAGAAAAGTTGATGAGTTGAGAAAAGACACTTTTCTTTTCCCAAGCAACCAAACGCGTCTAAATTGAGAAAAGAAATATAATCTTTTCTTTTCTCATCTCATTTCTCCCTACCAAACACACCCTAAAGGAATGTAATTAATGATTACTTGTGCTTTTATTTAGCCTAACAGTATTCTCTCGAGCTTCTTTTCTCTTTTGTCTAGAAAACTTCTCGATCTCAAGTATGAATCTCTCGAGTTTGGCTGCTGAACTCCGTGTAGTGTATTACAAGACACAAAAAGAAAATAAAGAGTTAGTGACTTGCTTCGGTGGCTGTTACACTCTCCTGGCAGACTCGAATACAAACTCTGAATACTGACTTGACGCTGAACTGACAGAACCAATTCTGCCGAATCTGGGAGCTTCAATTTACCATGGGTAACCCCCGATAAATCAGATGCAATTTTTTCCAGATTTAAACAGAACTGACTATGTACGACTCCAATATAAACAAACTATAAAATAGACTCAATAAAACAGACTCGATTATATACAGACACTTAATCTCAAAGAAAAAGTATTCTTGACACGAGTCCCTGACAACGGCGCCAAAAAATCTTGATCGCGTGCAAAGCATTTACTAGCTATAGGACCAGGTCTATCGTAGTAGAGTACTGGCAAGTCAAGGTCGATCCCACAGAGACTCGTAAGAACACAAATTATCGAGATTGAGATTCTCATAGATACGGTCTACGACCTACTATAATATAGACATAAGTAAAATTGGTGCCGCAAACAAACAATACTACGCTAGTTCACACGGAGTAAACAAGAATTTCTAAAGTATTAGTCTAATTATGAGTGATTAGTTATTCCCCCCGCACAAGCAATAGTCCTCCCCATTGGTAAATTTTAATTCATTGTCAGCTTCGGGTGCAACTCATATCCCTATCTACTTCCATTGTAAGGACATCAGACAATCTATATGCAACTAACCTCCTTCGTTGGTTGTATTAGTTCATACACAATAAGTTCTAGAGTCTCCGGCACGAGACAGAAAACCTCCCTAAGCAGCTATCGACTATGACTAGCTCGTTCCTAAGGATCCATCAAGACAATGTCCAAATTAACACTTCGCTAATAGTCCTTCATGCTAATTTATGATGACATGCAAATAGTTGATCAGGCTACTAACATGTAAATTAAATATGTCGATCAACGTAGCTGGCGCCGATTATCATGAACTAGTACTAGGTATTCAGATCTAGCGATATAGACCGTCACAGATCTGAAAAACGCAATCACTACTTCATGATTTCTTCACCAACGAATTAGATCTATACATACATGGGGTAAAATAAACTAACTACTACATAATTAAACTAAATAAACAATTAGCACAAACTAGTCGAATAGAACAACGACAGATCTACATCTTGGAAAAGACAGAAAATCATACCCTCGAAGATGAGTATAGATCTCCCTCGGATCTCTTCCTAGGCGGCGACTCTGTCGTCTCTCTAGACAGAACTCATAAAATAAATAAAATAAAGAACAGAGAACTTTTATTGCATAATACTTGTAAGTTTTGAGGTACAATGAACTCAAAAAGTGGACACACTCAGTTCTGAGGCGATGCCTTTAATTTATAGCTACATAAACCTACTTAGAAACACCTAGATCTACCCCTCATCCAAGAAAATGCATTTCGGAAGATTCTGGATCCTCGGTAAATCGGCGGCATATCCCGATTAATCGAGGGTATTTTTGTCTTTTTCATTCTGCCGACTTAGCTTGGAAGGTTCTGGAATACCCTAGGCCCAACCCTTTCGTTCAGTCCACTCCAGAGTTGTCCACATTGCTTAGCCCAATATTTCGTATTCTGAAAATAATCAAATAACGAACGAAATAATATCGAAATAGGGAAAATAAACGTTAATTGCAAAATACTCGACTCACGAACCCAACATATGATATTCAACTCAAATGGTTCACATTTATAGGTCGAAACAACTATTTTTAGCTTATAATGGACATAATGTTGATGCCGTAGGATATACTATTTTAAGCGTCATCAAAGCCCTAGGCCAATTTATCAAGATGGGCTTTCGAAAAGAAAAAAATTGAGTTTTAAAGGATGAACTAATAAACAAATGGCCCCAAAAATATTATAATTATTCGAAAGCTTAGGCCATGGCCTTGTTGGCCTATGCCCAGGGACGGGTCTACATGCAATGAAATGTGGTTGTGCTGATGAATGGACGGGGCTAAAAAATTGTTTAAAAGAAGAAAAATAGGTATAGAGTGGATACAAAAGAAAATAATAATTTGATATTATAATTCAAAGAGTGAATATTTATTTATTAATAAAGACTAATCAACCATAAACTAAAAAACAGGACCGGTTTACTAAGGATTACATGGCTATGAAAAATATATTTGAAAGCAGAAGAGAGGAACGGGCAAGGGTTCACTAATGTTGAGGCTCACGAACCCTCGCCACTGGCTCTGATACCATAAAGAAAATCAGAATGCATGCGGAAACATAAAACCGAAACTGATGTTTTTATTTGATTGTTTGAAATGATACAATACTCTCATTTATATAGGAGATAAATAAGATAATAAATAGATTCAAATAAACAAACCTAAAGATAAATACTATCATTTAAATGATTTATTTCAACTGAAATCTATCTCATCTCTCTTGAATATCACATTTATCTCTTTTTTGGATTACATATGATCTCTTATCGGATTGATCTCTAATAGTTTGATCATTCAATCTTGGACAATATTATTGCTTAAACTGATAGGGAGATATATAGTTAACAAATTAAACACTTTAACAGTGTACTCAATGAAACTTGGTAATCGTTGTTCTTCAAAAAAGAAACTTGGTAATCGTTAAAAAAGCACCGACCCAATATCGATTACGTGTTTTAAAAAATCGTATCATAGTCATGCTTGGGAGCATAGAAAGAAAACAAAACAAACTATTGGATCACTTTATTATGAAATAATGTCCTAAACCCAATCGGGCTGGACCCGATCCGACCGGGTCGGATGATTTCTACTTTTTCTTTATGTTTATTAATATAATATATGGCTTTCTGTTATTATATATTTGTTCGTTTAACGGACCAATTATGATATTGTATATATGATAACGTCCCTAGTGTCAAACTGTAAAAGAGAAATCATGATAGGGATTATGGTTGATGAGATCTCGACTCACTTTAAAAGGTTTGATACTTAAATGTCTCTAGTCGTATATGCTATTAAATGAGACATTAATAGTACATTTAGACTAGCACGTATTAGATGTCTTCTATCTTGTGAAGATAGGGATAGATCTCATCTATCAAAGTGTAGGGACACTTGGACTGTACGTGGACGTGTATTAGAGAATGCGTACGTTAGACTAACCCACTTACTTTTTTAAGTGTCGCACTATGTGGCGGTTATGTAATTATCCTAAGACCGGAGTCTTCATGACATCACGGTGTGGATTGTCATACTTTGACACTATTGAGGTTTCCCATAGCCATGGGGCGATAATGCTGTAGTAATTAGGTGTGATACTGAAAAATGCGTAGGATTCATATCGCTCGACGGAAATCGTGTACTCTATGAATATGAGTAATTATCCGAAATGACATTCTTATAAGGAATGTCTAGCTCTCATGAATCTTTGCAAAGTGAGAATAAATGAGTTATTTCGAGAGAGCATGATATCCAGATTATAAGATACGGTCGTTAATGTATTGACACTCGAGATACGGCCGTATGGATATTATTATAGAGATAGAATTGTATTTACACGGTAACCATTTCACATGAAAGGTAGTAGTCATTGCATTTGACTCTTCCGATGATTGGGGGTCACGGTGTGTTGCTAGACGTTATTTCGTGATCGTTAGTTATGAAGGGTATTTTAGTAAATGCACTTTGTGCCTACGGCCAACATATTCGGAATTCTATCGGGTCACACACATAAGAACATCTAGCCGGATTAAAATGCGGTTATAACGATAACCAAATAAGGAAAGTTTTACCTCGACTATAAAGTGTTATAGTGATAAATTAATATTGTTGTATTTATTTATTATGAATAAGGAAAGTATTTATTTATTATGAATAAATATAATACAAGATATTAATTATGTTGATTAATTAAATATACATATTTGATGTATATGTCGAAGTATATATATATGTATATATGATATACATGTATTTTGCAAATTAATTAATCATAGCATTACATTAATTAAGAAAATTCCGGAAGCCAATTTATTGGCACATGGGGCGCAGATAGTAAGTGTGTAAGATACACTTGGATTATGAAATTTAATTAATGGTATTATCATATATTAATATTAGATATTAATGGATTTGCATAAATTGATTTATGATAATATGATAAATATAATCAATATTAGATATTGACAATATCTTGTATTTATTTAATATGAGATATTAAATTAAATGAGATAAATCTAGAATATATATTTTTCTTATTTTACTAGTAAAAGATTTTCTTTCTCCTCAATCTACTAGGAAACTTCTCCCAATCAGACTGGGAAGTGAATGGGGCGCACCACCCCTATTTAAGGGAGACTTGGCTAGCTGTTTTGTACATCACAATTCCAAGAAACTAATAGTTCTTGTGAAAAATAAGAGAGCTTCCTAGAGAGAGTTTTGAGAGAAAGAAAAGGTCGGTCTGGCAACCGAGTTTTTCTAGTAGCAATCCAATGGTGGATTCCGGCGGGTTGTTCGTGTGGATCAACGGTAGAGGCCGAACACTTGGGCGGCTTCGTGCAGAAACTACAACCGTAGACAAAACGACGATCTATTTTAAATCATCCAATGTATATTCTACGTCTACTTCTTTTTATTCTTGTTGTTTAAACGAAGTCGATTTTAGGCAAAAAGGAAATAAATTTTACATTTCGCTGCGTTCACGCGTAGATTTCCTAACATTATGCAGCAGCCGCGTGTTTCCCGTTGGGAGGCTGCCTTACGTGTGGTTCGGTATTTGAAGAAATACCGGGCCAAGGTATTTTGTTGCCCTCCGAGAGTGATCTTTCTTTGGAGGGGTGGTGTGACTCGGATTGGGCAAGTTGCCCTCTTACACGTCGTCTATCAGTGGATGGTTGGTCTTGCTTGGGTGTTCTCCGACTTCCTGGAAGACAAAGAAGCAGGTTACGGTGTCCCGTTCGTCAGCTAAAGCAGAGTATCGATCGATGGCGGCCATTACTTGCGAGTTAAAATGGCTCCGCCAATTACTTGGGGATCTCGGTGTCCGTTGTTCGCGTGGCATGCGTCTTTATTGTGACAGTCAGTCAGCTTTGCATATTGCACAAAATCCTTTCTTCCACGAGCGTACAAAGCACATTGAGGCCAATTGCCATTTTGTGCGAGATGCGATTACGGATAGTCTTATTCTTCCTTCGTATGTACCGACGAAGGTTCAGTTGGCGGATATTTTTACAAAGGCATTGGGAAAACAATAGTTCGAGTTTTTATTACACAAGATGGGAGTTCGAAATCTCTCCGCTCCACGTTGAGGGGGGGGGGGGGGGGGGTATGACGGGATTATAACAGATTATTATTATTATTGATATTTATTATAATATTATAGTAAGGATATATTGGGAATTTGTGTAAGACCTATGACAGCCTCTGTAACTATATATTTTTTATCGGTAGTGATACATGCACAACACATTTGTGCACAACATGTACGCTACACATGATCCCACCATTGATTATGGTGGTATCTAAATCAATTGATGTGTCTCACACATTATTAATTGTAAGATCGTATGTAGTGACACATGTTGTACACAAATGTGTTGTGTATGTATCATTTTCCATTTTCGATAATGAATGAAAGGAACCAAGAACTTCTATATTATTTGACAAGGAATAAGATCACGGGAATCTCCATGACAGCCGAAGGAATAAGTTCATGCATGTGGAAGAGAGCAAAAACTACTATATTACGACCGTTGTACGATAAAACTTTTCAGACATATCGAAAAGGAGTCATAAAACTGAAGATGATCATACCATAGATGAAGAGAGTTGCTTTGAATCCACCTTTCCTTGAAATAGCACCATCATATGGTTCTCCGGCCTTCAAATAGTCCTGCTTGTCAATGGAATTAATGCATTATTAATTAGTATGTCAAAAAATGCTTAAGATTTGTATTTCTGCCACAACATCTAGAAAGGAAATGTTAGTACCACACTGTGTCTCACACATTATTAATTGTAAGATCGTATGTAGTGACACATGTTGTATACAAATGTGTTGTGTATGTATCATTTTCCATTTTCGATAATGAATGAAAGGAACCAAGAACTTCTATATTATTTGACAAGGAATAAGATCACGGGAATCTCCATGACAGCCGAAGGAATAAGGTCATCCGAATCCCATGGGCTAAAGCAGGGCGGTCCAGGATATAATTTTTTTTTTGTCTTCGACGACTTTGTCGAAAAGGCTTTTTAGTTCAATTTTTTTCTTTTCGAAAACATACTTATAAAAGATAAATTCAACATCGTATTTTTAAAATCTATAGATATAAAATTTAAATTCATTGATATTAGATATATTTTGATATATTATTATCGTTTGCATTTGGGTGTCCGTAACAAAACGGGGTTCAACCGTCGCAGGGGTCGAGGGGCAGAACCAACTCGTGGGGGCTCGGGGGCAACGCCCCAAAAGCTTAACACCCCTAGCTAAACGAATGCAGCTCTGAAATTCGAATTGATGTATCTGAGTTATTATAAATTTGGGTTTATAGTTTGACAATTTCTCGATTCAAGTAAATTTGTTTCAAAACATTATATTAGTGAGCCTATAATTTGAGTATTTATCAATTCAAGTAAATTTTTTTGTACTTGATATGTTAAATTATTATTTTTTGTACTTGAATTGATAAAGACCCAAATTATAGGCTCACTATATGTTAAAATAAATTTACTTGAATTGAGAAATGATCAAATTATACGACCAAATTTATAATAACTCAGATGCATCAATTCGAATTGCATAGGTGCATCCGTTGAGCTAGGGGTGTTTAGCTTTCAGGGGCGTTGCCCCTGAGCCCCCACGAGTTGGCTCTACTTCTCGACCTCTGCGATGGTCGAATCTCATTTTGTTACGGACACCCAAATGCAAACGATAATAATAAATCAAAAAATATCTAACATCAATTAATTTAAATTTTGTATCAATAGATTTTACAAGCACGATGTTGAATTAATCTTTAGTAAGTATATTTTTTAAAAGAAAAAAATTGAATTATAAGATCTCCCGGGCATCCCCCTCCCCCTACCTTAATAAATGGAGAAAGGGCGCGAGATAGTTCGTCCAACCCTTCCATGAAAAGATAGGTAAAAACCTTTGAGAGGACAAGAGCACATAGCATTTTTGTAAGAAAAAAGATAAGGAGTTGAACCCTTTTAGATATTTTCCTTACAAAGGAAATCGAAGAAGAATGATGAAAACAATAAGGAAGTCGTATCGTGGAAGCAAGATACTTCTTCACTAAAGCAAGATACTTCTTCACTCGCTACACCACTCATTGGTAGTAGTAAGTCGGATAGTCTATCGCGGAAGCTAGAAACAGAATGGAGAGGTAGGGAGCTAGAAACAGGTACGTCAGTCGCTCGAACTAATGTCCACACTCTTGATACGAAAGAAAAAACCTCCCGCCATAGAGAGGAGATCTAAAGTCTGGGTCCCCTCGATCGCCCTCCCTTGAACCTGAACCGGTCGAGAGAGATGAACCCACACCACATTTTAAGAATCGAAAGCCCCAACTACAGATTTCATTCCAGAACCTAAACAACTCAGTTGAGAGCTCCGTGACTAGAAAAGGGGAAGGTCCACCAATGATTGATAGGTTGATCATTCCCCCCTATCCGTCTCTTGATCTCCCATTCCACTAAAATCCATACTCTTCTGAGACTGCTCCCAAGAGCATTAAATCCTCACTCTTATAACAGTATTACAGTAGTGTTACAGAAGAAGAAAAAGAGAAAGGAAAAAAAAAAAATAACGCTTTTTTTAAGAAACTGCAAAAAATTTCCAATACCGATAGCATCCCCCCACTAAAGCAATTGTAGCAGCTCCGGCACCAATTAATTTTGCTCCCTCTAACATGATGATAAAAAAAATGTTATAAAATAAACGAAGCACGCTTTAGAATTAAAAGTCGCCTAAGGCCCAAAAAAATCCCGAAACGGCCCTATGCACATTCTGTATTCTTTTCCTTTCCCGTTTTGTGATAAATTGGTCTGCTATTCTTTTGTTAATCAAAGAGTTGTTGTCCGCCTCATGAAATCCTCCAATCTTCTATGTCCAATAACCATAGATATGAATATATACCTCCAAATTAAGGCCTTGATGGATATGCCTAACTACCTCACTTCAAGTTGAAAAAAATGAGCAACAGCGCACTTAATTGCAAGATCAGCGCACTTAATTGTCAATGTTCCAAATTAACCCTAAAAATAAACTTGGCATGTTTCAGGTCATCATACATCCAAGTACATAGAGATCACATATTTAAGAAGAACGAAATTTATTATCATATTCATCAAAATACATTCATTATATAAAAGCCCACTTGAACCTTTAAAGCCACATCCAACTAAAATACTTTTGTCCAAATCAAACTTAAATAGCTAGATCCAACAACTATAGTAATAATATTAATATAATTAATAACAAACATGTAACAACAGACATTTTTTTTTTTTTTTTTTTTAAAAAAAATGACAGTTCATGAAGATGGGCTTTCTCTCAAACTGAAACGCTGTGTAAGACCACGGTCTCTACAGTGAGGCCCGGCCCAAACCCGAACAGGACACCCCAATCTAGTCCTTCTCCAGTAGTGCTTGCTCCATCTTTTGCAGAAGTTTTTCTCATCTCATCTAGTATAAACAACACACATGCACTTGACATGTTCCCATACTCAGCTAGCACGTGCCTCGTAGCCCGCAGTTTTTGGGCTTCTAGGCCCAATGTCTCCTCTACTTGGTCCAGAATAGCCGGCCCACCAGGGTGTGCAATCCAGAAGATTGAGTTCCAATCAGAGATCCCAATAGGGTCAAAAGCCTCTTTCAAACTTTTCTCAATGTGCTTAGAGATAAGCCCAGGAACGTCTTTAAGTAAATGAAACGTGAGCCCAACCTCACGAAGATGGCCGTCAATGGCACCATGGCTATCCGGAAGAAGCGTTTGGGCTGCTGAAACGATCTGAAACAACGGCCTTTCCAAGTCCGGGATCGGATCAGAACCCACGATGATAGCTGCAGCACCGTCACCAAACAAGGCCTGTCCAACAAGACTATCCAAGTGAGACTCACTTGGTCCACGGAAAGTTACAGCGGTGATCTCAGAGCAGACTACCAGAACACGTGCACCTCTGTTGTTCTCAGCCAAATCCTTGGCCATACGGAGGACCGTCCCACCGGCAAAGCAACCTTGTTGGTACATCATGAACCGCTTCACGGAAGACCGCAGGCCCAGAAGTTTGGTGATCTGATAGTCGGCACCGGGCATGTCCACACCACTAGTAGTGCAAAAGACAAGGTGAGTGATCTTGGACTTGGGCTGGCCCCATTCTTTAATTGCCTTCTGGGCAGCCTCTTTCCCAAGTTTTGGGACTTCAACCACCACAATGTCCTGCCTTGCATCAAGGGAAGGTGCCATATATGCACACATGTTGGGATTCTCTTTAAGGATGTCTTCTGTCAAGTGCATGTACCTCTTTCGTATCATTGATTTGTCACCTGCATTTCCATTTACAAAACATGAATCTAAAATATCCAAAAGATACAATTTTTGGTCTTCTGTTAAAAGGCATCTGCTTATAAAACACCACACTCGATTTTTTTTTTTTTTGTGGCTCTTTAGCTGGAAAAATTAAACAAGATTAGTAATCTAATTTCTGTAATAACGTTCAAATCTGATACTCATCAAAACTCCAACTTTCAAATAAGAAAATTTGATTTTCTGAAAGGGGGGGGGAAAAAAAAAATTTGGAAAGTGGACAAATTTTAAACCGCTGAGGGTAAAATGGGAAATAATGTGAGAAAGGAGGGGCCAATGGGCCATAACATTGAAGACGCTGAAAATTACTAAATAAAGACACACGTGTCCCGTGAAAGGTTTGGAATGCATTTGCCTAAAATGTCTCGTGGTACAATTGTATGACACCCCAAAGATCTATCGTCACATAAACATTTTACCACGGGAAAATGGACAAAACTAACCGCATTCTTCACCGTTCTGCACTAAAATAATATAAACTAAAATTTATATTTTGCGGAATCAATTACACGGACTTTGATCTCCTTCAATACGCTTGATTTAATCCTGAAGTGCAATATTATATATAAAACAACGTCGTTTTACACGTAGAGAAATAATTATTCCACAACAAATATGCACAAACAATAAAATGACACAACAATTTTTTTCACCAATAATTTTTTTGGTACTCATTTGAATATATAGATCTTATATCATAATCAATGGTCCACAAGTGTTGTGGATTTTGTTGTGGCTATTTTGTCGTGGCATTATCACTACTATGTGGGAGAAATTTCACATAAAACGATGTTGTCTTTTGTAATTTTTTTTTTTTTCATTTAGGGTCCGTTTGGATTGAAGTTTGGATTGAAGTAAATCGATAGAAAGGAAGAGGAAAGATAGTGACAGAAAACAAAGAAAATGGGAAGGAGAGATTGTGAAATTTATTTTGAGTGATTGGATAGAAAAAGATGGAAAGGAAATAAAGGTTTAAAAGTGTGTTTGGAATATCAATGGAAAAGAAAAGAGATGACAAGATTATAAATGATTTTTCGATTTTAAATATTAGGTTAGTGAGAGATTAGTATTAAGTTTAAGGTTATTTAAATAATTATATAAAATATTTTTTTTGAAAGGGTAATTATATAAAATATTTTAAAAAAATACTATTTCCTTCTAAATCTTGACAAGAATGGCAGAAAACATACGATTAAGAAATTATTAAGAAATCTCTTGCTTTTCATTGGTCTCATCTCCTTTCACTTCCAACTAAACAATCCAAACACTCAATTTATTATCCTTTCAAATCTTCTCCTTTCTTTTCCCTTCCAATCCACCCAACCAAACAGGGCCTTAACGATAAGTGCATTTGAGAGATTCTTTCCCAATTACACTCTAAAAATAACGGCTTCCTATGGTGAATGGATAAAAGGGAAAAAAATCTCCCACACCATGAAGATAAAGACTTGTTCAAAACAAAACTTCCCAAACTTTTCCATCTAAAAACATTTACAGAAATTATTGTGGAATTATAAAAAAAAAAATGTCGAATAAAATCAACTTTGCACATCGTAACAAACACCCGCAAAGTGCTTAAAACATGAATTTGATGTTATAGTCATGACATTTCGTTGATTTAGTAGTATATTTAATTATAGCTAATGCATGAATTTTTTAAAATAAAAAATAAGCTAGCATTTCTCACACCTTCCACAATCAAAATTTAGAACTCGTTAAAAAAATCTGGTATATACACAAAAAAAAAAAAAAAAAAAAAAAAAAAAAAACCACTGAATATGATGTTTCTAGTAACATAAACGAAAAAAAAAAAAAAAAAAAAAAAAAAAAAGGAAAAAAGGAAAAAACAGAAATGATAAGAAAAACGAAAATGTATATGTATGACTTACACATGCGCTTGAATTTCTCTTTGAGCTCAGTCTTATGCTCGCTATCAGTGATCCGGAAGTAATAATCCGGATAAGTGCTTTGATCCACACAATTAACCGGCGTGGCGGTGCCGATAGCCAAGACGGTGGCTGGACCTTCGGCTCTCTGAGCTTTTCTGATCTCCTCGACGGTCACCATTCTCGATCGCCGGAAAAAGGTTTGGTTGCCGGAGAAAATGTTAAGGAGAGAAAGTAATTTGGGAAAAGGGTGAATTGCAGTATGTGATGATGAAAGAATGGGGAAGGACCGGTTGGTATTTATAACAGAGGGAAACTGAAATTGGCTTTGTGCGGTTAGCTCAATTTCACGTGTACCTGCCTACCCGATAAAATACATACTAAAACATTTCTTTACAAAATTATAAACGAGTTTTTTTTTAATTTTTTTTATTTTTGATTTTTAATTTTTAATTTTTTTACTTTAAATGTATGATTCAATCTGTTACGTATGCATGGTGTAGCAAAGTAATACTAGATGAATAGTTCAATTTTTGAGAAGAAGAAAGGAAAAAAAAATATATATATATATATATATATATATATATATATGAGGGTAGCTAACAACCTTGGAGGCCGGCACGTAAACGGTTTTGAGTGAATTCCTTACCAAACCACGACAATCTAAAACGTTATTCCATTATATATGTCTTTTAGTGTTTAGTTAATCATTGTTAGTTCGTAATTAAATTTGATTATATGATAATAAAAAAATAGATGCACTATGAAAAAATAATTAATTTTTTTATTTTAGTTTTTTCTTAGTATATTAGATACTAATAAAAAGTGCAGATTGACTGTTAAACGATAAATTCCCTATCAAACAACGACATGTGATTCCATTATTTTCTTAAGTGCTTCATTAATCTCTATTGGTGATTAATTATATATTAATTAAATGACTATAGTTTTGAATAATAAGTGGGTGCAACTTGCAAGTTGTGTGTTGAATGTCCTATGTTCTTAATTTCTTAAAAAAAATGATCATATATTCGCCTTACATAATTTTGCTTAATTATATTTTTATTCACATATTATCTATGTTTTTTTATGTCTTATTTTGTTAGACACTAATTATTCATTTTATTGATGTGAATATATGTCTTCATTCACCTTTCAATATAACTCTTGTGTTTTTAAAAATATATATATATATAACTCTTGTGAATTTTTTTTTTTAGGGGAAATCTTGTGATTATTTAATCTCATAATTTACTTATTGCAAATAAAACATACATGACGATATATAACATGGAATGAAGAACATAATAATGTTATTTTTTTAGGGAAGTCAAAGATGTACATCAATAAAACATCTAACATAATGGTTTTATTTTTGTCCTAACATAATGTTAGATGAAAAAGAATCTATTGCCGTATATATTAATGTGCTATATATAAAAGATAAACTACAAACCGAATTATAATTCAAATATAGAAATAAAAAACAAACAAAAAAAAACAAAATTAGAAGGAATAATAATAATAATAAGCAAAAAGACTATACACTTTTCTTTTCTCTAGTTTTTTGATAGTAGCAAATGGAGCAACATAAATAGATAGATACTTTTTCCACTTGTAACACGCTGTACATATATACTCTGTAACATTTTGTTTGTAATGGTCCTATTAAATAAAAACATTTTTTTATTTCATATACAGTTCATGTCTCTCTCTCTACACACACGGGGCTTCGAGGTTTAAGTATACGACCAGGTCGTATATAATCAATACATGTATTGTTATCATCTTAACCATTAAATTATCTACAAATTGTTACTTATTCCGTAATTGTTAGGTCGACTGATTTGAGGTTACGGAAAAGCTATTCTTTCTTAAATCTAAATATATTTAAGAAGATGAACGTTATAATTTCTTAATCCAAGTAACATCGTTTGAACTGATAAGTATTTTAAAACTGATTTAATACATTCATTTTCATTTTTTATTCTAATCACGTGTTATCACTTTACAACTATAGCATCAATATTAATCAAAATATATTTCAATCAGTATGACAAACAAGACGTTTATTTGTTTCTTTAATTTATTAGTTTTTCTAAAATCAAAGATATTTAATTAAAATATCTAATGCGCCATAAGCTATAAACTACATAGTATATAAAATCAAAAATATAAAGAAAAAAAACACAACAACAAAAATTGAGAATCGAGAGCAAAAAAACCACATACAAAATATAAAAGGGGAAGAAAGAAAAAAAAAAAAACGAAACAAAAAAAAGACAATTTATATTGTTGTTTTTTCATTAGATAGTGTGATATTAGCAAATGGAGCGGCTAAAATATAGGTGGACCCTTTCAAAAAAAAAAAAAAATAGTTAACATATATATAGATATACAAAGACAAGACACGGAGGTTAATATATCTAGTGAGCTGTAATAATATTAAAATACCTAATAATGTTTTATTGTGAAAAAAAAAAATCCTAATAATGATGCGAATTGTAAAAACAAAGACGTACGTAAATGGTGAGGTGTGTCATAGGGGAAAAATGATTTTACCAAGTCTCATGACCATTTCTTCATGTTTAATTATTGTTAAAATATGTCGTTTATCGGCCAAAATAATTTATCGTTTTTATTAAAGTAAATTTTCTTTCCTAAAAAAAAAGTAAATTTTTAATATTGCATGACAACTTTGTTATACCCGCGTTAGTCATACAATACATGAATGTGTATTATATGTATGGAAAGAAATAAAGACTTTAATTCACATTTCTTTACATTTGGATTTTAATCCTCAAAATTCAACAAATGTTAGGGTTATTTATCATGCATATTAATGACTAATTAAGTAACAAAATCCTTGCACTTGGCACTTTTTCATAAATTTTGATGAAGAAAATATGTACCAGCTATGTTTAAAATGCAATTTATTTTTGCAACTATATGTACACTTATTCGCGCTTCTTTTTTTTTCCCCAATAATTAATTTCCTTAAAACGTGCTTATAATCGCTTTTTGTTTTACGATAAAATGTTATGCAACAAATTTAACTATTTGCAACTGAGGGAATTGCACGTACCCAATTGACACATTTGTTAGAACTCCTAGACATGTAATCTATTAATAGGACCATTACATTAATTATAATTTGAGTGTAATTTTTAATGCATGTAGTATTCATTGGTGAGAAAAGACTCGCATAAGTTCTCACCAAAAAAAAAAAACTTCCATGCATTGAATTAAATGGGGATTATATAATAATAGAATATATACTTCGCCTAAACCTAAATTCAAAATAATAAATTGCAATATGTACTGTTGTTTTTGGCAACAAATATCAATGATTTGCATACACTGAATTGAATGAAGATTAAACATTAAATCAAATCATGTGACCTTTCTTTATAGATATTGTAACTTATGGTACTTTTTTCAACAATAAAAATGAAAATATTTAAGGTAAGTGATAATGTCGATATTATCACAAACGTATTTCGAGTGTATTTGGCGGTGGATATTGATGAGTTGTGCGGTGGATATCTGGTGGTGATTATGAATAATGTGACAATGATATGAAGCTTGACAGAAAATGTAAAGAACGAATAAACTGTCGATAAATCAGTAGATGTTGTCCGTGATTGTGTATTAGATGATGTCCTTTTAAGGGTACAGAGTGCCACTATTTATAGGGTTAGGAGAAGGCGGTTATAAGTAAGTACAATTAGAGCGTAATTAACATGATTAACTGCGTGGCTGTCGTGGCGGCATCTGATTGGGTGACTTTCATGGTAACCGTAGTGAGTTATTAGCTTGTAAACGTCGAGATGTAACTCATGTTGCCCTATTTAGCGGGTTTGTTCCGAGCGGGGCGGACAACGAGCTGAGGGGCGAGCATGTCGGCCCCCGGTGCTTCTTGCCGGCATGTAAAGGGCGGGTTGAAGGCTTTGCTGATTGAACGCTCGTTATCATGCTAAGATAAATATCGTAAAGACGTAGGGCGAACTAGATTGAAGCCCGGCTCAATTCGTCTTATGACAGTGCGAACTATATGGGATGAGGACCCTGTGCTTATTAGACCTACGTACAAACCCAATTTGACATTTGCGGGGTCTTTTTATGGGCTTGGCGTATCAGTAAGCTACTGGTGTAGTTCTTATTGATATACCCGGTCGAACGGGGCCTGCTCATCCCTATCGCCTATACTTTGCCCATCAACATATGAAAAATGGGCTTTACTCTCCTCCTCCGCCGCCACGACCTATCATCTCTTACCCGCTAATACAAGCCGGGACTCGTCTGGCCAACCGTAAGCCGGATCTTGTCCGCCGCTTCAATGTCGGATCCATCTTCTCAATGTGATTTCTACCATACAGTCAAGGCACAAATGAGTCCGCCGCTCGTCATTCTTATCAATAATCGATGGTCGTTACTCGCGCGGACTATCGCCGTCCTGGCCGTCCGTCGTCCCTTATCAATCCACCGGATGTAATACCGCCAATCGTGACGGTTGCTAGGACACTTGTAATGCATACGTAGTTAACTTAGCTATGTACTCTCGGTTGTCTTGTCAATGAAACAGTAGACCGACTTACTTTTTAGCCTATAAATACGGGATCACATTGTAATAGAAAAAGGCTAATCAATCTCTCAAGCTTCAAGCTATAATATATTACGAGCGTAAACTCGCCAATTTGTCGACTAATTCACTTGTTCTTCATAAACACTTAAACCGCCACCATCGTTTTGATCACCACCGTGTCCTCACCGTCGAAATCACTCATCACACCTCATATCCACAAGATAAACCCTCGCTACCGCAAATCTGGTGTTCAACGCAACATCAGTTGGCTCCGTTACCGGGAAACCGATCATCATTCAGCTTTTGGAGATCATTTACTCCACCACAAGGACGATTTCACGGTGTTTCAAACGAGGTTATCATCATCACCACCCATCGGTCATTGAAGCTTTGACTTTTTGGGATAATACAAACCCAGAAACCGCCGCTTCCTCGCCTTAACAAGCGAGATCACCAACTTCACCGCATACTCACGCTGAGTCCATCTTTAATGCCCAGTGTTGGTTTATACACCCTTTGTCGGTTTCGAGATCTTCAAGTAAGGAAAGTTTGATTATTTAGCCGCAGACCACTCGTGAGAGCACGACATCTCCTCACCTTCATATTCTCGCACCGGAAGAACACCCACTAAAATCATAAGTCATGGTCGGGCGGAAAAACTTGAACCCATCAACACCGACTAAACCATTAAATCAACGCCCGACATGTAGGACAAGCGCGTTGCATGGGAGAGAGGCTAGCCACAGGGTTATGCTCGATGGGGGCGGACGCCAACCCCGCCTCACAACCGACATGCGAGCATACATACGAGAAAGAGCTAAAGCCCGCGAAATACATGAGGCGGGTTAGGAAAAACAAAGGAAAGGGGAATTGTTGGGACATCCAATCCAAATAACGAGCAAGAGGTTGTTTCGCAGGGGAGCTTCCCACAAAGAAGATGCTTATAGAATAGCTCTACAGCACATACGGAATACGTAGAGGAAATGCGAATGGGAAATACATTACTCGATTGTCAAGGATTACCACCCCAACCTATCCGCAAATTCAACCCCTCAACTCCGCACAAACAGAGTTACACCCAACTTTCATTCCTCCAAAGACCGTATAAACTCAACGGTCGGAAATGGAAGAAAGCAACCATGCAACATCCCAACCAAAGAGGAGATAGGAGATCAAGACTTGGTCGATCGGGGCCGTGGTCGACGATCACGGTGCGACCCCTGTGGCGACCACGAATCTCGACAGTCCGCACTCGCACGGAGGACACGGGGACTCGCAAGATCGTGGAGGGCATATGGCGTTCCCGCCAATTCCCAAACTCAAGTGGAATTGGGCATCATGAAAAAACAGATAAGAGCCGCAGGCGGTACAAAGTGGTGTTAAAGTGGTTCCGACTTGGGAACGAGTGTGCTCCATCCAAGAATACCGAAAGCGGCACCAAGAGGCGGGACTCACTACCCCAACTTCATTAACTACCATGGAGCTACTGATCCTCTCCGATTGGCCGCCGCCTTTCCAAAGCGTAATCGGTTGTACATCGTTTACGAGGCTTGGTGTATAGCGCTTGTGGGATCAATGCAGATCGGGCAAAGATCGTGGATCCGCAGCCTTCCACCGGGCTCGATTTTATCTTGGGATGATCTGATCAACAAATTTATAGCTGAATTTAGGTCGGTAGGAGGACCTAAGAAGATACACATTGACCTACATGAGGTCCGACAGAGGCGATAATGAGGCTACCCGCAGTTTATTATGAACGATTTTATAAAGTGTACGAGCTTACCAGGGGCATAGCAGATAACGTCGTCATGACTAGCTTCGAAACAGGGTTGAAGCCGGGGTATTTGAAATCTTATTTCGCTTTGTCACCACCAGCGAACCTACAAGAGATGTTGAGTTCGACCAGAAGTACATTGCAATCAAGCTGGAAACGGGCGAGCGCCTTTCGTCCAACAAAGGCAAACAGAGGGCTGAGCGTAGCCCGCCAAGAGATACCCGTAGAGGGGCAGATCGAGAAATTAAGAAACCTGAGAGATTTAAGGAAGAGCATTTCACGCCGCTCAGAATTTCCTATTCTCAAGTATTGAATGAGATAAGAGACGAGATACCTGAGCCATATCCGATGGTACCAGATACACGCCGCGATGCATCTAAATATCATGCTATCACAGAGACAAGGGACATACTAACGATGAATGCATTCGGATCAAACGGGCAATTGAGAAGTTACTCGCCATGGACACCATGATCACCTCAAACTAGATCATGGTGATAAGAGGAATCAACAAGCTCGCTCGGCCGACAGAACATTAGAATGATAACCGAGCCTCCTCCCAAAGAATAATCGATTAAGAATCGATCGGCTCCATCAACAAACACATGTGAAGCCTTATAGTTTTATGGGAAATGAGCAACCTCTGGCCTTTACTCGAAGTGAGCTTGTGACTTCGATCAATGCAGAAGATATGTGCCTTTGCATTTCAGTGGTCGTCAATCGGGCCTGTGTCAATAGAGTGATGGTTGATACAGGAGCTTGCCGCGATATTTTATACTACAACTGCTTCAAAGAATTGGGGTTCAGCGACTCCAATCTGAGGCCGCACAATGGCACCCTTGAGGGATTCACAAATCACAAAATACAGGTCAAGGGGGCCATCGACTTAGATGTACAGATGGGAGATCACGCGCCATTTCGCACGGAAAAGGTGACATTTTTGGTAGTCGATCTTCAGTCCAATTATAACATGATAATTGGGACACCTGCCTTGAAACAATTTCAAATGGTAACTTCCATTCCACATCAACGGGCAAAGTTTTATGTGGGGGACAGGATCGGAACGTCGATCAGCGAGCCTGCAACTGTCCTAACATACATACATGAGATGAGAACAGGGAACAAGAGAGCACGAATTGAGCATCCCCCGCACATGGAAAACATCGACATGATCAGGGTCGCCGCCGAACATGCGACAGTTAAAGTGGAATGCGAAACATTGCAAGTCAGGGACGAGCCTGATTTTACAGCAGAGGATGAGTTAATCGAGGTAATCATCAACGATGAATACCCCGATCAGAAAGTCAAAATTGGGGCTCGCCGAGTTCCTTGAAAGCGGAAAATTTGGTACAATTACTTAAAGAGAATCTGAGCGCCTTCGCCTGGGTGGTCACGGACATGCGAGAGTCGAGGTTGACGCCGCTCTTCATCATCTTAACGCCGAATCTACTTTCAAGCCAATACAATGAATGCCGAGCGCCAATTTTCAAATGAAAAGCGAGCGCGGTGAAAGTAGAGGTCGGAAAGCTTCTGGCAAGCGTGAATCATAAAGGAGCTTGCCTACCCTACTTGGTTGGCAAATGTGGTTATGGTAAAGCAGCATAATGGTAAGTGGAGAATGTGCGCCGACTTCACAGACATCAACAAAGCATGTCCGGGATCCTTATCGCCTTCCACGAATCGATCGGCTAGTCGACTCTATTTCGCTTTGAAGTTTTAAGTTTCTTGGATGCATATTCTGGTATCACCAAGTGCGGATGGCTTTGAATCCGACAAAGAGAAAACGGCTTTTAGAGCGCTTGGAGGTCTATTTTATTACGAGCCGATGCCATTTGGGTTGAAGAACGTGGGTTCACCTATCGAATGGTGGTCAAGGTCTTCGCCTCACGATAGGCGTAAATATGGAAGCTTATATTGACGACATGGTTGTTAAGTCCGGCTGGGACGGTCACGCCACCGACCTTCAAGAAACCTTCAACAATGTCCAAAACACTCGATGAAGCTCAATCCGCCAAATGTACTTTTGGTGTCCAGCGGGCAAGTTTTTGGGGTTTATGGTTAGTCGTCGTGGCATTGAGGCTAACCTGAGAAAGATTCAAGCTTTAATCGATATGCAAGAGCCTACAACTATCAAAGAAGTTCAGAGGCTTAATGGCCGCATCATCGCGTTGGGTCGGTTCATATCAAAGTCGGCCGAGAAGTGTCTTCCTTTCTTCAAGATTCTCGAGGCGATAAAGCTTTCATGAAACGCGGATTGTTCACAGCATTCCAAGCTCAAGGAATATCTAGGAAAACCACCTCTTTTGGTTAGCCCCTGCGGAGGAGATGTTTTGTTTTTGTACTTAACGGCTTCGACATCAGCCGCCGCCGTTTTGTCAAGGAGGCCGAACCTCCAAAATCCCGCTCATTATGTAAGCAAGGCTCTCGCCCTGGTGAGTCGCTATTTTAATATTGAAAAATTAGCCTACTCGCTTGTCATTGCTGCCCGTGAACTCGTGGCTTACTTTACTTCACATACAATTATTGTCTTAACGGATAGTCCAATACGCCAAATACTTCATAAACCGACCTTTCAGCCGCCTCTCGGGATGGGCTATAGAAATTATCGAATTACGACATACAATATCAACCAAGAAAAGCTATCAAAGGTCAAGCATTACCGGATTTTATTGTAGAGACAAGTTTCACTTCGCCACAACCTAGTTCTCCATTATCACAAGAGCCCGCGGCGACTGTTGTTAAGCCCAATCAGCCGGCACTTATATGTTGATGGAGCATCTAATCGAAATGGTTGTGGAGCCGTAGTTATCTTGATTGGAGCCCGAACGACGGAAGAAATCGAAAAGCTTTGAGGTTCGAATTTCCGCCACAAATAATCAAGCCGAGCACGGCATTTATAGCCGGTCTCAAACTAGCCCGGAGTTAAACGTAGAAAATGTTGAAGTATTATGTGATTCCCAACTCATCGCCAATCAAATCTCAGGGACTATGACACACACCGTGGGTATTCTTGAGAAGTATGGTGAGATTGTTCGACGATTAAAAAGCGGTTTCAACTATTGCGAGTTCATCGTAATCACGAAGAGAGAGACAATGAGCGAGCAGACTATCTCTCAAGCTATCACTCAAGAAGAGATTGCAGATCCTCAATAATGATTGAGTATCTAGCCATACCCGCCATGTAGGAAATACAGATCATGGAAATCGACACACCAAAGGCCGATTACATGTTGGATTGATGAGGTACAGGCTTACATAAAAACAGTATATTACTGATTTGGGCGGACAAAGCTCGCACACTTAAGAAAAGAGCGGTCGTATATCGTGAAATAAAGGGAATACTCTACGTAAGGTCCGCGACAAGACCCTCTACGATGTGTTCGAGAGGAAGAGAGCAAGACAATCCTTATCGAACTTCACCAAGGAGTGTGTGGGGCCATCCCGCTAGCCGCTCCTTGGCGCAAAAAGTTATAACCGCAGGTATTATTGGCCAACAATTCTTAAAGATTCGAAAAATTGGTTAGAGAATGTCCAGAGTGTCAAAACATACGGACATCCTCGGATACCATCTGTCGAGCAAAGCATCGTGACCGCACCATGGCCTTTCGACATGTGGGGACTCGATCTCATTGGGCCTTTTCCACCAGGAAGAGGTGGATGCAAAGTCATCATAGTGGCTGTGGATTATTTCACAAAATGGATTGAAGCGAAACATATGGTCAAGATAACCGCAAAGCGGCGGGTTATTTCTTACATGATCGATTTTTCACGCTTCGCATCCCGCGGGCGCTTGTATCGATCACGCCCACAATTCGTAGAAGGACTTCTCAAACCTTTGTGAGGAATTCAGGGTTAAACACCGGCGCCATCCGTGGCTTATCTCAAGAAACGCCAAGCCGAGGCCGGCAATAAACAAATAATCAAAATGTTGAAGAAGAGCGTGGGCGACAGAGTGAAAGCGTGAGGAGGTGGGTTGATGAGTTACCCGATATACATTGGGCTCTCCGCACCACGATCAAAACACCCACGGGAGAAACACCTTTTGCTCTTACTTATGGATCGGAGGCCATGACCCCGCTGAAATGGCTCTACCAAACATCGTGGTCGCTTTGTATGACCCGGCGGATAATCTTTTAAAGACATGATGATCGACTTGGATCTAGTGGAAGAAAAAGATCGGTGACGTACCATCGACTTGCGAACTACAAGCAAATCGCTAAACAACAACATGACAAGCGAATCCGCAACCACTCATTCAAAGTCGGGATTTCGTTTCTTCAAACAGGAAGGCCGCGGGTATGGAGCCTAATAGAGGAAGCTAACAAAGAAATTGGGAAGGCCCTTATCAAGTCGCGAGAGATCAAAAAGGGACTTATGTCCTCGTAAATCATCAAGGCTACGAGCTCAATAGACCTTGGCATGCGGACAACCTCAAAAGGTACTACATGTAATAAATCGGTTAGGGTTATGGCTATCCTCTCGTTTACGACGTGAGTGGTTAGGCTTTCTTATTTTGCTTGTAATCTTTACTCATCTAGCGGGATGAGTCGAAATTAATAAAGCCCGATTTTACATTCTCTTTTTTATATGCAAATTATTACAAGTATGCATGGGTAAGAAAGAATTGTGCTCAAAGAATTTTCAACAAAACTTCGGCTAGACTTCAGAGTTGTTAAAAATAGGGGCAATATTTGGGAAAATTTAACGCGGTCACGACTTCCTAGCGAACAAGTTATTTCAGATAAGATTCAAGAAGGGCATATCTCATACAGGAGTCCGCACAAGATCGACCTAGAATCTTATCTAAAACAAGGGGGCCGGATGTTGTTATCATCGGACTCATTTTAGAACAAAAATTCGAGCAAAAAGCAAGCATACATCAAAAACGGGCAGGAATAAAAGTACATACTAGCTATTACAGAGACAAATGTGCGGACAAAAGTGCGGAAAAGGAAAAGAGTTATACATATGCGAACACAGAATAATGTTTTACAAAACAGAGCCGTAAATCTAAGAACCTCGGGCGCATCTCTTCATTATGGACATTCTCTTCATGGAGAGAATGGTGCAAAGATCTCGATCGGCATTGGTCTCCGACTCAAGAGAGGCTCGCCGACTTCTCACCAGGCTGCTCGACCTCGCCTCTTCGCTCTCTCCTCGCCTCAGAGCTGCGAACACGCTCCTCGATTTGCTTCAATCACAGCGGGAACCATCCAATCAGGATCATACATAGGGACGTAGCTCAAGCTCAACATCGGAGAAAGGTATGCGGTCATGGAATTCTCTTAGATAATCGTAGGAAAGGATGGGTGAGAATCCATTCTTCCAAGACGCCGAGGTCGTGGTACCGCCATCATGAGCCAGGACGCACCTTGCGATGTGATAAAACCCTTGGTCATATCCCATCATAAAGCTATCGCCGCCAGCCGCTTTGCTAGCAACCTCAATCGGCCTGGATACTCGAGTTCGAGATCCTCCAATCTGCTACGCAGACCGCGACACACCGCTTTCTTGGGTTCCAGTGAGCTTGAGCCTCAATCACCTCTCTCGCTTCATCTCTTCCATGGTTCGATCGACGGATTTTCCTCGCCCACGAGGTCGAGTTAATCCTATTAGCTTCGGCCGAGTGGTCTTAGCTTCTCATTCTCCGCCTCACCAAGTGTTTAATCGCCCACGAAGACCAATGGACATCGCATTTGCGGCGCCAAGAGCTTTTTGGTCTCGACCAAACTCTTTCGCGACACTCGCACTCTCACCATGGTGTTTTCGTAATCATTGACGAATCGCGCCAAGCCTCAGTGCCGACTAAGAGAAGAAAAATAAACAATGAGTCAATATTGACTTGAGAAGAATGACAATAAAAAGAATGAAAAAGAAAGCGAAAAAGAGGTTTACCATGCTCACCGTGGCGCCGTATAAGCCCCACAAATCATCAATATTCCCAAGAAAGGCACGGCGGGATCGGTCCGTCCGCCATCACAACCCTCGCTCCGCTATTCCGCGCCTATCTCCAATCGAATATCATTAGGATACCCCACCTAAAATGCCTCGGGGAGGCACGTCGGGCGATACCCTAAAATTGTCCGCGCCATTGGCGGTCGAGAGGATGTTGCCGCGATAAACTCTTTGTCCAACCAGGAGGCAGACACCCTCAGCCCCCAGCGAGGATCCCAAGAGGCACCACTTGTTCTCAAGCCCGCTAGAAACAAGATGTCGGCATACCTCTGTCACGAGCGACCACAAGGAGCTTCACCAAAAGTTCTTCAGAGTTCTACTCTCCGCCTTGGCGGGCACGCCAGGCACAGAGTAGGGGGCCATTGATATACCCGGGTCAGAACGGGGCCCTGTTCATCCCTATTGGGCATATAGCCCATCAACATATGAAAATGGGCTTTACTCTCCTCCTGCCGCGCATCACGGCCATCTCTTACCCGCTAATACAAGCCGGGACACGTCCGCCAACCGTAAGCCGGATCTTGTCCGCCGCCAATGTCGGATCCATCTTCTCAATGTGATTTCTACCCATACAATCAAGGCACAAATGAGTCCGCCGCTCGTCATTCTTATCAATAATCGATGGTCGTTACTACCGCGAACTATCGCCGTCCACGTCCGTCGTCCTTATCAATCCAAATGGATGTAATACCGCCAATCGTGATAACGGTGGCTAGGACACTTGTAATGCATACGTAGTTAACTTAGCTATGTACTCGGGCTGTCTTGTCAATGAACAATGAGACCGACTTACTTTTTTTTATAAATATGGGATCACATTGTAATAGAAAAAGGCTAATCAATCTCTCAAGCTTCAAGCTATAATATATTACGAGCAGAAACTCAGCCAATTTGTCGACTAATTCACTTGTTCTTCATAAACACTTAAACCGCCACCACTGTTCTTGATCACCACCGTGTCCTCACCGTCGAAATCACTCATCACAGCCTCATATCCACAAGATAAACCCTGCTACCGCAAATCTGGTGTTCAACGCAACATCACTTATATATAAGAGTCCTTCTACATTACCAATAAAATATTGGTTACTTTTTCTCAATCTTATGTTTAATTTATTAACAATCCAATTATTTTAAATAGTTTATAACAATTTCATTAAGACGTCTTCTATTGGCTCCACAAATTTGTTTTAATTGGCACCCTTACTATTACTTTTGGCACCACCATAACATTTTTATTATTTTTGCAACACAACGTCTGTATCACTGGCGTTTGTTTTCGGTACGAGCGTCACTGACATTACAGTTATAAATGTATCATTGGGGTAAAACGTCAGGCCCAACGACATTGTAGTTGAAGCACAACGTCAGTGGTACTGACGCGCGTACCGCGGTGCCCAAAAGTAATTTGAGGGCAATGGTCAAGTAAATAAAAAAAAAAAATGGTGTCAATAGTAATTAATGATGCCGATAGAAACCGTCTTTCATTAATTATAATCAAATAATATTTTAAGCATTTCTTCTTAAAATCTACAACATTCAAATATTTTATTAATCCGTATAATAACACTGAAAACGACTTATATTTTAGACGGATGAAGTATAATTTAGGGGAAATTCGTTTTTTACCATATTTATGAAAAAAAAAACAAAATCTACACCCCTTGAATTTTAAAAACGCCCCATATCCCCTCGCCTTAAAATGCGCGAAACCTCTCATAAATGGGTGGAATCGCTCGAAAATCGCCCATAAGTGGGCGGGATCGCTCGAAAATCGCTCATGTCCACGCCCACCCGCCCTTCAGCCCGCCCATGATGGGCGCTTTCGCCCATAAACCGCCCATAAATCTCCCATATTTGACTGCTGTTTTTTTTTTTCATAATGAAGTCATCAAAGGGTAAGAATGAAGACATTATGAATGAAAAATGAAGGAAGAAATGAATCATTGATTTGGATAAATGTTGTACATCAATTACAAAAATTCGTCTTTCTTTGTAGATTCTTTAAAAAAAAATTCGTAACTGTACATCATGGAATTTTTGAAATTTTTTCTATTTATTATTCGAAATATTTGAATCCATGCAGGGGATGAAGTATTTGGACTTGAATATTTGTACGTTCATTCCGTTCATTTCTTAAAACTTATTAATATAATATTGTTCCTTCTTTAATATTTTCCTAAAAATGTTCCTAAAAATGTGGGAAATTATCTATGTATTTATTGATAACAGCTCAATAAAGTTTGTCACATTTAATATTTTCTTTAATTCAAAAAAAATAATATATTTTCTATAACGGAAATGTGGGTTTATAAAAACTGCTTAAATTTATTTTAATTTATTTATTTATTTATTTTTTTTTTGGCTTAAAACCCTGGTATCCGGAATCCACTGGTCCGACTAATTCGGAGTTCGGCCGGGTCGTACATGCAGAGTCTGACTCTTACGCAGGGTAAGGCTTGGCCAAAATCTCTTTCAACATGACGGTTTTTTTTTTCCTTTTGAGGGAATAAACGTGTCCAAACCAAAAATTTAAATATATTGAATGCGTGCGTAATTACTTCCGACATTTTTAATAAATGCATTGAATGCGTCCAAACTGATAAATTTTTATTTTGGGAAGAAGGTTACAAAGAAAGATGAATTTTTGCACTTGATGTAAAATATTTATCCAATTCAATGAGTAATTATTCAATATTCATCCTTTATTTTTCATTCATAATGTCTTCATTCTTACCCATGATGACTCCATTATGAGAGAAGAAAAAAAACAGTCAAATATGGGCGATTTATGGGCGGTTTGTGAGCGAAACCGCCCATCATGGGCGGGTTGAAGGTAGGTGGGCGTGGATATGAGTGATTTTTGAGCGATTCCTCCCATCTATGAGCGATTTGTAAGCGATTCCGCCCATTTATGGTGGGTTTCGCCCATTTTAAGGCCGGGGATAGAGAGCGTTTTTTAAATTCAGAGGGTGTAGATTTCTTTTTTATTTTCAGAAATAGAGTAAAAAACGAATTTCCCCTATAATTTAGCCGGCCTCTTGTTTTTTTTTTTTTTTTTTGGGAAGGAAAGCCGGCCTCTTGTTTAAAGAAGGTTGCAAATTTCAATGAAAGTTGCAAATTAGATTCAAATACAAATATACTTTAAAATAAAAATAATAAAAAGACTTCATTTTGTCCACAGTGGAAGAGAGATTCATATACTAACTCCGTCTTATAAAAAATGTCACTTTTTGTAATGTATAAAAATTAGAAAAATAATTAATATTTTGTATTTTAAGTAATAATGGACATATATTACATCCGTTTCAAAATGTAAGTCTGTTTAGAATTTTTTCATACAAATTAAGAAAGTTAGTTAAATTGGCTATGTGCCATTAATTTTGATGAAAATACTAAAATGACTTTTGACCATTATTGTAAAGTAATGAAAAGTTGATGAATATATAGTAAATGAGAGATAAAAAGAGAAAAATGTAATAAATGCTTAATTGGTTATCTAAATCGACTTATATTTTGGACAAATTCAAAATGCTAAACAGACTTATATTTGGAACGAAGATAGTATATCCTAACATATAATAAATGCACTCTGGGAATAGTAAATGAATATATAAACATTAAATATAATAATAGGGGTATGTTCAAAAAATATGTATCGGTTTTTTAAATGGATAATTTTAATGTGACAATTCATTTTTAAAAAGTAGACATTTTTTTATGGGTGGTAGGTAGTATTAATTAATTTTATATAGATATGGAGTTAATACATATTGAATAACTTACCATACATATTCCCATGCTAGTTTTGAAAACTCAATTCATCGTTTGGTGATAATATACAAACGTCATTATTGTGAAAGAGAAATTTTATGGTGGTCAATTATTAATGGTGGAGTCATAATTTTAATTGCGGATAGACTAATAGATATCGAATTCATCGGATGCGTTGGATGAAGAATTTTTTATGGATCAAAACGGACTACATAAATTTTTTAGTGCAAGATTTTTTGTCCGGGTGACCTTAGCCCCCTTTTTTCCGTATATAAGATCCACCTTTATCAATGACCACCAAACTCAAGAGTAATGTGTTATCACATAAATGATTTTGTATATGTACATCAATTCTCAACCATTCAAATCAATACTGAGTTTGTTAGTCATTGTTCATTATAAAATTTATCATTATTAATTTATTGTTACGGAAATTCTAATGTCACAACAAAAGTAAGATACAAGTTACAATACACTATTAATCATGATTAAATTTATATCAATCAATGTATCCGTTTATAACCTATAATATAAAAATGTATCGTGTATTTTGTTATGACAACTAATTTTCCAGCCGTTTAATTTGTCAAAATCGTGTTTCAAGGTCATCTACATTGTATATGTCGAAATGCAAACAAAGTACTCCCTCCGTTTTTTTATATATGTCGCAGAGAGAAGATTTACACAGATTAAAAAAGTAATTAATATGTCTCAAATATAGTGTTGGAAATATTATTTTTTATTGGAGATGTAACTATTTTATTGGTAAAGGAGGAAAAAATAATAAATGATGACCTGAAATGTATGATAATTGACGTATAAATAAAAAAGTAGAATTCGTAAATGCGATGTATAAAAAAAAAAACGGTGGAAGTAATTCTCTAAAACATATGCATTATTTGTGTTTTTGGTACTATATTTACTTTTAGATTGATAAATATGTACTCGTTTGATTAATGTCGTTGCCCCATGTACATTGTTTCTTATTTATTTATTTTTCCTATAAAATGATATGTTTACACCGTCTGTATATAATAGACAAACGATTGAAACGATTCATTCAAGTTTCTATTTTTTCATTAAGAATGTATGGTCCGTATCGTTTTATGTATCATTTTTATATAAACGATGAAATGATATAGATGTATGATGTATCATTATATATATATATAGTTATATGTTATAAATGTCACTGCAAACCCCCAAAAAAAAGAACAACAACAACAAAAAACAAAACAAAACAAAACAAACGTCAAAGCATTGTATGGACACCATAATTTTTGTAGGTAGGGTCTTAATGAGTTGTAAGGTGCTATGTGGCTTTACCATGGCCGTTCCACACACCTAACTCCTTTTGGGTTTCGGTTCCATCGAAGAATCTTCTCTTCCAACATGTAAATAGTAAATAGTAAATAATGTTTGAGAAATAAGGGAGATACTTGTGTGGGGCCTCCACACGTGTGAAGACACCACAACCACATCATTTTATTCCGTATTTAAACTGCGTGGTTCTGATCGTTTCACCCGTCACTTCATCCTAAAATTCCCTCTCCATACAAGTATTTCCAAAAAAATAATATGGTAAAAGATAATATACGGATGTTGTTATGACAGTCTTGGTTTTAATCAGAACTCGATATTATATACATGCAGTATTTACATACTTAGATTAGCGAGACGTAACCAATGATATGCATATTTTATGAAATTTTAGGGACGAGAAAGTATGAATCTTTCGTAAAGGAGTTCATATTTTTTTTATAATAAATAATGTTTGAGAAAAAGCACTTGCATGGACAAAGGGATGGGAATCTTGTAATGTCCAAGGGTCAACACAAATTTTATGTTGGACATGGTGTAAATCCTAATTGATGCATCAAAACCAATACGAATTCAACTTCCACCAATGGGCCCCTATCTGTCAAAACTTTCCATCAATGTATCCCTTTAAAAGTGCTGACTTGGTGGTCCAAAATTTGCACCTGGACCATCCTAAAATTATGAAGGGTCAATGTCCTAGGTTGAGTAAGTGAAAGAAATATTAGTGATATATAGTGTTTTTTTTTTTTTTTTTTTTTTTGATAACCTGGGTCTATCATTTCTTTTATTATGCGACAACAATGAGCCTAAAAAGGCTTTGGTTTCGTTATATGTCAAGTAATTAACGCTATAAAACATAAGTTTAGGGTGCTACATTTGGTATTCAAGACGAAATGTAATATTCCAAGTGTTAAAAAGATGGGATAAATGTATCAAGATGTATGGTAGGATGAGGTATGATATGCATCATTAGAAAATTAAAAGAAACGTTATCGTAAAGGGGAAGAAATGTACCATCCCGAAATTTTAAGAAAGGTATAAACGTAAAATGGAATTTAATTAGTAATTTTCATATTTTATGTTAACCTAAAGGAAATAATTATAAATGTTTAATTATTAATTAAGAGATATAGTTATTAATTTAAAAGAATTAAATAATAACTATAAAAGGAAAATAATCATCTTTTCTCCCCACTTTATCACACACGGCAAATTTGAAAAGAAATACGCAGGCAAAGCGACGCAAGTTGCCAGGAAGTAGTGGAAGGGAAATCTTCAACCGTTCGGTCAATCCGTTCACCGCCTCAAAACGCCGTAATAGAAGAAAATGATCACTGGAAGAAAACGATCGTTTCCATACTCTTCGTTTTATAAACAGTAAGTTTTCGTCCTAGCCCTAAAATTTGAATCTTGATTGTTTTTGGGGAAAAGTCTGAGCTTTAATTGTGTAGAGGGTGGTATTAATCATATTATTCTGTTTATGAATCGTATATTTTACGTAGAGGTTGTGGAACCATAGGAATCAAGCTTTTGTTTTCAAGTTGCGTTTGAATTCGCTTTTAAATTGCTAAAAAATAAGAAAGTGTTCTTAAACCGTAAAAAAAGTTGTTCAACCGTATTTAACCATTTGTTGTTGGTGTTTCGTTGTTGCTCTTTTGATTGCTATTGGTTTTATTTTATTTTACATTACTAGTGGTCGGTACCGTGCTACTTGGTTGTGTTTTTCGTGTTTTGTTCGGGAGGTTGTTCTGTGTTGTTAATGTCTCTGATGACTTGTGCTCAGCCGTAGACTTTGCCTGATCCGGCATTTGACACTGTGGTGGTGGTGCTGTTGTGTTTTGTTGAGAGTTTTCCATGATACCTTTGTTTCCCTGATCAACAAATTCAGATGATATATCAATATAATCACCCCCTATGTATATCATAGAATAGTTCACATTCATTTCTAGCAATGATATAAATTGTCACGTGAAGCCTAAAAGAATGAACTGATAGAACTGAGTAATTATTTGGCTAGATCCTGTAAATTTAACAGCCATATTCTCCGGAGCTCCCATTAAGGACAGTAATTGGACGACCTGACGCCAACTTCTTCACTTCCATAGCCAAGTGACGGATCTGCAAAATAAAAGTCACAAAAGCAAGAGACCTATTCAGGGGGGAAATAGCACAAAATTTGCCACTTCTTTGCAAAGACTTAAGACCTTTACATACAAATAGTCAATTCCAGAATGTATAGCACATAAAGTTAGTTGAAATGGCTACCTAGTGACAAAATAATTGGTCGTCTTCGTGTGAAAAGCCATAAAGTGAGAGCACAAAGACAAAAAAAACTACTATGTTCTTTGAAAAGATGAAAACACTACAACTTAGGATATGAAACCGTATATAATAAGTGCAAAAAAAAAAAAAAAAAAAAATGTGAGAGAAAGAACAAAAAAGAAATGGTCGTGAAATTTGCGTGAAACTTCAACTATAGCATCTACATCAATGAGATAGAAGAATTGAAACTTGAGTGTTCTTTACTTCGGGACAAAATGGTATATTTCTTGACAGATTAAAAATAGTCTTGGACGCAAGAAGATCACCTGAGCAGCAATAGGATCGGCATCAATTTCTGATTCCCTTTCCTTCCCATCTCCTTCGAGTAAAGACTGCCAAAGAACACATTCAAAATGAAAACACCATAGCATTAAAAGTCCCTTTTGATAAAAGTTCCCAAAAAAAGGCAACAGAATCATAAGGCGCTCTATTCAAGGTGTCCCGCCAGAGAAAGCAAATATCTACAAGGTTGCACTAATAATTAATCAAAACCCATTCGAGCACGGTGAAAGCTTTTACAGAGAAATTTTGGTGACAACTTTTAAATGGATACACCATGGAAAGAGAGAGAAAAAAAGAAGTGAGAGCCAATTGTACAATCAATCACGAGAGGAAAAAAACAGTACCTGAAGCTCCGCCAAAAAGTCAGATAATTTACCATTCTCAGAATAAAGATATAGTCCGTATACCCTAAATACAAACAATAACCAAGCGTTTGAGATCAAAACGCAACATAAATGAATAGGGAATACTTGAATCAAATACAATGAGAAACCCACAGATCAATAAAATACCAGCTCCGACAATTACAAGGATTCTCGACACGCCTAATCCCGCTTGCATAGCCATGGCTCGGCTTCAATTAAACAAGAACACTTCAATTGACGCGTTTTCTGAAGTACACTCATGTAACAGCAGAAAGAAAAGAAACACACGTACGCCTGAAAGTAGAAACTAAACACAAGATACGGGCTAGCTGGATTCTCAAATTCTTTATCATATTGGCATTTGGAAGCTCAAATTTCGGTTTCTAAAGACGGATAACTCAATGCTACTTCTTGTTCCTCCGTCCCAAATTAACACAGAATTAAAAAAAAAAAAAACGACAAATCTGCGCCAAAAAAAATCCATCTCATTTTGTCTTAAAAAGTCTCTAGGATACAACATGATTGATGGAGCTATTCCTCTTATCAGCAAAGGTACAAGAATGTGGACAAACAACAATCACTTTGTATAGTATACATAACATAACTATTTTCTCACCTATTAAGAAAACCTTTAAAGTGGAACATTTAAAGCGAAAAGAAATGCTAAGGCATAGCTTGAATCTTGAAAAGGATTTACTATTATACAAGAAAACTATTCACTCAGCTTTACAATTTTCCCCAAATTCAGTAAATCATGTCTATGAAACACATTTGTCAATTCCAACCACCAAAATCAACACATACCAGAAAGTTATGGTAGATGACAGCTCTTGGTTCCCAAGAGATGACTTCAACCCACTGATCTCCTCCGAATCTTTATCTCATCCGCCTAAACGACCAAAACAACAAGAAAATCGGATCGCAAACACGAAATCAATCAAAACTCCCTACATTCAATTCAACACGTGCCGGTCTACATAGTTATGGCGCGATGGTACCGAGATCGTGAGCCTTAGGTAAACGATCAGAACCATTAGAATCGAAAGAATTCCGAGTGCTAAATTCTACTACGGAGACTTGTCAACAAGAAGCTATGGCAAGATGCCATCAAAACACGATATGTAGCATCAAATTGACCACAAATAAGCTCCTAAACAGAGTAAGTCTTTCAGTAACTGAATTTGGTGGAAAATTCGATCAGGATGTGACACTTACAAAGAATAGCGACTTCTAAGACATTCTCTAGATGTTTTGTCAAGTTTGCAACCGCAGAAGTCATATTCTGCTTCGTAACATACATAAGATCTGAGAATGTAATACCCTAAGATTGAACGACCAAAAAAAAAATCAGAATGGTGAAAACACACTCCACAGAGTCAGGATTATAATGGCAATAAATCTAAAGAATATAAAATTTTGAATAGAAAAATCTCAAACAACCCCGATTATGTACCTTCCACTTCATGTATCCATAACCCAAGGCTCCTGGTCAAAGAAATTGGCATAACAAGAGATGATAAGCCTGCAGGAGACCAAGGTAAGTAAGCTTCACGCCCACAAAACCTTAAATAACACAAGCATAGTACAAAAGTTTGTAGTTTCGGAAAAGAGAAAGTAAAAACAACGTAATCGGTTAAAAATCACGCACTCACAAGCCTTGTTTACACAAGGTAGGCGTTATATAGATCACGCTTGGTTTTCAAAAGCTAAAAAGGAATGTAAACGAACCATATTCTCCGGAGCTCCCATTATTGTTGTGTTCAAAGCTATGCCTCGTGTAACGGGTGTTCTTGAAGTTTTGCATAAACGGCTACCAAGCACAAGATAGATCAAGAAGACCTACAAATCGAATCAAAATTGGGCCCCCACACAACATGCAATCCAAAAACATGAAATTGAGAAAGCGTAATCTAAAGCTACCATTTTGTCGAACGAGGTTGCTTATGCAATCCAAAAACATCAAATCGAAAGCGTAATCTAAAGCTACGATCTTGCTGGAACAAGGTTGGATAAGCAAGAAAACAAATGAGACAAAGATGCAAGATTGTACCTTAAAATCGAAGGATAGCTCAAGCAAAGAACACAACCACCAAATAACAAACTGCAGAATCAAAAATTTCAAAATTAAGATTAAGATTAAGATAAGAAGAAGCAACATTTCAAACCATGTAAATTAAAATCGAGGGAAGAGGAAATTCGCGAAAAGACGGGCTCTCACCGGACTCAATTCAACAACACCGGAGGAAGTGAGAAATGCTCTAGCCTCGAACAACAATGGAAATGGAAGCGAGAAATGGTCCATCACCGACTCAGAGGCTTCTATTTAGCTCAGGCGGTGAGAAAAAAGATAGTGGAAGGTTAGACGTGGAGGCCGGGCGTTGGAGAAAAAGGCGGTGGGCTTTCGCCGAGGCGGTGGGAGGAGGGGGGGTTAAGGAATTTGGTCGTCCCTATTATGCAGATTTATAAGAAGGTTAGACGTGGAGGCCGGGCGTTGGAGAAAAAGGCGGTGGGCTTTTGTCGAGGGCGGTGGGAGGGGGGGGGGGGGGGGGTTAAGGAATTTGGTCGTCCCTATTATGCAGATTTATAAGTAAGAACAAGGTAAGATATATGTCATTGCCTGTTTGCCGAAAGAAAAAATGACCTGTAGTCTATTTGATGTGCCTGTGCGTTGCCGAAGAGAGAAAAAAATAATACAAAAAAAAGAAAGGGAACAACTAGTCTTTCATCGATAAAGTTGAGTTTGAATAATAAATAAAATAAATTTGAAGTAGAAGAAAACAGTATGTGCCGTCGGTATCCAGGAAAAGAAAAAAAAACTTTTGTTTGACTTATTTTTATTCGGTTTTATCCTTTTACGCGTATTACACGGTACGATGTGGTTTGTATATTTTGCTGGATCATTATATGTTAATTGATAATGTCTAATTTCGACTTCTAATAAATTTTTCACCAACACCACAACCGGCACTATCTGCGGGGGAGAAGGTGGGAGACGGAAAAGCGTTGTTTAGGCGCTTGCGACATTGCCTTAGTAGTCAATTATTCTTTTACAACGCCAAGTAGGTAATGAATTCAGCTTGTTATGAATGCTACAAGTCCTGGGGAGCCTTATATGTGAATGAATCAGGTGGTTAGAACTTAACTCATAAATACATATGTGGTTGTCTAAAAAGAAAACATCAATATCACTGGTAAAGCACGTTTCTAAATCGAAGCATGAGATCTTTACAGCCCCCTTTTAAGTTATTTGTCAAGGGCCAACGTGTAATTTCCCACATGGAGACCTAAGTCCATGCCCCCCTTGAGAGGTGTTTAATATGTCTCGGTGCATTCTCACAATACACAGTGTCCTTTGGTATTGATGTAACAAACTTTACTTGTGTGAGGATATACTACGGAGCTAGTAGAGGGTGAGAGAGCTCTACTATTACAACCTATGTGGTAGTGATTGTAGATGATGTCATATGTTATATGTATCTGCCTTTATTGCTTTACTGTACCGTTTCTTCTACCATTTACTAAGTACGTATGTACATACCCCTACTTCTCTCTTGTGCCATTAGTTACCTTAGAAGCATATCTCTTTAAGTCTTTCTTCTGAGCAAGTTCACACCCTTTTTACTTTTAAATTAATGAAGCAAGTCCCTTCTGACTTGGCATTGTTGCAAGCCTACCCTCCCTTTCAATCCATAATTGTTTAAACTTTCTAATGTCAGAACATTCTTCTTACTTGTGTTCTTTCTCAGCTTCCCTACTAAAGGTAGTGTCGATGTTGTAACTTTCTCTCTTAATGCTGCCTTTTCTTTCATGGTATGCATCTCATCTTTTTGCCAGTCAGATCATTAAACCTACCTTACACCCATTTTCAGTTACTTACCGTCAACCTTCTGACAACTTATAACCAATTTCAGACAGAAGGTATCCGTTTGCCAGGAGCCTTCTGAACCAATCTAGCCAACCAACATTTGAACTCCCAAAATTTTATTAATTTCAATTCGGGGGGATGCACCTTTTAGAGCCATGAACCGACAGACACACCTGTCGACGTTCCTTCTTTGTCTTTGTGTCCTATAATATCTTGTGGCGCTGGTTGAAATGCCTATTTTGTTTTGACCCTTTTCGTCTCCCCATAAGGGATAACTTTGAACATTCATCCTTTAGCACTGTGCTACTCCTCACAAGCAGTGTAACCCTGAACCCTTGAATTGGATCATCAATGATCTCCTAAACTTCTTTGAAAATTTGATTAATTCTACGAAATTAAACTTTATCCGGTTTTTCTTAAGTGTCGTATTGTTAGGAAATCAATGGAGTAGCGCAGCGAAATTTCAAAAATTTAATTTCCAATCCATGATCGACTTCGTTTAAACAATAAACATATAAGAGAGGGGACGGTAATACTACCTTGGTTGATCTAAAACATCGACGCTTTGACCGTCCGGTAGGAGTAGATGTGTGCGAGCCGTCCACGTGTCCGGCCTCTACCAGTAATCCACACGAGCACCTCGCCGGAATCCCGCCAAGGATTGCTACTAGAAAAACTCGACTGCTAAGTCGATCTTTTCTCTCTCTCAAAATTTCTCTAGAGGAAGCTTTCTATTTTTCACAAGAACTATTAGCTCTTGAAATTGTGATGTGTAAAAGAGTTAGTCAGCCTCCCTTTTAATAGGGTGACCTGCGCCCCAGATGAATCCCAATCTGATTGGGAGAAGCTTCCTAGTAGATTGAGGAGACAAAAAACTTTTTCCTAATAAAATAAGGAAAATATATTAGATTGATTTATCTCATTTAATTTAATATCTTATATTAAATATTTCAAAGTATTGTCAATATCTTATATTGACTATATTTATCTTATTATCATAAATCAATTTTTTCAAAATCAATTAATATCTAATATTAATATTACGGTAATCTCATTAATTAAATTGTACAATCCAAATATATCTAATACACTTTGAATATGGCACCCCTTCCCCACTAATTTGGGAATTGAGATTTTTTTTAATTAATATAATACTATAATTAATTAATTCACACAATACATGTATATATATATATATATATATATATATATATATATATATATATATATATATATATATATATATATATATATATATATATTCAAAATTATGTGTATCATAATACACATATTTAATAATCAACATAATTAATATTTTGTATTATATTTATTCATAATAAATAAATATCACCATATTAATTTACCACTGTAACTTTTATAGAATTAGATAAATTTTTTCCTTATTTGGTCATCAACTATAACCACATTTTAATCCGACTTGATATTCATATGTGTGTGACCCGATAGGCTTCCGAATATGTTGGCCGTAGACATAAGGCGTAATTATGAAAATGCCCTTCACATCTAACGATCACGAATAGCGTCTAGAAACACGTCCATGACCCCCAATCATCGGAAGAGTCAATACTCAATGACTACTACCTTTCATGTGCTCGGTTAGCGTGTAAATAGATACCTATTGTTGTAGTAATATCTATACGATCGTATCTTGATCTTATCCCATAATCTGGATATTAATCTCTCTCGGAATAACTCAATTACTACCACTTTGCAAAGATTTACGAGAACTAGACAATTCTTATGGGAATGCCCTTTAGGATATTCACCCTACTCACAGGGTACGCAATTCCGAGACGAACTAACATGTATACTCCGCACGCTTCAGTATCGTACCCAATCACTACCGCATGATCGCCCGATGGCTAAGGGAAACCTCAATAGTGTCAAAGCATGACAATCCACACCGTGATGCCATGTAGACTCCGGTCCTAAGGATAATTACACAACCGTCACATAGTGTGACACTTAACAGTGTAAGTGGGTCGGTCTAACGTACGCATTCTCTAATACACATCCACGTACAGTCCAAGTGTCTCTACACTTCGATAGACGAGATCTATCCCCGCCCTTAAAGACAGAAGACATCTAATACGTGCTAGCATGTTTGTACTACCAATGCCCTGTTTAATAGTACATAAGCCTAGAGACATTTAAACATCGAACTTATTAAATTGATTAGAGATCTCATCAACCATAATCGCCTATCATGGTTTCTCTATCACAGTTTAATACTAAGGACATTATCATTTAACAATTCATAATTGGTTCTTTAAAAGAACAAATATATGACAACAGAAAAGTCATTTATTATATATGTATAATCATAAAGAAATAGTAGAAATGATCCAACCCGGTCGGATCCGGTCCAACCCGATTGGGTTTAGGACACTATTTCAACAATCTCCCACTTGGCCTAAAACCAATCACTCTCACGCACAAGACCAAGTTGAAACACAAGAATCTCATGCAATACTCACAACCGCCGACCTAGCCATGAACGGATCGCTATCCGTGGGGACTCAGACTATCTTCATACACTGAGTTATGTGATTACATAATCAATATACTTAGGGTTTTCTGTAGTGTATTAATATTGGCAAAAATGCGTATAGATAAGATGAAATAAATTCTGTCATTTATTTAAATAAAACAATTACAATTGTCTTTCGGGCATAAACCCTAACAATCTCCCACTTGCACGAAAGGCAAGTGGATTAATTGTTTTAGAGCACACCCTATATCTATATTACAGCAATACAACTCCCACTTGCTCTAAAGCAAATTAGTCATGTCCCTAATACCAATAGACTCCAAGTGCCGGTTGAAGACTTCTAACAGCAATGTCTTAGTGAATGGATCAGCGGGGTTGTCTGCAGAGGCGATTTTCTTGACGGAAATGTCTCATCTTTGGACTATTTGATCAAATGGTATTTTCACTCAATATGCTTTGACTTGCGGTGACTACGGGGTTCCATCGAATTTGATACTGCCCCATTGTTGTCACAATAGAGAGTGATCGGATCGTTGTGATTTGGAGAGACCCCAAACCACTCGGAAACTTTTTGAGCCAAATCGCTTCCTTAGCCGCCTCAGAGGCCGCTATGTATTCAACTTCCATAGTAGAATCAGCCGTGCTGGATTGCTTGACACTTCTCCAAATGACTGCACCGCCACCAATGGTAAACACTGAGCCTGAGGTAGATTTGAAATCATCTCGATCTGACAGGAAGTCAGAGCCAGTGTACCCCTGTACATCCAGGTTTACACCTGAATATACCAGCACATAATTTCTAGTCCTCTTCAAGTACTTTAAGAGGTTCTTTACTGCAATCCAATGCTCATTGCCTGGATTCGACTGATAATGACTGACGAGTCCAACGCCATAACAAATGTCAGGTCTAGTGCACAGCATAGCGTACATTAGACTACCTACAGCCGAAGCATAAGGCACTCTTTCCATAGCCTATGTTTCCTCAGGAGTCTGAGGACTCCGAGTCTTAGAGAGATTGACGCTGTGACGAGTTGGTAGGTAACCCCTCTTTGCGGCCGTCATGCTATATCTAGCCATCACCTTATCAATGTAAGTGGCTTGTGAAAGAGCTAAGATCTTGTTCTTACGATCCCGTATTAATTGGATCCCGAGAACATAATTCGCCTCTCCCAAATCTTTCATTTGGAATTGGCTGGCCAACCAAATTTTAATGTCCGACAACATCCCCTTATCGTTTCCGATTAGGAGAATGTCATCTACGTACAACACTAGAAACGCAACCTTATCCTTAATGACTTTCTTGTATACACAAGGTTCATTAGGATTTTGTTCGAAATCATATGACTTAATGGTGTCATCAAATCTATGATTCCAAGACCGAGATGCTTGCTTCAACCCATAAATGGATCTCAGCAACTTGCACACTTTATGCTCTTGGCCTTCCTCGATGTATCCTTCTGGTTGCTACATATAAATTTCCTCGTCGAGAAAGCCGTTAAGAAACGCTGTCTTGACATCCATTTGCCAGATTTCATAATCTAGGCATGCAGCAATAGAAAGGAGGATCCGGATGGATTTAAGCATGGCCACAGGGGAAAAGGTCTCTTCGTAGTATATACCCTCTCGCTGTGTGTAGCCCTTAGCTACAAGCCGTGCCTTAAAGGTTTGCACCTTACCATCAACTCCTCGCTTCCTCTTGTAGAGCCACTTGCTCCCTATGGGTTTTACGCCTTCGGGGCAATCTACAAGTTTCCAGATAGAGTTGGAGTACATAGACTCCATCTCTTGATTCATCGTGTCAACCCATTGATCCTTATCACGATCATCCATGGCCTTGCGAAAAGACATAGGATCATCTTCCACACCATCAGAGACGGCTACGTTCGCCTCCGATTGTCCATACCGATCTGGTGACCGAACCACTCTCTCAGTACGTCTGGGTGGATTAGGATTAAGGGTGACTATTGCATTCGTAGTGTTGTCTACTGTGACACTAGGTGGCACTTGTGGTCTCGTCAGAAAGTAACTCCTCAAGTGTGACTTTACTTCGAGGCTTGAAGTCTGTCATATACTGATCCTCAAAAAATGTGGCGTTAGTAGAAATTATCATCTTGTTAACTTCCGGATCATAAAACAGACCTCCACGTGTTCCTTTGGGTAACCAACAAATAGACCTCCACATGTTCCCTTGGGGTAACCAACAAACAGACATACTTTCGTACACTTTTGTAGTTTCGTAGTCTTGTCAACCAGTATATGTGCAGGACAACCCCAAATTCGGAAGTGACGTATGCTTTCGCGGCGTTCATTCCACAATTCCAAGGGTGTCTTATCGACAGACTTTGACGGTACGACATTGAGTATGTATACCGCTGCTTCTAGAGCATAACCCCAAAAGGATATCGGTAGCGAGGCATAGCTCATCATTGATCTGACCATGTCAATCAATGTTCTATTTCTCCTTTCAACAACTCCATTTTGCTGAAGTGTCCTAGGCGCAGAACGTTGGGAACAGATCCCATGTTCAATGAGGTAGTCAGTGAACTCAGTATCTAAGTACTCTCCTCCGCGATCAGAGCGAAGGCATTTCAAAGACTTACCTAATTGCCTTTCGGCATCTGCTTGAAATTCCTTAAACTTGCCAAAAGTCTCGGATTTTCGACGCAGCAGATAAACATATCTGAACCTCGAGTAGTCGTCGATGAAAGTCACAAAATACTCGAATCCGCCTCTAGCTTGCACATTCATCAGACCACAAAGGTCTGAATGTACTAATTCTAGAGGTTCTTTGGCCCTATTCCCTTTTGACGAGAAGTGAAGCTTAGTCATTTTTCCTTCCAGGCAAGATTCGCAAACCGGCTATGAGTCAATAGATAACTCTTTTAAGGTATCACCCTGAGCTAGTCGTTTGAGTCTTTTCAAGGAAATGTGACCAAGCCTAAGGTTCCAAAGATATGTACTATCTTCTTTATGAGAAATTTTCTGCCTTTTAGCAGATTGTTGATGCGCAACTTTAAACATTTCAGTATTTAACAGGGGAGCTTGCATAGGTTTAATGAAATATAATCCGTTCTCTAATACAGTAGTACACAAAGTAAAACCATTCTTTAAAATAGTAAACTCATCATTCATAAAAGAAACAGAGTACAACTAGTCTTTCAAAGCAGAATACGAAATTAAATTTCTCCAAAAATTCGGAATGAAATAAACATTGTCTAAATGTAAAACTTCATTTCCAAAATGTAAAACCGTAGCTCCCACTGCTTTTGCTAAAACTAATGCCCCGGTGCCGACTCTCATAACTTGAGCTCCTTCCTCTAGCTCCTCAAACGAACTAAGGATCTGCAAAGAAGAACATACTTGGTTAGTAGCTCCAGTATCCAGTATCCAAATTGATACATCTTTCTCTACATTAAAAGATTCCAAGACAAGTAATTCAGGATTACCTTTCTTATCTTTCCCATTGCTAGCCTTAGCCTTCCCATCTTTTACATCTTTGAGATATACGGGGCAATGATGACGCCAGTGCCCTATCTCATTGCAGTAAAAACACTTGCCCTTGGGCTTGGATGGTGCATTCGGCTTAGCCTTCTTCTTCATAGGTTTAGGCGCCAAGCATTTTGTTTCTTATTCTTTGGCTTACCTGCAAGGTTAGACTTAGACGCCTTAGCTACGACCATATTGGCCTCAAATTATATTTTCCTCGCTCTTGGGTTTTATCTTTCGTAGAAAGACCCTCAAAGACTTGAAGTTCATTGATCAACTCGTCATGGAAAGACGAGTCTTAGTCATGACGTAGTTAGTCCTAACGTTAGAAATCAGTGTCAAAGATTCGAAATCACGGACACTTGGGTAGCATCGCCTATAGTTGCACCATGAGTTTCTCTTTCAATAAAGTAACTAATCATGTTCATCACATGACCAAGAACCGATCGACCCGCCTCATCCGGGCATTGACAAATTTCCTCACGGCCTCGTGTCTTGCTTGATCATACGGTTTGCCAAACATGGTGGTCAAATGCTGCATAATTTCTTGTGCAGTATTAAAACCCTCAATTTTGGTCCGAATGACCTCCGACACTGAGGCTAAGAAGATGCCTCTTGCCTTATTATTCGCCTCGGTCCATTTTTTATGTTGATCGCAAATGCGTTTAGGCGGATTATGAGGGGGAATAACAGGGAACTCCTCAGTCAAAACAAATTGTGCATTCTCAAATATGAGCACCACGTTTACGTTACTTTTCCACGTAGTAAAGTTGTCTTCATTTAGCTTATTGTTCAGTAAAGTTTGAATTTGCGAAGATATGTTGCTGTAAATAAAATGACAGAAATTTAATCAAATATACACTACTATAATTTGTATTTTAGGAATAATAAACTTATATAAAGTCTATAGGGCAGTCAAAAAGGTGACGGTTAGACTGAGACAATTTCTCTCAATGATTAAGCTTCGAGAATCGAACATCTCACGGGAATCAGGCATCATGGACCTTAATCATTGATTACCTTCCTTTTTCTAGCTTAGATATTTCGAAAATATCCATAAAAAGTGTGACCTACTATATCAGATCTCAAAGTACGCCCCGAGTATGCCGCTGTAGGGTCGGTCAGTGACTCAACGAGTACCTAAAATCCTATCCTTTCGGAGACCAAGCCTTGAATTTTGATAGGGGTGAACACCATCCGTAGGGGCCGAATCAAAGCGGCTCGAGGCGTCACCCTTCTCTCATGTGCTTGCATCTATAGTAAAGGCCGTGGGGTTGGCTGTCGCCTTCCCCGCTCCCACACAATAATTTGAAAAAAATGGGTGGGTTTACTAATTACGGTTTCGGCCTTGCCAATAAGAAACAATAAATCAAAGTACTCTGAACAGGGTCGGTTAAGTAGGCAAGCCTACGCCGTCTTATTCTTGGAACATATGTGACAGTCCAGGCTAATCCAGCAAGAGAAGCCCCGTTTAGCCCGAAGGCTTATCACACGTGGAGGGGAGTCGACCGAGCCGAAGCTCGGTTGAACTTGTCCAACCATGGTTAGACCATTCCGAACCCATGTACTAAGAATTTCTGATTTCTAAATTGTCAACCAAAGCGTAATCTCATTTCTGTTTAAGGTGGGTTCACCAAGAAGTCATCACCGAAAACTCAACGATTTATCTAAGTGGGATTCACCGAGAATCCATCACTAAAATCGTAACGATTGACAAAACCCGGGTCCTCAGTTTTTATAATTAGTTACTTAATTTTAATTAACTACCACATATTAATTAAAACAAGTATGTTAACTAATTAATCGAGTTATACGCGCCTAATTTAATTCGAAATTAAATCTCTACGTGTATGCATTGGAGTGGAATCATGAAGATGCATGTCATGGCAATTTCCGGTTATATCACACAATTTTCGATCATACACGAAAAAATAACGGAAAAAATAAACACCGAGATGGACCGTTGGTACCCCCGACTAACCTATTTTCTAAGGAAAAGTAAAAAAAACTTAAACTAATCTTCGAGTCTTGATCTTCGAATCTTGAGCTCAAACCGCAAGATCACGAACCACGAACACCCGAGAGGAGAAAGGCTTTTAAATTAAATAAATCCAATTTATTATAATTAAAACCTTTTTAATTAATTTTTTTTTTGATATGCGGCTGTATTAAAAAAAATATTCCAGAAATTTTTATTTTTTTTATTTTATTTTATGCCAAAACGGCAGATTTTATAAATAAAAAAAACAGATTAAAAAAAAATTATATGCAGCCGCCGAAAAATTAAACCCTAACCGAGGGTTATAAAAAAAACAGACTTATAGGGACGCTTTTCAGCGTCGCAGAAAGTCCTGTAGTGCAGATTTTAATTAAAAATGTGTTTTTAACCGCTTTCTCATCATTCATACCTTGGGTTTCTCCTTGATCTTCATCTTTTCACCAAGATCTTCATATTTAGAGCCCAGAATATATAAAATTACAATAAAGCTTGCATCTTTTTACATAAAATTCGATTGACATATAAATTAAATACAAATCATATGCTCAATTGTTACTAAACAAGAGAGCTACAAAATAGATCTACGGGTAAACAATACCAACCCCAATACATCTCTTCAACCACAATATTCACAAGCATACAACATGATATATTTCGAATTAAAAAAAATGAAATAATAAAAAAACATCTAAAACATGATTTTCCACTCCTAGATCTAAAATTCACATACTTTGATCGTTAGATCAAAGGCTCCGATACCACTTGTAGGATGTAATATCACTGGATGGATCAAGATCCACCCGATTACGCAGCGGAATAAATACCAGATCTAAATGAACAAAATACATAAATTAAATTAGATCTAAACCTACGAGGGGTTTTAGATTACCAACCTTTTATCTTTGCAATTACTCCAAGAACAAAGGTCAATCCAAGATCCAAGTTAGATGAGAAGCCACGCTCTTCCAACGTGTGTCTCCAAGCACCACCAGGTGGATGGTGTTTCAAGCCACGGACCTCATCGATATGCTACCTTAAAAACCCAAAGCTTTAAACTGAAACCCTAGTATTATAGCCGAAAATTCTAGGCTATAATACTCCCAATAATGTGTGTGATATATTGTTCTTTGAGGCATGAGAGTACTCTCTTTATATAGGAGATAAATCCTAGTTTCCAAGGCATTATTTAATTAATACAAAATCAATCAAAATAATCATTTTCCTAAAAAGATAAATCGAGAATATTCCAAAATTAATAAGGATATATAAAAGATTTTATTTTCCTTAAATTATTCAACAAATAAATAATTTAATCACATGTCTTATTATTTATCAAGAAAACTAATTTCCCAAGAAATAATCACATAATAATTTCGGCCACCCTAATAAAATATTAGGTCAAACGAAATTTTTATCACTTTGGGCCGAGTCCACGAAAAATTTCTTTTCCATGTATTTAATTATCTAGTCCAACTAAACAATTAATCCACATATCGATTAAATAGTCCAATCCAACTATTTAATTATAATTGAGGTGAAACGACGAGAAAACGTATATGCTATATTAGGAGCCACGTCGGGACTATGGACCCATATTCATTAGCTACAATAAATTGAATAAAATTATTAAATGGATGTAACAATAATATTCAATTTATTAATTCGAGATTACACCACCATAAACCCGAAATCGAACTCTGCGAATATAGATATAAACTTACACTCAACTATGAGTTATAAGGTGTCCACTTGATATAATCATTACATACGGATAAATCCTCCATAGATCGCTTTCATTTCGATTCGGGATATCTCCGTGAGACCCTTCTCAAAACATCTTATCCTTATTTACCATTAACCCCTAGTGATCAATTAGTTCATAACTAATATAATATGAATCCCAGGCCCATCGATCGCCTTCGGGGTTAACAAATAAGGGAATCTGTCTGTCTACTTCCCGAGGAAAGGAATGGATTCCATATCTGTGATAGCACAGACTACTCACTCATCCTAGAATAGAGCCAACGAGAAGTGTTGGACCACATACTAAGAAGTGATCCTTAATAACACATCAAACCCTACCCTAGTCTAAACAGTCCTCTGTGATCACCTCAGGATTGAGATTAATCCATATATGATCATCTTGTGATTCGATAAGACTTCTCGATCACGGAATTATATCGAGAACTCAAATCAAATCGGTCCAAAGACTATATGATTATCACAATATATAAATGCCCCATTAGGTACCACTATTACCGACAAATGGATAAGACTGTCACACCGAAAGTGTTCTCAAGCATTATTAGCAAATTAATCTAGAGACCCGCACTGAGATTAATAAACGCTACGGACTAAGTTAACTTTTAAGTATATTTCACAAACTCAATCCTCGTGTGTATAGCCATACACTGAGTTATGTGATTACATAATCAATATACTTAGGGTTTTCTGTAGTGTATTAATATAGGCATTAAATGCGTATAAATAAGATGAAATAAATTACATCATTTATTTAAATAAAACAATTACAATTGTCTTTCGGTGTAAAACCTAACAAGATTCTCGCCTTTATTGCTTTATTGTAATGCTTCTTCTACCCTTTACTAAGTAATGCGTATATACATACCCCTCTTCTCTCTTGTCCCCACCCCGAGAAGGTGGTGTTTTGTAGGTCATTTTTGAGGTCACTGAGGAGTGATCCGGAGATGATGTAGATGACGTCTACTGTCTTTACTTTCAATTTACTTTTGGGGATAGTTTCTCTTGTCCTTTGTAACAATGGAAATCAATGGTTTGAGTTAACGTTTTGTAATGGATACATTTGTATTTGATGATTATAATAAGTCTTTGATGATGTAATGATGCAGCATGTGTTACTTTCGATCGTCTTAGTAGTTGTTTTAAGTATCCGAGTCAGTCGTCTTATCTTCCGCTTGTTCTCTGATGTCTGTTTACGTAAGGCTTATGCGTATAATTAGATTAAAATTTAATTATATACGTTCCGGGCTTTCTTTTCCGGATAGGGACTCGGTATCCGGGACAGGGCGTCACAGTTGGTATCATAGAGGCAAGTAACACCGCTGCATAGGATTTAAACTAATGAGAGTTGGTCTAGCTGTGTTAGGTATGTGATATGGGAATCTTGGAGTTAGATCTTTTAGGTGTAAGACCTCTTAAGTTAGTCCTCTAAGAAAGAAACCCTATAAGGTTGAAGCCTTTAAACCAAACCTTGTTACCTAGAATCAAGTGAAACCCTTTAAGTAAAGATTTGGGATCGGAGTCTTATGCTTACACCTTCAAGTTAAGGTCCTCTTGGTTGAATTTTCCTTACACTCCCTATCATTATCTTTCCATTTTCATTTACACACCAACATCAAAGTCTACTTATGACTTGGCCAACCTTTGTAGAGTACGACATCTGATGCGACTTTACAAATCCTCCAATTTCTCCTTCCACTTTTACTTCTTTGTTGCTTATCAAAATTCTTTGACCCTCCTTTGCTCGATATGGGTTCCACACGAACTCCATATACAACTATAACTTTTACGAGTGCTTCTTATTCAATTCAACCACCGGCGTCTCTTGTACTGGGCTGGGTATGGTGGTTGTCCTTGCTTAGTTGGGTTCTCAGACCATCGGAAAGTAGGGTGGTCTCTTCTAATGGCATTGAATGAGTTTGAATAAGCATTATTCAAGTTTCTATGTTGTTGCATAAAACTCACTTCTTCCCTTGAATATCCTTCGGATTCTTCCATTCCTAATGACACATTGTCCTTATTTCTTATGCCATCATTCGAATATTCAGTCAATATCTTACCTTCCGAGCCTATATTTTTGCTTCCTTGCAAACCATCAAACTTCCTACTAAGATTTTCCAAATGTGCTAAAACTTCTGCGTTTGATGTAGACTCACCTACAAATGCTACTTTCCTTGTACTAGAACCGGTTTCCCACATTCTATTGTTCTAAGAGATCTTCTCGATAGCATCATATACAACTTGTGCTTCACTCATCATCAAAGAACCACCACATGCATGATCAACATCCGCACGTGAGTCTTTTCTCAATTTTCGACAGAAAAATTGAATTTGCATATCAAGAGAGTAACCATGATCAGGACAAGCTCTTAATAATTTCTTAAATCTTTCCCAAGCACTCCCAAGTGTTTCCTCGGATCCTTGTCTAAAATTAGCAATTTCGACCTTCAACTCCAAATTCCTACCCGGAGTAAAATATTGCTTTAAGAACTCAGTTTGAATGTCTTCCCAACTTGTCAATGAATGATGTGGGAGAGACATAAACCAATCTCGTGCCCTTCCTTTTAGGGAAAAAGGAAACATTGACATCCTTGTCAATTCACGATGAGCACCTTGGCTTTTGGCCGTGTTACACAGTTCTTCAAAAAGATATAGGTGACGATGCGGGTCCTCGTCATCCTCACCTAGAAATTGGGCTCTTGTGTCAATTAAACCAAAAAGATGGGATTTTATTTCAAAGTTGTTTGCTCCATCGTTGGGTAAACGAATTGGATTGTTAGTCTCATTCCTTCTTAAGGTCTGATCACAAATAGGTCTTGGATTTGGTGGGTTATTATTATTACGGTTATTTTGGTTTCAGTTTTGGTTATTCCGATTATTAGGATTCTGGTTATTGGGAATTGGTGGTGGAGGAAGATTTTGTAATGGTGGATTAGGATTATTGGGGTTTTGTCCATGACCTTGGGCATGAGCAAGCCCTTATTCAGGTGGTGTTTCATCACTGGCCTTGGCCATTTCCGTTCCTCGATTTGACGATTCTTGGGGAGATCCGTCACCAAGATGTCTTTGGCTGGTCTGACCACGTCTATTCTCTACTCTCAACTGCCTTTCGTAAGTATTTATGTCGGGCTTGTATGGAGTGAGTGGGGCCTTACCGCTTCGGGTCATCAACTATCGGATAGATTTAACAAGAAAATAATAAAATGGCACCTGGCCACTTACCAATGGGGTAAGTACCAAAGAAACAAAGATGGAAATGAGATTAAGAAAAGTGTTGACTTATCCTTTAGAATTTTGAACTAATACAAGTAGTAACCATAAACACAATAAATGAGCGAGTCCCCAGCAACGGCGCCAAAAACTTTATGTCCTATAACTGGGGTCCAATCTCACCGGCAGTGTACTGGGTCAAATTGTAGTCTAGTCTAGTGAACAAGGTCGTCTCCTCAGGGATACGCAACATAAAGTGTGGTTAAACACTAATTAGCTATTATTATCTTGATCTAAGTCGTAGTTTTGACAAAAAGTAATAGTTTACGTCACTAATAAAATTACGATTAATGATAAAGGTACTAGCCAAGACAATTGTATTGAACTATAGTCTCTTTCAATTTTTAAGGATATGATTAATCGGCCTATTAAGGATATCCAATTGTGTGAAACGGTGTACTCTGTATTCTAACAATTTCCCCTCATACAAGTGTACGAAACTGTTATATGCCTCCTCCTTGGTTTAAGAGACCTAAACCTAATGATTTGACATGATAAACTCTTGAATACAACTAATCGTTCCCCGGATAAGAAATCGAATTCCGATAAACGGTCAATTTTGCCTTCCGGTTTTTCTACCTCGTTCTCACACCTAACATCTCCGTTCGGTATCAATTAAGTGTGCGTGTGCTAATATTGGTTAATTACTCCAACATAAGCTAACAATTAATTTAAGTAGAAAAAGATTCAATATAATCGAATTTAAAATATACATTACATAATCATCATCCGTCAACCAAAAAGGGTCAAAATAGTTCAATTACATTGCCTTGTCCAGTTATAAGTTTAGCCACTCATTACTATAAATACTAACATATTAAAATTAGCATTCATAATAATCAAATTAACAATACAAAATAACACTAGAAGGTTACCGGTACAACCGTTGAATTAGTAATAGGCAGCTTGCTTTCGTCTCTGGTGTTCACCAACTGATTTGCATCCAACAGCCTAGCGTATACTTATCAACTATCATAACTTGATGCCCATATTCTAAGTGTGATAAAAATAGATATAAGTGATATTACTAAATTTGGCTATATGAGCCTCTATGTTTTTGCCTGCAAGATAGAAGGAAATTTTGGCTCTCCTCTTTGATTGTGTATGTGTAAATATATATAGGAATTCGCCTCTGTATATGAATAGTGAACTCCAAATAATTCAGATTGGATCTCTTCCGGCGTGCGCCGTAATTTCCCCGGCTTACGCCGGAATCTTGGCATGTGGACGGTTGTCAGGATCAATAAATGCTGCATTAAATGCTCCATATTTGCCAAATCTTAAAATATTCCGGCGTTGACCGGTATATACCCGGTCTGCGCCGGGTCTTGTCAAATCACTTGTAACAGATTTGTATAAGATTTGTTTTTGATAAGTATTTTTCCGAATCCGTTGGGCTTTATGTCACGACCCCAAAAGCTTTACCACGTGGTATCTGTAATAAAACAAAAACAAGAAAAACCACGTGTAATTCTGATAACAAAAGTAAGCTGATAAGCCTCAAAATAATTCAAAATAGTGAGATTTTATTATTTAATACTATTTACAGAAATAAAACTATATTATTACGATATTTATTTTATTTGATATAAAAACGTCGCTAAGACTTAGGAAATGAGATTAAAATTAAATCAAAATACATTATCTAGTTGACATACATCAAAAGGTTATGGTGGTAAATTAATATGGCGGTATTTATTTATTGTGAATAAATATAATACAAGATATTAATTATGTTGATTAATTAAATATGTATATAGATACATATTAGTCGAAATTTGTATGTGTATATTGATACACATGTATTTTGCAAATTAATTAATCATAGCATTATATTAATTAAAGAATTTTCCGTAAGCCAATTAGTTGGCATATGGGGCACCACTTTCTTGTGTACAAGATACACTTGGATTTTTCAATTTAATTAATAAGATTACCATGATATTAATATTGGATTTTAATTGATTTTTGGAAAAATAGATTTATGGTAATAAGATAAAGATAGTCAATATTAGATATTGACAATATCTTGGAAATATTTAATATAAGATATTAAATTAAATGAGATAAATCAATCAAAGGGATTTTCCTTATTTTATTAGGAAAATGTTTTCTCTCTCCTCAATCTACTAGGAAACTTCTCACAATCAGATTGGGATCATCTGGGGCGCCATATATGCATATATAAAGAGAGGCTTGGCTAGCTCATTGGTACATCATATTTCCAAGAGCTAATTGTTCTTGTGAAAAATAAGAGAGCTTCTTAGAGAGAGGTTATAGAGAGAGAAAAGGTCAACCTAGCAGTCGAGTTTTTCTAACAGCAATACTTGGCGGGATTCCGGCAAGGTGCTCGTGTGAATTACGGGTAGAGGCCGGACATTTGGACGTCTCGCGCACATCTACTCCTACCGGACGGTCAAAGCGTCGATTTTTAGATCAACCAAGGTAGTATTACCGTCCTCTCTCTCTTATATGTTAATTGCTTAAACAAAGTGGATCCTGGATTGGGAAATCAAATTTTTAAAATTCCGCTGCGCTACTCGATTGATTTCCTAACAGTTGACTCACCACCCTGGTGCTCAACTTGTGACTTCTCAATACTTTTGGTCTTTCCAAGAAAACCCTTACAAAAAAAATTCAAACGCTTATCTCTCTTTGTGGTTTTTGTACCACATTTCGGCCTTCACTATTTCCACATCGGTTTCACCCTCGGAACTTTTGTAAGGTATTTTATATCTTCCTCACCATGGCATAGGGTTTGGGACAGACCGTCAGGGAGAAAGTATGGTGAATGCATGCTCCATTCCTTCCGATAGTTTATGAAGCCCTTCAGTTGGGATCCTTGCAGTCCTCCAGCGGACTTGTGTTGCAGTGGTAGAGGTTGAAATCAAAAGAAGTCAAGTATGCCAGTGATTGTGGGTCATTGGACGCCAAGAGCATTCGGACATAGGTCATCAAGAGTGTTGGTCCTTGGAAAGACTAACACAAGTTTAAAGGGGGGGTGAATAAACTTGTCACCAAAAGCGATTCGAATCGAATAGTCCAGAACTAAGTTTCTCTCGAAACTTAAACGATTTTCGCCTCTGTCCTTTAACTTGTATGCGAGTTCGATTAAGCTTAATCAATATAAATTATTACTTGACTTATATTTAGTCTCGTTAATCGGGCAAATGATAAAACTAGCCTTTAACAATTAGTAACTATAATTTCAATGTGAAAACCATTATAAGGGAGTAAAAGAATGCATAAAGTAAATAGACAAGTATTATAGAGGTTCCGTGGTGTAATCTTGTACGTCCTCTCTTCCCTGTGATGCGGAGGAAAATTCCACTAGAACTTCTTTGAGATGGCCCGATTACAAAAAGTCCTAAATCGATAGTCCTTGGCTAATCCACAGCTTCACTATCTAAACACTTGTAGAAAGGTAGGATTGTTGCTCTTCAATTGTTTGAACCACTGGTCCTTGGAGGGTAGAATTGCCTCTTCACCACTTCATCACAAACACAGTCTTCCCCGATCGCACACTCAACTATCCTTCACACATGCTCTTGGTGTTTCACGATCTGAACCTTTGATATAATCAAAGTTGAGACCTTGAATCAATGACTATGATTCAACCGCGTGATTTGAGCTTTTCTTCAGATGATTGATTTAAGCACGGCTCAGTATTTCTTCAAATGTAAGATCTTGAATCATGCAAATATGTTTGAACACTTTGAAGAAATTTCTTGATCTTGCAATTAAGTATTTAATGGTATTCTTTTGAATTTTGGCTTTCCCATCAATTTTTAATCTTTCTTGACTAGATAGATTATCTCGCTTTTTATCGTATGCCTGCACCTCCCTCTTTTGATGTTGTAGAGGTAATGTATTTATAGGGGTTTATCCTGCTTTGTAACGGCTATGTTTTCTGACCATTCCTGCTGTGTCAGTGACTCATCCAATGAGATTTCTTACTTTACAACGTTCGATTGTACTTTCAGTTTATTGAGTGGCTGACTTATAAAACTGAGTTTCCTTGTCAGTTTTTCACTTATCAGTTTCTAATCGACTTGGAGCGATTAATCGAGATTTTATTCTTCTTCAAATATCGAGATTCGCTTTTCATCGATTACAATTGACTTAATCGTAGTACACCATGATACATTTATCATCTAAGAATTCATTGACCTTATGATTCTTAGGTCTTCATACAAGATCTATAAAGTCGATTCAGTTACCACAATCTTGCACAAGTCCAACTTTATAGTCTCGGCTTTTATCTTCATAATCGAGTTTGATCCTCGGTTCTTCAATAACCGAGTCTGTGTCCTCGCTTCTTCATTCTTCAATAAGCTGAGTCTGTGTCCTCGCTTCTTCATTCTTCTAGATAAGCCAACCGAGTCTCAGAAACTCTCAAATGAGCTTACCTTCTTCGAGAGGTGTATCCGAGTCGCTTTGTCGTAGGATCTCAATTTAGTCAAAATGTCGGTTTCTCCATTTCTCGCTTTTGGTCAAGAACAATTACGATTGCTTGTCTGATTAAACTTATACAACTATCAGACTTTAATAAATCCTATACATTGATATCTAGACATCTTTTTGCTTTGCACTATAACAGCTAGTTATGACACTTCATCAATGGGGTTAAGAACAATTAATAAACTAAGTGATGAATCATCATCAAAACATAAATTTTATTTCCAACAAAGAGCAAGTAAATTTGTCATGCCGTTGGGGGCAAGATTTGAGGTAGTTGATGAGATCACGAAGAAGCAAGACGAAGGTGCGGTTGTTGTCAGTTACAAGCGAGTGGTCATGATCAAACCAGCCAGTGGTCACGAGTTAGATGAAGATGGCAACCTTCAGCGTCAAAGGAAAATAAAATGGCCTCATGTTCTGGATGTGGAAGATTTGAAGAAGACAGTGACGGATGAAGCCCACACGATAGCAATTGCAGTTCACACCGGAGCAACCATGATGTGTAGAGAATGAAAACGGCGATGCCGGCCACCTTCTGTGAAGATAGAGATAGCAGAGTTGCCTATAACACCAGTTAACACACCAGCATCAAAAAGTCACCGTTTGAGGCCCTATGGAAGGAAGTTTAGAATGCCGGTCATCTAGGATGAGCGGAACAATAGCAAACTACAAGACCACAACGAGTCGGGAGAAAGTCAAGTGGACCGTCCACAACCTCGAGAGGGCTCAAGACATGCGAAAAGAGTTGGGAAGATGGAATAAGAAGATCGTTAGAGTTTGAAGTTGGAGACAGAATGCATCTAAAGGCGTCCTCAACGAGAGGAGCAAGATGGCTTGGGCAGACATCAAGATAAGCTCTAGATATAAAGGCTCTTACGTGATAGTGGCTAAATTAGGACCTTTAGCTTATCCGTTTGGAGTTACCAATATCCCTTCACGGGCGTATGACGTTCTTCATGTGTTAATGATAAGGAAATGGTTAGCCGATGTTGATGTGAGCCAAGCTTTGACCTTGAAACAATTGAAGAGACGTTGACCTACGTGAAAGAATCAAGTGCACTTTAGAGCGGAAGACGAAGAAAGCTAAGAAGGAAGACGTACAACTAGTCTTGGGTCAGTGAAGTAGTCATACCGATAGAGGCAACATGAGTTATAGAAGACGAGGCATTTGTGAAGTTTCAGAGTTCAAGAACCTCCTAGTTATGTTCAGTTTTGAGAACGAAACTTGTTTTAAGGAGGGAGGAATGTAACATCCCGAATTTTTAAGAAGGGTATAAACGTAAAATGGGATTTAATTAGTAGTTTTCTGTTGGACTTATTTTAAGTTTTAGTGATGAGTGCCAGACTAGCTGTTATAGAGCAAAGGTAAAAAGATGTCTAGATCAAATGTATAGGCTTATTAGAGTTTGATCTTTGTATAGGTTTAATCAAACAATCACTGTAAATGGTCACCGACTTTCATCACATGAGACACCTGCTATATCAATAGGTACCCGAGTCGATGAGACTAGTTTAGGAACACGCTAAAGATCGGGCGAAAGTGAGGCTCAAACTCAGTTATTGAAGGCTAAGGGATCAAACTTAGTATTTAAAGTCAAGGATATGGAATCGAAATTTAGGGAAGTCTCGTGATGACCTAAACTGATTACATATACCTTGTGTACAAGGCCTAAAATCCACAAGTTAAATGGTGTTTGGAACTTGGTTATGAGTAAAATGGTGTAATCTAACTTAATAATAAAAAGTTAAATATAAGAGAAGTCAGCTGAAGTGTTTTTATAAACACAACAACTTTGGAACAATGATCAGTATGCATTTCAATGAGACTTACATTCACAGAACACTCACGATATATATTTTGAATTATTCAAAGGTTACATTGGAAAAATACAAGGATAATGACAGATAACAACTTCGATTTTATCAAACAAATCAATGGTTAAGATTAAAGGGGCGTTGGGAAGAAATGCAGGTTTATCCAATGGATACAAGTCAAAGAGGGCCAATGATCGAATCACAAAAGCATTACGACGATGTCGATTTATGTATGTCTGAGAGATGACGAAAGCAAGTCAAGACGGAACAAATCAAAAGCGGCTATGTTTGAATTTCAAACATAAGTCACAAGGATTCCTACCTATAAATAGAGGACTCTAATTCGGATACAAGTGATGAAAATTGAGGAAAAACAATAGATAATCTTAAGCTTGATTTTATAAAAAAACACCTACTGTGACCTCTATCGAACATAAAGCTACTGATCTAGTCAAACTCTTCAAGTGTAATCTGTTATCAAGCTACATCAAGTTTACACACTTGAAGACCTCAAGCTGTTGATCATATCATCCTGATCAAGCTTCTGAAAGCTAAATCACTTACTTGATTCAAATTTTCTTTTATAAGAAATCTCACGAAGATGTGAAGAATCTTTGGGTGTCAAGGATCATTTGTTTGTGGTGGGTGGTGAAGAGACAATCCTACCGCTTCAAGGACCAAGTGGAAGACTTTGGGCAAAGAATCCTACATGTTCCAAGTGTTTAGTTTGTGAAGCCATAGTTATTGGTGAAGGACAAGCAACTTAGGGATTTTTGTAACTGCTACCTCAGAGATCTCTAGTGAATTACCTCCTACATCATAGGAGAAGAGTGGACTGACAGGATTACACCACCTGGAACCACTATAAAAATTGCCTACTTACTTTTTGCATTTATATTCTGCATTTAGTACATTTAGCACATCAATCTACTGAACTAGCAACTGAGTCACACACATACACTACTGAGTATCTAATACTTGGTATCATATTTTAAACAACAAGTAATAAGGCTTAATTTAAATATATTCATTTGCAACAAATTCGGGAAAGTCAATAGTCGGCGAGACTACCGAAAGTGTCGGCTGAGACTCTCGAGCTATCGCCAGTTTCTTTGAAGTTCTTGAGTTTGTTAACTCCAAAATTTTTAAGTGTTAAGTTTATTCAACCCCCTCTAAACTTAACCAAAGCATTTTCAAGGACCAACATTTTCCTATTTTATGTTAACCTAAAGGAAATAATTAAAAAGGTTTAATTATTAATTAAAGGATTTAGTTAGTAATTTAAAAGAATTAAATAATAACTATAAAAGGAAAATAATCATCTTTTCTCCCCACTTTATCACACACAGCAAATTTGAAAAGAAATACGCAGGCAAAGCGACAGGCAAAGCGACGCAAGTTGCCAGGAAGTGGAGGAAGATAATATTCAACCGTGCAGCCAATCCGTTCACCCCCTCAAGACGCCGTAGTAGAAGAAAGTGATGACTGAGAGAAGACGATCGTTTACATACACTTCGTTTTATAAACGATAAGTTTTAAATCTAAATTTCTAAAATCTGAATCTTGATCGTTTTTGGGGAAAAGTTTGAGCTTTAATTGTGTAAAGGGTGGTATTAATCATATTATTCCGTTTATGAATCGTAGATTGTGCGTAGAGCTTGTTGAACCAAAGGATTCAAGCTTTTGTTTTCAAGTTGCGTTTGGATTCGCTTTTAAATTCTTTAAAAGGTAAGTTGATTGTTTTAAACGGTAAAAAAGTTGTTAAAACCGTATTTAACCATTTTATCGTTGGTGTTTCGTTGTTGCTCTTTTGATTTCTATTGGTTTTATTTTATTTTACATTATATGTAATTGCCTGTTTGCCGAAAGAAAAAAAGGACCTGTAGTCCATTTGTCGTGCCTGTGCGTTGCCGAAGAGAGAAAAAAAATAATACAAAAAAAAGAAAGGGAACAACTAGTCTTTCATCAATAAAGTTGAGTTTGAATAATAAATAAAATAAATTTGAAGTAGAAGAACACAAAAGAGCAGAAGTTAAAAATAAAAATAAAAAATAAAAAAAAAAAAGGAAAAGAAAAAAAGAGACTAAACTAAAGTATGTTGCCGTCGGTATCCAGGAAAAGAAAAAAGAAGCCTTTTGTTTGACCTATTGTTATTCCGTTTTATTTGAGGAAATAACAATATCAAAAATATAAATAAAAGGAATATTAATTTTGTGTTTTTACGCGTATTACACGGTATGATGTGGTTTGTATGTTTTGTTGGATCATTATATGTTAATTGACAATGTCTGATTTCAACTTCAGTAGCGTGATTCGACTCAAAGACAACAACCGAGACCTCTCTGGGGAGAAGGTGGGAAAGACCTGGAAGGCGTTATTTAGGCCTTGTGGGACACTGCCTTAGTAGTCAATGATTCTTTTACAACGTGTTAGATAGTGTAACTAGTTGTCTAGAACTAGAAGTCCTTATAGAGCCTTATACATGAATGAATCAGGTGGTTAGAACTTAACTCGTAAATACATATGTGGCTGTCTAAAGATAAAACATAATATCACTGTTAAGGCACGTTTCTAAATCGAAGCATGGGATTCTTACAGCCCCTTTTGAGTTATGTGTCAAGGGCCAACGTGTAATTTCCCACATGGAGACCTAAGTCCATACCCCCTTGAGAGGTGCTTAATATGTCTCGGTGCATTCTCACCATGCACAGTGTCATTTGGTATTGATGTAACAAACTTTACTTGTGTGAGGATATACTACGGAGCTAGTAGAGGGTGAGAGAGCTCTACTATTAAAACATATGTGGTAGTGATTGTAGATGATGTCATGTTATATGTATCTGCCTTTATTGCTTTACTGTACCGTTTCTTCTACCATTTACTAAGTACGTATGTACTTACCCCCTCTTCTCTCTTGTCCCCGCCCTGAGAAGGTGGTTTCTTGTAGGTCGTTTTTTAGGCCACCGAGGAGTGACTCGGAGATGATGCAGATGACGTCTACTGCCTTTACTTTCAGTTTACTTTAGGGTATAGATTCTCTTGTCCTTTGTAACGATGGAAATCAATGGTTTGAGTTTATGGTTAACGTTTTGTAATGGATACATTTGTATTTGATGATTATAATAAGTCTTTGATGATGTAATAGATGCAGCCTATGTTACTCTCGATCGTCTTAGTAGTTGTTTTAAGTGTCCGAGTCAGTCGTCTTATCTTCCGCTTGTTCTCTGATGTCTGCTTACGTAAGGCTTATGGTGGGTCGTCAAACCACCAAAGATAAATCACCTACAAGAAAAGCAAGAAATGCTCCAGCTAATAAATATTTCCCCCTCAATTCCTACAACTGATCATTGATGCAAAGATGACTCATTAAATTATTAATAAATTAATTATAGTTACAATCGTCAAGCAACCAGTTTTTCCTATGTTCGATAAGCAGGACAATCGCCACTACTTATTCTCTAACTGTGTAGCACACCTATCAACAATCGCTAGAGGTTTGGTGAGAACAATTGCATTAACGATCAGAAAAACCCAATTCTAGGTATTACCGCACATCGGGTTAACTTTAACCTAGATCATTTATTTCACAATGAGGGAATCCTATGCTACGAACCGTGAATGATATGTTGTTTACCACTTAAAATCTATCCTTTATGACAATCGCCTCGATTCGAGTTTTGGTGCTAGACTAGAAAATTCATCTAATTATCGCACAAATAACCAAACGAACAATCTAATCATCAACAGAGAAACCGAAAATAAGTAAATACTAACAATTAAATCGAGTAGTGCGAAACAATTCGATCTCACAATCAGAAGAATCGAGGATTAACAATTAATTAACTAAAATAAGAAACTAGCTATTCATAAAAATAAATAAAAATAAATCAAATAGAAAATTTGTACCTATGACATGAACGCAAAGGAAAAAAATAGCTGGCGAAATAAGTTGGCGCAGCCCTTTTTTCCCGTTCACGTCAGAACCTTATTCATATATAAAACCTAAGCTAATCCCTATTTTTCTTCTTTGCTGCTCACGCAATATACATATATTTTTAGCTAACTTGGGTCAAGCCCAAGCTTTATTTTATTATCTTTAAAATCTAATAATAATTATTAGGTCCCTAATTAATTACTAAAAAGTCCAATATGAATAATAGAGAGAAGTTATAAAGTGGGCCTAGTGGATTTGTCTTCTTTTCAACATGTTGGGATCCCGACATTAACAAAAACTGAAACTCAATTTTAAATGCCATTTTATCTGGTCTTCTACAAAACTAAAGTATGTTGCAGTCGGTATCCAAGAAAAGAAAAAAAAGCCTTTTGTTTGACCTATTTTTATTCTGTTTTATTTGAGGAAATAACAATATCAAAAATATAAATACAAGGAATATTAATTTTGTGTTTTTATGCGTATTCTGCGATGCGATGTGATTTGTATGTTTTGTTGGATCATTATATGTTAATTGACAATGTCTAATTTCGCCTCGCTCAACACCACAACCGGAGACCCTGCGGGGAGAATGTGTGCACAGTGAAAGCGCGTTGTTTAGGCCTTGTGGGACATTGCCTAAGTAGTCGGTGATTATTTTGCAACATGTTAGGTAGTGTAACTAGTTTCTAGGACTATAAGTCCTGGGAGCCTTATACGTGAATGAATCGGTGGTTAGAACTTAACTCAGTAAATACATATGTGGTTCTCTAAAACCTAAAACATCAATATCACCGGTAAGACACATTTCTAAATCGAAACACGGGATTCTTACACCCCCTTTTTAAGTTATGTGTCAAGGACCAACGTGTAATTTCCCACACATGGAGACTAAGTCCATTCTCCTTGAGAGGTGCTTAATATATCTCGGTGCATTCTCACCATTCACAAAGTGTCCTTTGGTATTGATGTAACAAACTTTATTTGTGTGAGAATATACTACAGAGCTAGTAGATGGTGAGAGAGCTCTACTATTACAACCTATGTAAGCGTTGATTGTAGATGATGTCATGTTATATGTATGTGCCTTTATTGCTTTACTTTACTGCTTTTCTTACCATTTACTAAGATGCGTATGTACTTACCCCTCTTCTCTCTTATCCCCACCCCGAGAAGATGGTGTTTTGTAGGTCATTTTTTAGGCCACTGAGGAGTGACCCGGAGATGATGCAGTTGACATCTACTGTCTTTACTTTCAGTTTACTTTTGGGTATAGATTCTCTTGTCCTTTGTAACGATGGAACATTTGTATTTGATGATTATAATAAGTCTTTGATGGTCTTCAAAAAAAAAAAAAAGTCTTTGATGATATAATAGATGCATCATGTGTTACTCTCGATCGTCTTAGTAGTTATTTTAAGTATCTGAGTCAGCCGTCTTATCTTCCGCTTGTTCTCTGATGCCTGCTTATGTAAGGCTTGCGCGTATAATTAGATTAAAATTTAATTATATGCATGCCGGGTATTTTCTTATGGATAATGACTCAGTATCCAGGACAAGGGCGTCACATATGTGACTTTACCATGGCCGTTCCACACAACTAACTCCTTTTGAGTTTTGATTTCATCGAAGAATCTTCCAACATGCATGTAAATAGTAAATAATGTTTTAGAATTAAGAGAGATACTTGTGTGGTGTCTCCACACGTGTAGAGACACCACAACCACACATTTTTATTCTGTATTTAAACTGTGTAGTTCTGATCGTTTTACCTGTCACTTCATCCCAAAATTTCCTCTCCACACAAGTATTTCCCGAGAAATAATATGGTAAAAGATAATATACGGATGTTGTTATAACAGTCTTGGTTTTAATCAGAACTCGATGTTATGTATTTGCTTATCTTAGTAAAGAAATATATACATGCAGTATTTACATACTAGATCAGCGAGACGTAACCAATGATATGCATATTTCATGAAATTTTAGGGACGAGAAAGTATGAATCTTTCGTAAAGGAGTTCATTTTTTTTTAATAAATAATGTTTGAGAAAAAGCACTTGCATGGACAAAGAGATGGGAATCTTGTAATGTCCAAGGTTGAGTAAGTGAAAGAAATATTAGTGATATATAATGGTTTTTTTTTTTTTTTTGATAACTTGGGTCTATCATTTTTTTTATTATGCGACAACATTTTGCCTAAAAAGCGGAAATTTTATTATGGTCCTTAATTAAAATATGACTTTAGTGATCCAAGCCTAAATAGAAAGAAACAAACACACAAGGACCCATCGTGTAAAATATAAATGTCATTAATTTACATTTTTACCCTTCTTATAAGGATTTTCATTGGTAGACAAGTATGACATGGTGATCCTGGACCACCATAAAACCACTGCCTAAAAAGGCTTTGGTTTCATTATATGTCAAGTAATTAACGCTATAAAACATAAGTTTAGGGTGCTACATTTGGTATTCAAGAAATGTAATATTCCAAGTGTTAAAAAGATGGGATAAACGTATCAAGATGTATGGTATGATTGATGTATGATATGCATCATTAGAAAATTAAAAGAAACATTATTGTGATATATATAATGGAAAGTCGTGACGTAACGCCACTACTACAAAAAAACATAAAGTTCACGGTTTTTAAGTGTGATATATTAACATTAATCACGGCTTCCAAAGTGTACCATATTGAGATGTGACATAAAGTACTTTAATCCAATCACAGTTAAAAACTGTGATCTATTATAATAGTTATCACACTTAAAAACTGTGAACTATTATAGTTGTTATCACACTTAAAAACCGTAATCTATTATAATTTCATCACATTTAAAAACTGTGATCTATTATAATTGTTATCACACTTAAAAACGTGATCTATTATAGTTGTTATCACACTTAAAGACCGAGATCTATTACAATTTCAATACATTTAAAAATTGTGATCTATTTTAGTTGTTATCACACTTAAAAACTGTGATCTATTATAATTTAAATCACACCTATAAAAATGTTTTTTTTTTCGAAAATAATATATAAGCACACATATTTTTCGTTCCTAGTGAGACTCGAACCCATACTCCGGATTAATGAGCCACATTAATTACCACTAGGCCAATGTCTTCTTTCTTCTAATTTTACACCACACTAAACTAAAATCTCCTTATAAAATATCATATTATTTTAATCACAGTCAAACACTGTGATTGATTGATTTTTTTTGTCTCAGTTTTCCTTGAAACCGTGATAACAAAAATTGTGATCTATTTTAGTTGTTATCACATTTAAAAACCGAGATCTACTATAATTTGAACAAACTTAAAAACTGTGATTTATTTTAGTTGTTATCACACTTAAAAACCGTGATCTATTATAATTTCAGCTCATTTCAAAACTGTGATCTATTTTAGTAGTTGTTATCACACTAAACTGAAATCTCATTATAAAATTTCATATTATTTTAATCACAGTAAAAAACCGTGATTGATTGATGTTCTTGTCTCAGTTTTCCTAAAAACCGTGATATTAAAAACTGTGATCAATTTTAGTTGTTATCACATTTAAAAACCGAGATCTATTATAATTCAACACATTTAAAAACTGTGATATATTTTAGTTGTTATCACACGTAAAAATCGTGATCTATTATAATTGTTATCACACTTAAAAACTGAGATCTATTTTAATTTCAACACATTTAAAAACTGTAATCTATTTTAGTAGTTGTTATCACACTTAAAAACCGAGATTTATTATAATTTCAATCACACATAAAAAAAGTGTGATCATTCTTTTTTTCACACATAATAACTGTGATAAAGAATTTAAGTGTGATTTATACATTTTCCTTGTCTCAGTTCTTTTAAAAGTGTGATCTTTATCTTTCTATAAGTGTGATCTATGTCTTTTTTTGTATTAGTGTCGATATAATTTTGTCTCATTTTTTCTATAATTGTGACAAAAATATCATATGAATTCAGCACTGTTTAAAAATCAGATTATTTGATATAATTTATCTCGCATTTTTAATAACCGTGACAAAAATATCATACTAATTCAGTCACAGTTTAAAAGTGTGATTGATTGGTATAATTTATCTCTTTTTTTCAATAACTGTGACAAAAATATCATATCAATTCAGTCACTGTTTTTTTTTGTCGAAACCGGATATTTGATTGATACACACCAAAAAACTGTACCATGAAATGTTCAAAATCTGTACAAAGAGCTAAATTAAGAAACTAATTTCATAATCAACTCCACGCTACCGTAAGTTCCCTCGCTCGTCGGATAGCTTCCGAGATGAAAATCATCGATGGGGGGCGTGAGCGATCGTGCTGATGAAACTCATAGTTACGCCAGTACCACAATCCTTGCACAATCTCTCGAAACAGAAATCTCCAAAAATCAATGTTATCGTGCTTGAACATGTTAATTTTCAAGCAGTTAGCCAACCAAGTCATCGGATCGTCGAGGTTGAGCAAAGGCCGTCCAAAGAACTTCGATGAATGATTTGTTTCCATACGGCATTGGACCATTGGCGATCCACGAATCGCATGCAAATTAGAGACGTTGTTCCACAAGCAAAGCAAATATCGTTATCACTATATGTGGCGGCTTTTAGAAATCCCGCAAGAGGAGTAGAGCATCTTGACAGATCAACCAAAGTAGCATATTACCTCTAAATGGCCCTTTAATGCCCCATGTTAATTTCAGCGATGTCGTTTGTACTAATCGACATGGTTGTGCTTAGCTAATTCAAAATAAGCGAGAACCTACCGTAAATTTACACAAGCAAGAGGCTTCCAAATAGCATCGCCGGTGTCATCGAACTCGAAAGCTCTTCAAGAGATGTGCGGCAAAGCAAATGTGCCTCCGTATATAGGTGGCGCTTCGGCTTTGGTTCATCAAACGGGAGCCATATTTGCGGTTCAGATTTGGACCCATAACTTGTCGCGTTGGTCAAAGATCCGCCAAGAGAGTTTAGCGAGGAAAGCGCGTGTTCATATCGCGTGCATTCCGGATGCCCAAGCCCCTGTAATTTTTGGTTGGCAAATGTGTTCCCACCTACTAGGTGGAGACCCGTTTGTCTTTTTATGCCCCGCTTGTCGCGTGCATTCAAAGCAGTTCGATCACCGTTTTAGATGTGAGATTGATTGATATAATTTATCTCGCTTAACTATGACAGAAACATCATATCAATTCGATCACGCTTTAAAAATGAGATTGATTGATATAATTTATCTCGGTTTTTCAATAATTGAGACAGAAAAATCATATCAATTAAGTCATACTTTAAAAATGAGATTATTAATATAACTTATCTCAGTTTTTCAATAAGTGTGATAGAAAGTTGTAAGTGTGAAATATATATTTTCTTTGTCTCGGTTTTATTGAGACTGTGATTGTTATCATATCTTAAGTGTGATCTATATCATATTTTGTGGTAGTGCGCATAAGGATAGACTATAGAGTCAGAATTTTAATTTGGGGTGAAATAATTGACTATCAAAGACGTAGTCATGTTGTAGGTTTAGGGTGCCTAAACGCATCCGATATTATTTTTCGTACAAAAATGTACCTATATAATATAGTGAAACACAGCTAGTTATCTTAATATAACTCACCCGACCATACATAAATAATCTACTAAATCATCTAAAGATAAATTAATGGGTCCATCATTGTTGACTATATTCTTATTTATCAGGTTCCTATCTCAAGTACATTGAATTAACATAATTTGACGCATATAGCTAGACTACACATACCCTTTAGTGTAACTCTTTTTTTTTTTTTTTTTTTTTTTTTGCACGAATAAACTTTAGCCCACCTCCTAACTTTAAAGCCTACTTCCACCCTTGGTAACATACTTCGGTAAAATAAAATAAAAAAGAGTTCTATCGCACCTTCCTATTTATTTGTTAAGACTTATTACTTTCGCATCTATAAAAATTATTTTGGGTACCCGGTGACTTTTTACAAAAGGAACGTCAATGCCACTCTGTTCTTGTGGAGCAGACCAGCGTCGATGCCATCGGTGGTTTTTTGTGGAAAGACCAACGCCGTTTGATCTTTCACGAGAACACCAATATCACCGACGCTCCTTTGTAAAAAGTGTTATACTCGAAAACGCGTCCCACCACGATTTTCTCGGCGTTCGCTTGTTGCACAACAACGCGTCGGTGGCACTACCGTTGGTGTTCAACAAGAACGTCACATCACCGACGCCTTTTTTCGTCCCAAAAAATCAATAAATGGGTGTCAAAATAAAAAGCGCCATTTATATAAACCCACCAATAAAAATCATTGGGTCAAATGAGTATGATAGACATAAGTAGTTAATAGATCAAATATCAACCAAAAAGAAAAAAAATTAGAGAGAGATATTCGGTATCAAGATTCAAGATTATAACATAATAGACTTAGTAGGTGAGTGAACCTACTAACCTGACTCCCAAATTAAAATCAGTCGTAGTTGAACTCACGGATACGTGTGTGTGGTGTTATTCTTTCGTTTCCGAAAAAAAAGGTGAGTGAACCATTTTAAATACGATAACGATGGACTAAATCATGTAACGTAGTTATCAATGCTCAAACCGAGAGCGTGAGTAGAACCATATAACTACTTGTACTCATCGTTACGGATTTAAAGCTTGCTTAACTCGAGTGAGAGATAATATTTTCATGTCTTACACTTATATAAGAGTAAGAATTCTTGTCTCACACACATATGTGGGCAAGAGTTCTTCATTTTATGTGTATGAGACATTACAAAGTGGGTTTTTTTTTGCGTAGATTAAAATTTGTGATCAGGATTTAGTGACGTAGTAGAACCTTTTGACCCTTTTTTATTTTATAAACACTTAAATTAATTAATGTACAAATCAAAGTTCACGTTGCAACCATATATATGTTAAAATAAACCATATATTTAATTTACGTAAAAGAATAAAAAAAAAAAAGCAAACACTTTACATAACTTGAAGTAGAAGAATATAGGGGTTGAGACACGATGCTAAATTTTTGTCCATACAAACGTTACCAAACAAATAACACTATAGGCATATGACTTACATTACTTTCTCATAATTTTATAATAAATATAAAAATAAAAACAAAAACTATACCATGAACATAACAGAAATATATAATCAGACCGAATTTTTTTAACCTACGATCGTTGTACTAAAGGACATGTATTATATTCTCTTTTTATACATAAATGATATAAACGAAGGAATAATTAATATATATATATATATATATATATATATATATATATATATATATATATATATACTCTAAACTCGCTCATGCGATGCACGTAGAACGTTAAATTTAAAAAGTAACCATCGAAGAAAAATAATATGTTATGAAAAAAGGTTGTGTTTAAAGAAACTAATATATAATGGTTAATAAAAAAATATGAATGACGTAAAATATGAAAATGAGTAATAAAATTTCATTTGAAAGGGTATACCAAAAAAAGTCACTAAAAAAATCATTTTTAACAACAAATTCCAAAACCACATTTACCATCAAAAGAACATAAAGTATCACATAATTGAAGCAAAAGAATTTTGATAAACACACAAAAGAGTTGATAAGATATCGATCAACGGTGATTAGTAGAATATTTGATCAAAAAAAAAATATGCAGAAGGAATAAAGATAAACCAATCTATAAATCATAGCATAAGATTTAATCTATGTCAGCATACAAATAGCAGGAAACATCTCATATCTATTTCTTCTAATTTTTCATCAACAAAATTTACCTATAAAAGGTCTTTCTGCTACAAAAAAATCTGCAACCTTAGCCTCAGAACACAATAGGATTAACTAACAGACTTATAAATCATGTAAGAAAAAAAGAAGTCAGGTAAGAATGTCCTTACTTGTATTTCTACTGTTTACAACATCCAATAACGTTATGCATCAATTAATCTACAAAGCACATGTAAAATGTTAGCATAGGAGCCATCAATTTTGTAAGAGTTGTAGTTACAATATTTACTCAACCCTGAACACCCACAGAAAAGATGTGAAGCACGAAACTTCGTCACCACACAACATCCGCCAAAAATGCAAGAAGTAAAAATAAATAAATAAAATAATAATTGCAAGAAGCAACATAGTAGATTCTTCCGGCATATAAACCAAAATGAGCAAGCACCAACAGCACGGGCATGGGAGATCCGAATCTGAATTCCTGTCACTCAATCCCAACAAAATAGACCAAGAAAAGCCATGAAAATAGCTTACAGAGAATAAATATAGCATAGTGAGGATGAATAAATTTCGGCTAGGAAAGAATTGAGAAACATTAATTAATAGAATCCAGCTGCCGAGGATCGCTAAGATTGGAAAAGGGCAGGAGAATGACATAATAAAACAACAACCGATTCACATGGCTTCCAACATCCTTCGAAGCACTTTAACCCAATAATTAACTTGAAAGCATGGAAGTTTCAATTAACGCACATACTTCAAGGAGTTTCATAGCTATATAAAGAGGTCAAACTATTATTGAGTGTAATCTGATAGCCAAAATTGTAGGAATAGAGCATCATACTTTCATAACCCACAACTAAAAATAGTCCTACTTCCAACAATGCATGTCTGTGTGAAGGCCAAGCTTCAAAAACCATCATCTGTCAACAAAAAATCTTATACAGCCTTTTGCAACAACAAATTTATGGGAAGCAAAGCATCGAGCTACACATTTATACTTCTAAACTAAATTACTAAAGGTTCAATTACAGCCATGAGTGAATCGATTTCCATGTCCTAATAAAATTTATACTTACAATTTCCAAAATCAAAATCAGATGGATGGTAGGTAAATGGCCATAATTACCACTTTCGGACCAGGAGCATAATCTAATGCATTTTGAGGAGCAAGGACGGAGCCAGGAATTTTATTTGAGATGGGCTAATGGACTATATCTTGTTCGTCAGGTGGGTTGGATTAATAATATTTTATAAATCAAACTGGACTATATAGATATTTTAGTGCAATATTTTTTCGTCCGGGTGGGCTTAGCCCCCCTAGAATAATACATGCCTCCGTCCTTGTTGAGGAGATATGTAAGACCCGCAATTAACCCACAATTCTAACCAAAAGTGAACATACCGAAAACATTAGTGGATGAAAATTGAAACAGAAATGCAAAAAAACGCCTAAAATAAATAATCACGAAATGAAAACATAAGCTTGAGCTCATTTGGACGCCAAAAGAAAAGAATCCTGAAAGTAGAACCAAAAACTCAAGTCGTAGTGCACGGAACACTTCCAAAGTAATGAAATAACAATAGAGTGGAACGGTATCATTTAAAGAAGCAATATCATATCCATATTGCGAAAGTCACGCAGAAAATGCCTACATCTCACAATCTTTTGAATAAAAGCTCATTTTCCTGCAATATAAAAGTCACGCATCTTACAAAAATCATGTACTATTCAGGGGAGAAGATTTAGAAAAATAAAAAAGGAGAAAACAATCAATTCAAGATTATCTCAAGAGAGTGGATATCAAAAAGCTATTAAAGCAAATAATACCATACACATACAAAACAAAAATGCATACCTACGGTCATGAGATACCAAACAAACGTACACAAAAATAAAAAGCATAAAAAGTAATCGCCATTAGAATAAAAAATTGAAAACTTACCTTTTCACACCTAACCTGCTAACTTGGAGTAAGAACCATGTTTAAATAGACAATGTACTTCCAAGCTAAAACTATATTAATACTATTTTTTATCCATAAGCTCATGATACTTTGAAACATGGTTTTGATTGCCAAGGTTAAGCCAAATCAACTGGTTGACTTCATCAGCTCAAAAAAACATCAAAACTATTAAAACAATAAAAGACATAACACAGTTACATAAAATTTAGAATATGCGTTTAAATAAAGTATCCAATAAAAAACAAATCAAAGTAAAGCAAATTAAATAGCAGAAAGTGGTGTTAAAAAAATGAAATAAGAAACGACAAAAATGATAGAAATAAGGCCCCAACCCCTACCCCCCCCCCCCCTCCCCCTCCGAAAAAAAAAACATGACATGTTAATCATGAAAAACGGGGAATGATTGCTCTGCGTTGCGAATGTATTACCGTTTCCATATTAGTGGAAAAATAGCATTGCGAATGTATTACCGTTTCCATATTAGTGGAAAAATAGGAATAGTTGCTCGATAGGCCGAGACGAAGCTGACGACATTTCTTTTCCTGAAACAAACGCGCAAACAGTGAGATATCTTTCATATAATCACGGATATGACTCAGAAATATGGATGTGAAAAAAATGATAAAAAATAAAAGTCAAAAAATAGTTGGGAAATTGCAATTTCTTTGTAGAAAAAAAAAAATCAAACCTTTGAAAATTGATGCAGAAAATTCAAAATCACAAAACCAAAAATAAACTACATTAAAAACCCACAGATTTGCATATTGTTCTTCATCGAGAATTCAATAATTACAGGGAAAAAAACAATTATAAAATTGCAATCCATATGAAAAAAAAAATCTCAGATCTATTATTTGATTCTCAAAACCATAAGAAAAAAAAATTGCTATTTTGGAATTTGTGGATCAATGGGAGATATTTTATGGAAGGTGAAAGGGAAGAGGAGAAAGTGGTGATGGTGATGATGACGGTTGCTCTTAATGCGGCAACGAAATGGAGGGAGTTACAGCAAGAATTGGAGTGGATAGTGGGGCAGTTTGAGTATGTTATGTGTGTATAATCTGACGGGAGAGAAAAACTTGTGGGATCACTTGATTTAAGGGTTATACCCCCTCTGTCCCACAATATATGTCTTTTGGCCATTTTACACAGTTTAAGAAAACATAATAAATGAGTTAATTTTTAATAATTCAATATAAAATATTGTATTTTTTGGGACCGATTAATAATATTGCATTGTTTGGTGTAAAAGTGAAAACAATACATTTAATATTGTATTGAAATGTGAAAATGACTTATATTTTGGGACCATAAAAAAGTTTAAAAAACTTATATTACGGGACGTAAGGAGTACTATAAAATATAAATCCTTCGTGTGGAACGGCACAACGAGAGGAGTTGGTGGAATGTAAGTTTCTTCCTCGTCCATAATATAATATTTTTTTCCATTAAAGTCGTGGCCCTATATATGTGTGTGTGCCGTTTCTTTGAGATATCGTTAGGTTTAATTAATACTCCTCCGCTTCATAATATCCATCGATTCTTAAAAAGATTCATTCCAAAATAATCGGCGCGGTTTGCATTTCAATGGAATATTTAATGTATTTTTCTACTTTACCCTTCATTAAACGATATTTTGTGATCTCCAAATGCTTTTGTATTTCAAATGTTTTTTAGTTGAGCGCATTATAAGATATTTCATGTAAAAAGTCAACGCGATAAATGGTTTTTTAATCACGCAGATTCGTTTAAGAATCGTGATCGCTTATTTCGAACGGAGGAGTATATCAAACCGAAATGATAAGGAATTTAGAATTTTGAAATTTAATGTTATGGGGAGTGATAGCTTACTCAGCCAAAATTCTACACCATTTTTACACCATCATCATCTCACCACATATTTTTCACTTGTAAAAAATTGAAAAAACTTGAAAATATCACAACCACAAGATTATCTTGGGTGTAAAAATGGTGTAGAATTTAGGGAGTAACTCTATCATTACCCTAATGTTATACCCTTACATAAACCTAAATCTTGTGATCTTAAAAGTACACTGAAAATAAAATCGGTAGACAATATTAATTAAATGGCGTTGTTAATAGCAACACAGACCGTTTATCCGGACACCACACTTCTGACAAATTTGGATTTTATAAAGGTGGAAATCTGATTTTGACCCTTTCAAAGTCGAATTTTGTGTGTATAAATTCATAGCTGAAGAGGTCGAATTTCGCTGTAGTGCCCCAACGGTAGATTGACTGTGGTGTCATTAACAGTATCCTTATTAAAATGTGTATTTTAATTTATACACGACCCGAGGCCAAACTCTGCATTATTTGGACCAGGCATTTGAGGAGGAAAAAACGTGCGTTTGGAATGAATGAATGAAATATATACGTTTTTTCATCTATTTTATCATTTTGACACATTTGGATGCGAGTTGGAATGATCGGATGATATAACAAATTCTAAAACAAATTTAGTTATAACCAATGAGACCTAAACCAAGTGGTTAAGGCAGGCTCTCTGAACTATCGTGTCTTGGGTTCGAGTCGCACAATGTGTCATGCTTCTGGGTTCGAGTCCCACTAGTTTATCGATTCCAAATACCATCTAACTAGCAACACTTTAATTTATGATTCTCTAATTTTTCTATTAGAAAATTTCTCGTGTAGTCACTACACAATTAAAAATTCACTAGAAGAATTTTGTCGTCCCAATCATCTTTCAAACTAACTATGGTTGTCTCTCGTTCAACACGAGTGACAGCAGTGACATACTTATTTACGTCACTTAAGTCTTGAAGGCTCAAGAGAAATATCTCTTCCGAAAAATTAATCGCATGTAAGATTAATAAGTACAACGTTCTAGTTACTTACCTCTTTTATCGAAGTCGTTACTAGTCAATTTAAAACATACACTAGCAGTCTAGTACCCTAGAGATATATATATAAATAGTTGTAAATAAAATTGACAGAAAATAAATCCAAATTATACACTTCTAATTGATTTTAGGAACTATAAACTAAATGTATAGTCTATCCTACTGCTCAAGGATCTAGTCTCACACCTCAAATGCCGCGCTAGGGTAGGTCAAAGAGGTGACGACTAAATTGAGATCTTTCTCTCGATAATTAAAATGGAATCGAACATCCAACTTTAATCCCGATTACCTTTCTTTTTTTCATTAAGGTATTACCAAAAATACCTATAATGAGTGTGACCTACTATATCGATTTTTAGGTAGACCCGAGTATGCCGCTTCAGGGTGGTCGGTCGGTGACCAAATAAAACCCAAAATCATATCCTTTCGGAGACCAAGCCTTGAATTTTGATAAGCGGTGAAGGCCTTCCTTGGAGGAGGTCGGTTCCAGGCCGGCACGAGGCTTCACCATTCTCTCACGTTGCTTGTGTCAACAAGAGAGGCCGTGGGTCGGTCGTCGCTTTCCCGCTCCCACTCAATATTTTGAAAAAGTGGTGGTTTATCGATTTCGTTTTGGACTTGATGTATCTTTAAGGAACAATAAATCATGGGCCCGAATGGTGTCGGTTATGGCTAGCTAGCCACCCGACCTATTCGTTGGAACATATGTGGCCGTCCGGACGGATCAGGGCTATGGGAGCTCCGTTGAGCCGTAGTTGCTCGCCGGATAGCTCATCCTTGCCGGACCCCCGTGCAAACGCCACACGTGGAGGGTTAAGTTGATCGAGCCGTGGCTCAGTTGACCACCCAACCATGGTTTGACCACTTTCAAACCATATTCGCCCATAATTGTTCAATCCCTTAACATCAAACTTTCACGTAGACACTACGGACAAAAAATGCAATCTCGTCGAGGTTTCGGGATTTTACTCCCTATTTTTTCGCAAGGTGGGATTCACCGAGAATCCATCACCTAACCATGACAATTGACAAAACCCGAATCCTCGGTTTCCTAATTAGTGTCTAATTAATATCACACAATTAATTAAAACTAATCGCATGTTGTATACATGCCTAACTAATTCCTCGAATTAATTTCTACATGTATATGCAAATGGAGTGGAATTCATGATATGATGAATGTCATGGCAATTTTCCGGTTCTACGCATACATCCTAAGCATATACATACTAGTGCGGAAAATAAACATCAAGATGGACCGTTGGCACCCCCGTATATAACCTATTAGAAAATAAATAAATAAACCCTAACTAGGGTTTCCTAGTTTCTAATATATTCTGCTGCTGATCCGTTTCATCGATGATCGGGCATCCAAACGAACTCTGATTGTCACGAAACTTTGTGGGCCTATTCTTCACTCCTCCTGCTTCAATATGGACGGTTGGATCCGAGTTTCGAAGGCCCAATTTTCTCCATCAATCCGCCGATCCAACTGCTGCATCTGTTTATAACTGAGGCGCATCAGGTGTCTTCCCGTAGCCGATCGGGCATCGAGACAAAACCCGATCGACCTGAAATTTTTAGGGCTTGTTCATAACTCCATGTTAGTCAATCTGAACGGTCGGATCTATGTTTCAACGTTCCAAACTCTTCCAGAAATTCGACGAACTCACAGCTAGGGTTTTTATGGCTGCTGTGCTTTTCTGTTACAGCAGCAACTTTATTGCAGCGATCTGATATCGAGACGGACTCCGATCGACACCAAATTTTGAGGGCTTGTTCATCAACTTTTGATATTTATTATGACCGGAGGGATTGTCGTTTCAACGGCTCAATCAACGGAAAAGCCAGAAAAACCGAAAAGAAACAAAACAGATCTATTTCTAGGAAATTTAAAATTACATCATCAAATAAATTACATAATTTCTTATACTCATATAACGAATTTATATGAGTTTACAATAGATCTAACGGGTAAACAGTGTCAACCCCAATCCATCTCTTCAACCATAACAACCAATCACATATGCATATTTTTTTAAAAAAATCTACATGCAATTCCCCTCCTTTTAAATCGTTTATCTATGATTATAATTCATAGATCGTGGAACCTGGCTCTGATACCACATGAAGGATGTAGTTTCTTTGCGCAGCGGATGGATCACGATCTACAAATTACAATACATAAATAAAGGATCTAAAATCCTACGAGGGGGTTAAGAATGTTTCTCCAATAGTAGGAAGAGAAGCCAAGATCTTCCAATGTGTTCTCCAAACGGTGGTTGGTGGACACCAATTCTTGGTACTAGAACCTCCTTGATATGCTTTCAAAAAAACCTCCAAGTTTTTCTTCAACCAGAAACCCAAAACAAGAAACAAATTTTTCTCTCTATTTTCTAGTGTGTATGTTCAAAATTACTTGTGTCATATGTCTTGGAAGAACTCTCTTTATATAGGAGAGTAAATCCTTGGCCTCTAAGTTTCTAATTAATTAAATAAATAATTAAAAAGAAATCACAATAAAGGATAATTCCATTTATAAAAGATTGTGATTAATCAATCAATCAATTACAAATCAATTATCATTTATTAATTAATTATTTAACAAGTAAATAATTAATCACACAAGAAAATCAATTCTTGCATTTAAGACACATACGAGGCGCCACACACTTAGGGTTTGGCCAGAAAATGCTTTTTTCATTATATTATTTAGTCCAACTAAATAATATTTCGCATATCAATTAATTGGCTCAGCCAATTAATTATCACTGTGACCCAATAACAGGAAAAACATCCGAATTACAGGAGCCATACTGGGGTCCATGGACCTATAACCAGTAGCTCCAATAATTAAGCAAAATATTCATCGAACAGAATATTCACACTTAAATTATTAATTCCGGGATTACGACACCATAAACCCGAAACTGAACTCTACAAATTATAGATATATACTAACACTCAACCCTATGAGTAAATAAGCGTCCACTGATATAATCACTACATACGGACTAACCCTCCATAGACTGTCCATTCTGAGTGGGAAGTCTCCGTGAACCCGACTCAGAATATCTTATCCTTATGTATCATTAACCCCCTAGTGATCAATTAGTTCACATATCTGACTAGTAGCTAATTAGTCTAATATGAACTGGGCCCATCGATCATTTTCTTAGGGCTAACAAATAAGGAGACTGTCTCTCTACTTCCCGTAGGAAGGAATTGATTCCGTGTCTGTGGAACACAGAACTACTCACTCATCAGGGAATAGTGCCAATGAGAAGTGACTCAGATCACATAACAAAGTGATCATTAACTAACACATCAAACACTACCCCGAGACAAGCAGTACCCTAAGGTCAATCCATATATGATCATCTAATGATTTAATAAGTTTTCTCGATTACGAAATTATATCGAGAAACCCAGATTAAATTAGTCCAGTCCTATATGAATGTCATCATATATAAATTCCCCACTTAGGTACCCTTTATCGATAGTCCGGATAAGACTATCACACCCTAAGGTGTTCTGGGCGCATCATTGGTGTTTTAATCATGAGACCCTAAACTCTGATTAAGTTCACCACGGACTAATAGTTTAAGTATATCACCACTAACTCAATACTCACGTGCATGCCATACAATCGAAGTTAAGCGATTACATACCGATATACTTGTGGTTTGCGTTAGATGTATTATTTACAAGCACAAAGCAAGTAATAAGGTGAGATAAATTTTGTTATCCATTATCAAAAACAATTACACAAATTGTCTTTCGGGCACTACACCTAACACGGTGTGTATTATATGTGTCAACTTTATGTTAATTACGTTCATTGGGAAAGAATAAGATGTCCACTTGATGTGATAATTATGTTGTTGTATATAGTATCATTCCTAACAATTAATGGGTCCGGGACAAAATTAACATAGAGTAAACATTTATAACACACACTGCATTTAGTGAGACTCGAATCCAGGTCGACCATTATAACCTTATAAATATCAACTTTATGTTAATTACGTTTCAGTGGGAAAACAAAATATGTCCACTTGATCGATGTGATAATTACGTTTACAAACCACCCGTTGCATGTCATACATCGATGTGAAACCATATTCATTTTATTCTACTCCATTAATTTTATTCTATTTCATTTCATTACGGTCCAAACGTATCGTTACTATATTTTCCCATCATGTTGGGTAGGGTTTAAATATTCATATATACCTAATTCTCAAGCTTCCATAGCGTACAAAGTACACAAGATATAATTGTCATTCTCTCGTATTGGTAGATTCATTAAAGTAGCATGTTCTTTGTTTCTACAAATTAGGGCACTCATGCATAAGCCATGGTTATTCTTGGTGTGTGCGGTTTTTCTCTTCCCCCACCCCACCCCACCCCACCCCCACCCTACCCACTTAAGAAGGGTAGGCGGGGGCTGATCCATTATCATTAGGGAGAAGACAATGCTATCACTGATATCCGAAATATATATTTTTGTGTTAAAAAGATATGATTTTGTTGATAAAGACTTTAAAAAAAAAAAGAAACACATATATTAGGGCTTGTTGGAGTTTCAGAAATTTAATTAAAGCTCTTTGATTTCAGTCACCATTTTCTTCCCCGTGAGGATAATGGAATTTTGGGTAGTTTGGATATTCCTTAGTTTGTGACGTTAAAGTTGTCCCATATTGGGCACTTACTATTGTATCACTCACCATATTAAGAGATGGACTTCCTGATGAATTTATCAATTGACAAAACAAAGAAGAAGAAGAATGAAGAGATTCATTTCTGGAAAAAAGAAGAACAAGTACAGAGAGTCCTTTAATTATTTCAGATCTTAAAGTTAAGTTAAATGATCTGCTTACTTGCTTTATATAACAGCAAGGAGCAGTTACACCATCTAATATAATCCTATAACTAACTAACTAACTATCTAACTAACTAGCTCAAGTAAGTTCAGCTTGCTTTAGTAGTTGTAACACCCCCTCTCAAGGTGTAGTTACTTGACCTTGTAGATGTTGCAGATAGGATAACTTGATAGTAGATTCTGGAAGGTAACCTTGTCCAGTGGTTTTGTAAAAAGATCCGCGGTTGCAAGTGTGTAGAAATAGGTAAAGGTTTTAACAAACCGATTGAAATCATCCCCTTATTACATGACAATCAATCTCTATATGCTTTGTTCTTTCATGGAATATAGGATTTTCTATGATGTGTAGAGCACTCTTGTCACGCCACGAGAACATAGGTATAGGTTTACGCTGCTTTATGCCAAATTACACGAGAGATAGGTCACCAATCGCAACTCACACGAGGCCATGGCCATAGCTCAGATTATTCGATTCAAAGTGAGCTTCCGATCATCGTAGTTTTCTTCTTTGCTCTCCAAATTATCAAGGAATCTCCTAGGAAAACTCGAAAACCTGTAATAGATCATCTAGTGTCATCACAACCACCGAATCGGATCCACATGGGCCTTAAGTTCCAGTGAGCCTTGTGCAGAGAATAGAATTCCTTGTCCAAAGTCGTTCTTCAAGTATTTTAAAATTACGTGTCGCCTTCATTGAAGTTCGGTGGGAGCATCAAGAAATTGACTTAAGCTGTTGAGTAGCTAATGTGATGTCCAGGTCTCGGTTATTCCAAGATAAAGCAACTTTCCCACTAGACTTCTATAATAACTGCTTGAATCCAGGTTTGGTGAATCCTTGCTATGCAATTTTTGTGAAGTGTCCATGGAGTCTCAGATCGGCTTGCAACTGTGTATCCATAATCTTCCAAAGAATTCTAGACAATATTTTCTTTGAGCTAGCACTATACCTACTTTTGATCTTGCAACTTCCAATCCTAAGAAGTACTTGAGGTCTCCATGATCTTTAATACCAAATCTTGAATTCGAAACTCTTTCAAATCCTTTATCCGATTCATATTTGACCGTGGTGACTAGGACATCATCAACATATACCAAATAGGCAATAAAATCATCATCCTTTCCTTTAACAAACAGGCTATAGTCTTGCTTTGACCTGCCTAAACCCCTCTCAAGCAGAGCTTGGGTTAACTTTATGTTCCACTGCCTCTTGCTAGCCTGTTTTAAGCCATATAAGGACTTCATGGTTTGCATACATGTCGAGGTTGAGTATTATATCCTTGTGGAATAGTCATGTACACTTCTTCTACGTAAGATCTCCATGTAAGAAAGCATTGTTGACATCTAATTGTTGTAGGTTCCATCCTTTAGCAAAGCAAAGTGAATAGCTAATAGTGTTCTCGGCAAGTTAATTTTGCTCTCTGGGGGAAAAGGTGTCAAGATAATCCAATCCCAGCTTCTTTGAGTGTATCCCTTGGCCACCAATCTTGCTTTAAACCTCTCCACAGATCCATCAGCATGCCTTTTAATTCTGTATATCTCATCTTGCATTGCCTTCCTCCAGGCTTCATCCTTTACTGCCTCATTATAGTTCTTAGGTTCAGTAAGTACCTGAGCACTAAGCACATAGTTTTTATAAGCTTTTGACAAATGAGTCAAAGAATCTACATTATGTATACTATGAGGTGAAGTCTTAGTCTTTGAATGATGACATACATAATCATTCAGGTAGGTAGGAACACCTCTGGTTCTAGTTGATCTTCTTTGGTCAGGGACATGATTTGTAGTTACTACTTGCTCTTGCTCATGATCATTATCATGAGATGAATGTTCAAAGATACTACTATCATGCCCTTGTGAATCAAAGGACTTGAACCATCATTATGCACTCGTGTATCAAAAATACCACTGTTGGTCCTCCATGAAGGGTAAAGGAAGTGAGAAAGAATCAATATTACCTGGATGGCTCGTAAGGTAAGGAATACAAGCTCATGAAAAGTTACATCCCCTATCGATGAATATTTGTCTTGTTTGCAAATTCAGTAAACAGTAGCCTTTCACATTTGATGCATGACCTAAATAAATGGACTTGATACTCTTTGCATTAAACTTGTTACCATCAGTATGAAGATTGTAAGCATAAGTCAAACAGCCAAATACTTTTATATGTTTATAAGAAGGTATAGAACCAAACAACAATTCATGAGGAGTTTTTTCAAGTAAAACAGGTGTAGGTAAGACATTTATCAAGTTGACTGCATGTATGACACAATAAGTCCAGTATATAACAGGAATGCCAGATTGAAACTTCAGACTTCTAGCCACATTTAATATGTGTTGGTGTTTTCTCTCCACAACCCCATTTTGTTGTGGAGTATGCACCACAGAATTCTGATGAACAATCCCTTTAAGGGCATAAAATTCAGAAAGATTAAACTCAAGACCATTATCAGTCCTTAACACTTTGATTCTTTTATTAAACTGTGTTTCAATCAGTGTACAGAACTTTGGAATCAAAATCTTAACCTCAGACTTGAATTTCAACAAATAAATCCAAGTATACCTACTAAAATCATCTACTATAGTAAGAAAGTATCTGTGTCCATGCACTCCTGTGACCCTATAGGGACCCCAGATGTCCATGTGCATAAGATCAAAACACTGCAAAGAAGAAGATTGACTAATTGGAAAACTAAGCCTCTTCTGTTTGGCAAGTGGACAAATATGACAAATGGCTTCATTATCCACTTTAATCTCTTTGCAATGTTGAGTCAAGACTTGCAATCTCTTATGAGAAGCATGACCTAGTTTGTAGTGCCAAAGCAATTGAGAATCATTGGAAGACACAAAACTTGAACAAAGACACACGAAACAAAGACTAGAATGTTAATCTTTATCGCCTTTTAGTATGTATAATCCTTTGATTAATTCAATTTGAACCAATCTTCTTCAAACTGATTATGTCTGTATCACACAAGAATCCGATAAAATTTGACATTGTATGCCCTAGTTTTAATTAATTGACTAATAGACATGAGATGAAAACCAAATTCGCACACAAAGCACATGATCTAGACCAAATCTTTATTAACCTTAACCTGACCTATGTGTGAAATTCTTGCATTTCTACCATTTGGCGAGACTAATGATATATATTTTCCACGCACTTACAAGAACTAAAAAGTGACTTATCAAATATTATGTGGTCATGAGCACGAAATCTATTATCCAGGATAAAAGTTTAGATGTACACGACCTTCCGAGTGAAAATTTGTAGTTAGGGCCACAACATTAACATTTGAACCACCGGTTTCTTGATTTGATTTCATTGATTCAAAATCTGTTGATATCGCTCTTGAATAGCATTGATCCGAGGATTACTTGAAGTGTCCTCGGACTCATTCTGACCCAAGAATTACCATTCACACGCTTTGCGATGACCTACCCCTTCCCCGCCTCTAAAATTGGGGAAATCCATGCTTCTTGTAACAACGATCCACAAGATGGCCTTATCATACCACAATGTGAGCATTGTGGTTTCGATTCCCATTACTAAAATTCTTCCTATAATTACGATTACGAGATTGAGCCGCAAAGAGCGCTTTTAGTTATCCTCTTTTGATCCAAAAAACAAAGAAATGATTCAACTACTTTTGCTCGAGTCTGTGACCATAATGTTGTTTGTTTTTCTTGTTTGACAACCATAAAAACACAAATTTGATTGAAGGAGAGGATCCAACATTAGCACTTGTGATTTAATAGCGAGAATATTCCTCATTCAACCCCTTTCAAGAAACGAATCACATCTTGTTTTCTATGTAACCTTGAAACCATTTCTTTCCACAATCACAATCTGGAGGTGTGGTTAAAGTAACCAATTGATCCCACAAGACCTTTAATTTTGTGAAATCTTTGTGAAACAGTGAGATTGCCTTGCTTAGTGTTCTGATTTCTTCCATTATATCCGATAGAGTATAAGTATCTCCTCCTCCAAATCATCTTAAGTCATCCCACATATCTTTTGGTTGTCTTATATGAAGCTATACTTTGAGCAATATCTCTGAAAACCGCATTCACCAACCAAGCTTTAACCATACCGTTACACCGCTTCCAAGAAGAATAATGTGCATCTGCGCAGGATTAAGAACGTGATAGTACCATCCACAAATCCCATCTTGTTCTTGGAAGACAAAGCTGTAACCATAGAGATCTTCCAGCTGTGATAATTGTTATCATCTAGAAGTGGTTGTACCAAAATCAAAGCCGGATTCTCATTCGGATGAACTACCAAATCGGCTGGAATAGCTATTGTTTGATTATCCATCTTACAGGAAGAAAAAAAACTTTAGGATCTACGGAAATTGAACTAACACCAGAACTGAATCAATCGAGTATGAAGCGGAAGCATCAATCAAGCTCTGCTACCATGATGAATTTATCAATTGACAAAACAAAGAAGAAGAAGAATGAAGAGATTCATTTCTGGAAAAAAGAAGAACAAGTACAGAGAGTCCTTTAATTATTCCAGATCTTAAAGTTAAGTTAAATGATCTGCTTACTTGCTTTATATAACAGCAAGGAGCAGTTACACCATCTAATCTAATCCTATAACTAACTAACTAACTATCTAACTAACTAGCTCAAGTAAGTTCAGCTTGCTTTAGTAGTTGTAACACTTCCCTCACATCACAACCTGAAATGTTATGATCAAGTAAACAATACAGCTACCAATACTAATTTAATGGTAATCATGCTTGTGTTTAGCTTTTTTTTTTTTTTTTTTTTCCTTGAAGAACAATCATGTACGTGTTTAGCTAATTATGGTTTTCACGAGATCATTATTGGGGTGTCGGTTTTGGCGTAACACAAAGATCACAGATGAGTCGAAAAACAATGGATCGAATCACGGTTGACTTGGAATAGCTAGATGTTTTGTGTAGTTAATTTGTTTTTACGTTTTGCAAAGTTGTACACGAGTTTGTGGTTTGTCTTATATAATATATGATATGGTTTTTGTCGAAAAAGAATCATGGTTTTCAGGGCCGGCCCTATGCTAAGCCAGCGGATCTGGTCTTAGGCCCACCTCATCGGGAGGCCAACGAGGTATATGTTTCGCTAAAAGAAAAAAAAAATTCGTGTAGATTTAATCCGATTCAACCTAATATAATATGTTAATTTTCTTTTTTGATAAAGGCCCAATTTTTTTTTTACTCTAATTGATAAAGGCCCAATAAAAAATTTTACTTGACCAAAAAAATAGATATATACAAACAAGTTTTATTATTTTTTTGCATTTACGGATGTTAAAAACGCGATAAGTGTTGGAAAAAATGTAGTACTTAGGATTTGACAGAGAATTAGAAACTCCAAGGCACGTTAATAACATTGTCTTTTAAGAGATGTCTTGTCTACACGATTTGTCATTAATGAATCAAATGAAAATCTCTTTCAGATATATCTGATAGAGTTGTTTGATTCAAACAAATGACTTGTTTGAATCAAACCGAGAACACTCAAAGTTTTTCTAATGATGTTGTCAAATTTATGGATTTTCGCCTTCATACTTACGCCTTTTATAGGTTGCAAAGACTCATAAACGAATGGATGTACACTTTGCACCGGATGAAAGCATGCAACCCTTACACAAAAGGGTAAGTACATATCGATTCAAAAATGCGTGTATCTCAAAATGCATATCCTTCATGAATCGATGCAGGCGAGTCGAACCCGCTTCGTTGCGATAACACATTAATTCGTGACGGCAACTCAGATGCAAACGATAACCAAAATATTTATTTATGAAAAATATCTAACAATAAGTATGTTTAAAAAAACAATTTCAACTAAAATGCTCAATTCGAGCTGGCAGTGTTTGCAGCTAATATGCAAAGCTGGTCCACTGATGGTTTTTCCGGTGCTTCTTTAGAGCATTTGTAGTGGGTATTGTAAATGTGTTTAAATTATTTTGGAGAGAAAAATGACACAAATATATCGAACACACTACATTTATTTGTTAGATATAATTTTTGTACACTTTATTCTATTTCTATGGAAGAAATTAATACAAATTATTTGCTTTTAACGTTATAGATATTCAACGAGAAAGACTTCAGATCGAATACTTTAACGAATTATGATTTTCTTCAACAACAAAAAAATGAATTATTTATTTTACAAATTTTCGATACACTTTTTTCTAATTTACAGAATTCTATCCAATATACGCCTCTATTTTTCATAAAGCAGTAGATATAAAGAAAATTTATATAATCTGTAAAAACGCGATAGATGTAAATAAAATTTTATAAAATTCGTATTTTACGGTAAAAAATAGAGTATCTGTTGTAATGTTATTTTTTGTAAATATGAATGTTGATATCTCTAAAACACAGTTTTAAAGGATTTACATTATATATTGCAAGTGTTCTAAATAAAGAATTACGATATATAAATCGGTAAAAGAAAGAAAAAAAATCTCTTACAAATGTTCTATGCAACAATATCATTGACGTTCCTTACTTTACAAGAAATGATGATGTTGAGAAACTTTAGTGACGTTGTTAACGTTTCTCATGTATAACGTGAATCAATAACAATGACATTTTTTTTTAAGGTAACAGTGACACTTTTAACCGAAAGTTTTTAAATATTTAACGATTAAAATGATTTTGTATGAGAAAATATATTAACGGGCAATTTTATTGATGGTTATTGACTACCAAACTCGATGAAAACATGTCATCAAATGAATGATTATAATTATGTGTATTAAATCTCAACCATCGAATTCAAGATAAAATTTCTCAATATTTTTTTTTCCGGAGACGAAAGACGTACGTATATTAACCGAAACAAGTTTGTGGTGAATACAAAACTTGGACAAATTTCAGCTCAAGGCCCAATATGAGTAAGGCCCAATACGTGTAAAGAATAAGTCCAAAGCACTTATTGGCCCAACTTAATGCACGCGCAGGGACAGAGCGTGACTGACACTCTTTGATTTTTGCTGTGATAAATCGAAACGTAGAGTTGGAACCTAATTTCCTGCAGGTTTTCGATTTTCGAAAAAATTCAAGAATTTTGCAACAACATTTTCTCTTTTTCGTATGTAAGTTCTCCCTCTGTTAGAATTTATATTCTATTATGGGCTTCGTTTTGCTGTATTTACATCTAGAAATCATCATAACGAAAGAGGTTTTTTTATTTTTATTTTCTTGGAATGAATGAATCAAGCTCTTATCTTTTAGGATGTTTTAGCTCTGCTATCAAAAGCTGAAATTTTCAAATGGGTTGATCTCCGTTTCCTTTATGTTTGCATCATGTGAATTCAAACTCGAATGCAAAATCTTGCTGCTTTTTTTGACAATCTTTACTAGTACTTGCTTGCTAGAGATTTTGCTGTGATAAGTATGCCGATTTTACCATCATGTGATGTTTAGATCTTTAGAAATCTGAGGGTGATTTAAATTTAAAGGCTGATTTTTACGATGTATTATAGGGCTTAGCATCTTTATTGAATAAGTCAATTAGCTTAACGTAGATTGTGAAAGGGTGAATAAGGAAAGACGTGATTCATTATCTAGATTGCTTATATAGTATGGGCAAGAAAGGTAGGAATGATCAAAAGAAACCGAATTGATTGTTATTTGTTATGTATATCTCCATAGTATCTATACATCTATTGATTTGTCGTTTGTCCGCATTTTATTGTTCACGGGTCAAGTAAGTAAGTACGTAAGATCTTGCATAAGTTTTGCTAATATGATGTCAGATCACAATAGCTTTCTGAGTCGTTTGTCACTTTTCCTGAGTCTGATCGGTGTCCCTTTTTCATTTGAACAATGATTTGCTATTCTTCTAGGGATAACTGCTCTCATTTAGAAAAGTAAGCTTACAAAGTAGGTCGATGTGTATAAGAGAGTGTCCTTAGTTGTAATTTAATTACCATCTGTGATTAGGACCTTATGTTCATAGCTTCCGTAAACGTGTACCTTGACTTGTGGTGAAGCTGTGGACTTATATTGCACTCAAGCGTTGAGACGCATAGCGTTTTTCTTTATTTCTTTTCAATCAGTAATATCAAGATTCTTGGGAGTAGGCGCAATCTTATGCAGTACTTGAATCGATCAAGATCCTTTGGTCGTTAGAGAGTCAATGTTGTTCGAGATTCTGTTAATGGTTGCTTAAATTTTCATTTAGTGATCTTGTTTTTTGCTTAGGCCAGTTTGACCTTTTGATGCAGCTATGGAACATATGGACATTGATTCCATAGTATATGTGCCAGACACCCCAGATAGACTAGCGGCGCGAGAAACTAAATTCAAGAGCAGCATAGATGTTCCCGACTCCCCAGACACACAAGTAGTTGGAGACAAAGTCAATAGCTGCAATGATAAGGACAGTATTGGAATGAGGGCTAACGAAAACGGGATTAGAAAGCACTGTATGAGACCTCCTAGACGTCATCATGGCAGTAGTTCAGCCGCACCCCCAGGAAATTCATCTTCGAAAATTACTTTTGTGACTAAAAGACATGACCCTAATCATGAGAGTAGTCATAACCAATCTTCAAAAAGTGAAAAGATACGCAACGGTATATCTTATGTACCTCGTGAGGGCGCTGTTGAAGGTCCGACTGAACAGCATTGTCATGGTAACAAAGGTAAAAAAGTTGTCTCGTTAGGAGGTATTCAAATCATAGAAAATGGAAAAAGAATGCTGTCAGACAAAGGTAAAAAGCTGTCTCATCAGGGAGTAGTCAAATCGTGGAAAATGGAAAAAACTTTCTATCAGCTGCTCAATTGCATTCTCAACAGAGTGTGGCTGATTCCCGATTGGTATCAAGAATCAATAATGGAACGGGAAATAATTCTACGGTTTCTGCCTTTGATCGTGGTAAAGGAGTTGAATCTAATGCTGTAACTCAACCTAAAGTTGGGCAATTTGGTTCTGCTTCTTTTAGTTCACCTAGAAATACCGGGCAAAAAAGGTTGGTACGCAATGGGTGTATATCTCCATGTAACGTTGCCAAAGCTAAAAAAGATTTGGGCAAGGACACGAATGGCAAGATAGATGAGGGACCCTCCCATGTCTCGTCCAGTCGTACACAGGCTGGAGTTCATTCAAAAGCACAAGCTTCCAATGTATCTAATAAGGGAAAAGGGATCATTCCTTTGTCGAATGAAGAATCCGGGGTTCAAATTGCAAATGACAGGTACTTAGTTATCTTTTTTCTTGTGAAAAACTATCATGTACTCCTTATTGCTTCAATATAACTTCTTTTAGTGTCTTGTGTTCGGCTTACTATCCCGTAGATATCAAGAAGTCTTTATAGTAGCTATTATCGTATTTTGAGTGTGATTTGGGCATGTTAATCTTCTTGCAGGGATACTGTGAGTACTAATGAGATCCTTGAAGAAGACGATGATGACAGCATTATGGGTATATTGAGTGGTGGGTGGAGATGTACACACAACCGTAGCAAGAAAACGCACTCTTCTTCTTCTTCTGAAGTGCACCAGCTTCTTCCTGTGGATAGTCCCCTCCCTCTAAGACAAAGGCTGCGTCCTGTGTCTCAATCGAACCAACATGACGGAGATCATCCTGTCACGGACATGAATCGAAAGAGGCAGAAGCAGGGTTCATCTTCAAGCACTCAAGACGTTCGGCCACAGAACACATCTGATGATTCTGCTATTGTGTTTCTTGGTTCATCAGGAGATAGTACAATTGAATCCAGACCAACTCGAACCCGTAGACGTAATAATGCAGCAAGAGTTACTGAACTTGATGGTGCCAGTTCTAGCAATAGTGTAGATCCTGCAATGACAAGACAAATGGAAGCTGATGAAATTTTAGCTCGGGAACTCCAAGAACAGCTCTACAATGAGGAACTTGGTCTCAGATTCGGCGAGGTTGTACCATCTTTCATGTTATTTATATTCAATTTAATTCAGCAAGATTTTTTCTTCACATTTATTAATATCTTCCCCCTTTACTGCAGATTGATGTGCATGAAAGATTGGACTTGCAGCATGAGAATGTACTGCCTGCTCCTCCTAGAAGAACTCGACAAGCATCTACTGCTGTAAGTGGGCGCGCGCTCGCGCACACACATTCATTCAATTGTCTGATGTATCTGATTTCGATTACGTTATACCCCTATAGCTCCATTGTGGAGATTTGGTTACGTATATGTTATATGTCGGTTACATGAACATTCCATAGTTTGAGTCTTCCTATATTTAAGGGATCGAACGTTACTGAGGTGAACTAAAATGTCATTTTGCTCTACAGAGAACTGTGTCAACAGGAATCCCGAGTAGAGCGCCTCGTGCACGTACTAATACGAACGGTTCTCGTACTCTCCATGAAACTCGTGTTATGTTACAAAATAGAATGAGATTGAGAAATCGTTTTCCTGGACGTCCTCGTGCCATATCTTCATCATCTAGGGACGTGAGTACCTTGTTTCCTTCAGAAATGGATGTTGAATTGGTAATGGTTCTATAACTTTAACCCACCTTGACGTTCTCTTCGATTTTTTTTTTTTTTAAAAAATCGATCGAAGTTATTTTAAAGGATTTTTTAATGATATTTATGTGATCCAATGCAGAGGATGACCATTTTGGAAGCATTAGAGGAGTTCAACGACATGGGAGTGGACAATAGCCTTCTTCAGATTCATCGTGAATTCAACGAGTAAGATATAATGATTTTGCCTCCCTCCTATTACATATACACAATATTTTCTTTTAACCGATTCTCTGTTTCATAGAGTCAAACATCACGTTTCCCTATTTCACAGAGTCTCTATCCAGGATGAAATGCATCAGAATCTCTAAAACGTATAATCTGATTAGAGAATCTGTATTTTGTGAAGTACATATAGCGTAGACTTTTGAAACTACATATAGTTTACATATATGAGTTAGAGATTCTGTTGTAGGTGGTTTTTACTGGATCATCTGAATGATTCGGATCTCTATTTTACAGATTTACTTTGTCTTACAGTATCTACTTCAAGTGCTCTTACGAGTGAAATTCTTAAGCAATGGCCATTTTTGTTATATGATTATAGGAATGATTATGAGATGCTTTTGGGGCTTGATGAGAATAATCACAGACACTCGGGTGCGTCCAATAGGCGGATAAACGAGCTACCCCAAACAACACTCGAGGTAACAAACAATACTGCTAGATGTGCGTGACATGTGTGTGAAAGTGAAAAGACGGCATTTTATGAATGAATGGCTTTTCAGTGACATGAGTAACGGTCTCGTGCAAATACAGAGTCTTGATTGTATTGAGTGATGAAAAACATGCATCGCGTATCTTTTCGTTTCTCTCTGATGCAGAATGACTTGGAAGAAGCTTGTGCTGTTTGTCTTGAAACACCAACCACGGGAGACACCATACGACACCTTCCTTGCTTTCATAAGTTCCATAAAGATGTAGGGAATCTGCTTTCATTCTTCTTTATATCTAAACTTCTTGTACTAAAAAGCAATCTCTCTTAAATCCATTTTCTTGACACTTTTTATTTTTATTTTTTTTGCAGTGCATTGATCCATGGCTGACAAGGAAAAGCTCTTGTCCTGTCTGCAAGAATTCAATAACTTGATTGTTGTTGTTTTACTTTTTTTCTTTTTCTTTTTTTGGTTCGGGTTTTCTAGTTGGTTCATCCATAGTTACATTGGACCCGATTATTCCAGTTCGATTCCTGATTTGAGGGTTAGAATCTTACATGGTTTTTCGAAAGGAGGTGACCTATGGAAGCGATTGTGTATTGCTTTTTTTTTTTTTTTTTTTAAATTATTTTTGTTGCCATTTTGGTCTCATATGGGTTAATAATTAATGTATGGTGATGTTTCAACCAGCTATTACTGCTTTTGCTTTTACAATGGATACTTGTGCTATGTTCTATAGAGTGTCTTTAACAGCTCCAAAAGTTGGTTTTGGCTCTACAATCGGCCTTTTCAAAGTCGGTTTTATAACATAGTCACGATTTTGAGAAGGTCAGATTGTAAAAAATTGGGGTTTTTAAAGTCGATCGAGGGTCTGAGTCCATTGAAGCCTCTCTGTATCAGAATCACCCGTCGATCGAATGTTTTAGAATCAACTTTTTAAAAAGGTGCAATGTGGTCCATTTCACCTAAAAAAATGGATCTGTATAAGTTCAACTAAAATACAAACACAAAACCTGGTACAACTTATATAACTAAGGTTGTGTTTGTTTTCGAGTTTTGGGTTAGAGTTTTTTTTATATCACATTAACAATCATTTCTTATAATTTTCTCAGCAATCAGTTCTTCAACTATAAATAAAAAAATATTAAATCATTTTTTACTATTTCACTTTATCTACTTTATTACTTTTTTACCATTATTTTATTCATTATATTATCTTATTTCAATTTCTCTCATCAATCATTTCTTTATCTACACAAATTTCAAAAAAAACATTTTAACTTTATAATCATTACCAAAAAAACTCAAACTCAAAACAACCACAACCTAAGAGTTGCAATGTAGACACTATACTTAGAGCTTAGATTCAACTTTATAAAACTCGAATGTAGACACTCGACCTTTGCAACGTCAAAACTAAGCCTAAAATGAGGCATTTATGATAGATTTACTGTAACACCATACTTTGAGCTTAGGGTTTAACTTTATAAAAGACACTTTGAGCTTAGAGTTCAACTTTATAAAACACGAAAAGAAAGAGAAAGATGACGACGAGGGTATTTGTGTCATTTTCATCTAAATAATAATGACAAGTTGCTCTGAGTCTAGTTTTTATGACCTGGCAAAATCATAAGCTTGGCAGGGTGTTTTTCTCTTCGATTCACTCATCTTCCTCTCTGCCGCTTCTATAGGGCCGTGCCATGGCTGCAACCACCTTCAAAAGACTCCTCCTTTCTCTTAGACCGCCACCCACCACCACCTCCATTACCATTATTTTCCTCCGCTTCAAAACCACCTCAGCTCAATACGTAAATTCCAGAGCACGAGACCCCACTTTTGAAAAACTCATGGACAATTACAAGAACCTCCTCAAAGTAATCTCCATTCAAGACCTCATTCTTGCTGCTTCTTCTTCTTCTTCCTCAACCCCCCCTTCCGTCTCTGTCGAATTCCTCAACCGTCTTTCGCAAAAGCTCCATCTCAACCGCGGCGCCGCCTCTTTCCTCCGTAAGTACCCCCACATTTTCCATCTTTTCAATCACCCCATTAAGTTTCAACCCTTTTGTACACTTACCCCAATCACCCTTCAAATCATTCAACAGGAATCAGAAGCTATAAACAGCTCGTTACCTTTAGCTGTTGACCGATTAGTCAAATTACTTTCGATTTCAATCACAAAGACTGTGCCTTTACGAGCTATTTTCAAAGTATGGAAAGAGCTTGGCCTTCCTGATGATTTTGAGGACTCTGTAATTGCAAACAACCCCTCTGTTTTTGTACTTACTGATGGAAATGAGCGCAATACTCATTATTTAAAGCTAAATTCCATGGATCACGATTTCGTTGCTTCCGTAGAGAATTGGAGGTTAGCAGAATGTTGTAAAGAGGATTGTAATGTAGATAGAACAAACATTCGGTATCGGTTTAAGCATAGTTATCCACCAGGAATGGTTTTAAAGAAAACCTATAAAGCTAAAGTTGAGGAATGGCAGAGATTGCCTTACATTGGGCCTTATGATGAAATCGGGGTTGAAGAAAAAAGGAAGACAAAGCATGGGATGAAAAGAATGGAGAAACGGGCGGTTGGTATTGTTCATGAGTTCTTGAGTTTAACGGTTGAAAAAACGATTGAGGTAGAGAAGATTAGTCAATTTAGGAAGTGGTTTGGGATTGATTTGAATATAAGGGATTTGTTTTTGGATCATCCTGGGATGTTTTATTTGTCAACTAAAGGGAAGAGGCATACGGTTTTTCTTCGTGAGGCTTATTTCAGAGGATGCTTGATTGAGCCGAATGGTGTCTATGAGGCGAGGAGAAAGCTTCTTCATCTTGTTGCTATGGGACGTAGAGGTTTATCAAGACGCTGATGATAATGTGAACAGCAACAACATCCATGGAGAAGTGGAGCATAGGAAGGACGTAGAGAGTTCTGAAGATGAAGAAGAGGGATGTGAGGATGTTACAACAGATGAAGAAATTAAGGAAATGACAGAATAATGAAACATGAACTGGATGATCGTTTGGAAATGAATTTCAGAAGCATTCTTGGAATGCTTGGTTTTAAACTCCAATCTTTAACCAGTCACATCGTGTTTATTGGGATTTTCCGCTTTTGAACTTGATCAAAGTAAGGTATAAAATCAAATGTGTTGGAAAATCCTGGGAGAGATATACACGGCTGAAGCAAGAAACTGTGTCTTTCGTCATCTGAAGAGGATCATATAGTTCTTTGAGCTTTTAGTTAGAGTGCCCTCTTTTTGCATCTTGTTATTAGGTCCCAACCAAAACCAACACAATGAGGATCATCCTGTCACGGACATGATGATTCAAAGGACACGGAAAAGCAGGGTTCGTCTTAGTGTTCAAGACGGTCATTCTGATGATTCTGGTATTTATATTTCTTGGTTCAAATAACTTTTGTTTTAGAGATAATGGTTCTAATCGGAGGAACAAGTAAGTATGACATGGTGTATCTGGATATGCTGAAAATAATATTTGTCTCCCTGTATAATTTAATGAATGAAATTCATATCATCATAGTAATATCAAGATATGTCGACTTAAGCGAGACCGATGGAGTGGACATTTATTTAGTAAATTATTTTAACAGTGATATGCTACTAGAACCTGTTAGAAGGCTGTTATCTTTCCGTTAAGGAATCCAATCGACATACCGGCCGCATGCATTGTTACTTTACCGCTCCATCAACTTCATCCGAACCCGGATCAACTTCATCCCAAGCCATCTAAGCTTTCATCAGTATTTTGCTAGAATAAAAAAACCAGTGAATATAGTGGTCATTGGCCACAAAGGGGCAAGAAAATCAACGGTGGCGGCTCATCTTATCGGGGAGCTGGGCAGAAACGATAAACGGCTTCTTACAAGATTTAAAAAAGAGACTTGTCAGAAGCCGTGAAGCTGCGGTTTTAAATATTCATGGATTCTAGATAAACTTGAATCGGAAAAGGATAGAACAACGTCCATCGATAATACTATGTCTGCAATTGAGACCCAATATTACTATTGTATGGTCTTGGATGTGCCTGGCGATTCTGATTCTATCAGAGACACTATCAAATCGATTTTTATTGGTGATTGATTTCTCCTCCAATGATTTTGGGATGAAGTGCCAGAGGCGCGAGAATAACAAGGTATTGCTTGCTTGCTACCTTACCTTATTTTGTTCTATTTTGTTCTTAGGAATTGAGGGATCAAGTATTTTGTTCTATTTTTGTTCTTGAGGAATTGAGGGGATCGAGTTATCATAGTTACGTTTGGTTAATGTTGTGTTTGTTAATTTTATTAAATTCGGTATAACCAAACGTAACTATGATAACTCGATCTCGATCTCCTCAATTCCTTAAGAACAAAAATAAAATAAAATAAGGTAGCAAACAAGCAGTACCTTGTTACAACATCAAATTATATATTTTTGACACAAGTAGCATAAGCGAGCATGTCTGGCGCTTCATTCTAATCATTGGAGGAGGAATCAATCACCAATAAAGCATGGTCAGGCGCTTCATTCTAATCATTGGAGGAGGAATCAATCACCAATAAAGCAGGGTCAGCCTGACAAATGGATTTGATGGTGTATCTGATGGAATCACAATCGTCAGGCCCATCTAAGACCGTACAATAGTACTGTAATAATGTGTCAATTGTAGACATAGTATTATCGATGGAATCTATCCTTTTCCGATTCAAGTTTATCTTGAATCCATTAATATTTAAATCCGCAGCTTCACGGCTTCTGACGGGTCTCTTTTTCAAATCTTGTAAGAAGCCGTTTGTCGTTTCTGCCCAGCTCCCATATAAGATGAGCCGCCACCGTTGATTTTCCTGCCCTTTGTGGCCAATGACCACTATATTCAGTGGTTTTTAGCTCATTGAAATGGCCAATGAGTGTGGTTTTTTATTCATTGAATAACGAGTTTTCAGAGCTAGCAAGATACTGATGAAAGCTTAGATACTAGTGGCTTGGGGATGAAGTTGATCCAGGGTTGGGATGAAGTTGATGAAGAGGTAAATGAACAATGCATGCTGCCGGTATGTCAATTGGGTTCCTTAACGGAGAGATAACGGTCTTCTAACAGCTTCTAGTAGCATATCACTCTTAAAATAATTTACTAAATAAATGTACACTCTATCGGTCACGCTTATATTTAATATTAGATTAAATAGAAAGACATATAATTTTCAGCATATCCACTCATACTTATTTGTTTCTCCATTAAGAAAACAAACCTCGTTCATTGAATAAAGTAATATTCTCGGCTGCTTTTTTTTCCCCTCGCAATAACTTGACTGAATAAAAACCCTGAAATGTCTTTTCAGTGAATTTTTTTGAAACTTCTGATTAAAGCTGTAATTAGAAGAAAGGTAGGTATAACTAGGTAACAGCAGAAAATAATGAATTGCATTTTAGCCACACAGCGCGAAATGAGAGCAGAATAGAACAAACATCATAATCATCAGTAAATTTTATTCCAGCAACAAATAAGTTGTACTATTATCAAATCATTCAAAATCCACAATAATATAAACTTAAAATAAAAAAGAGTGCATTGTTACAACATGATGTTATTATTAGTACATAATTTCTTGGGAACAACATCAACATCATTGTTCAAATGTTCTTGAAAGGGGGCATGAAAAAGTAACTATCGAGCAATCGCATCCTTAGACAAGAAATTATGAGAATTGATTTTCTTTGCATTGGACGGTTCATCACAGGTGTCTCCTCTTTCAAACACTGCTGCAGCTCCCATTCCAGTACCTACAACCAACCAAATATATATACCGATTTCCGATTTAGATACGTTACAAATACCGGTGACACCACACCAAAGCTGCCTTATGTGGCATCGACAATCGACTTTCCGTCAATTGATTTGTCACGATCAACCGGGCCGGATGAAAGCCGGGCTCTATGGTTTAGAATATACTTTTAAGAATTCAATTGTTTCCGATGTATTGCACGGTAAAAACTCAATGATACCGGTAAAAGGCGCTTTACGAGTAAGCCTCAAAAGGTTTTGAGTAAGGCGCCTATGCCTCAAAAGGTTTTGAGTAAGGCGTCTGTTAAAGGCACCACAGACAATCTACCGTGGCACCACACTTCCAGCTTCCGTTCGACTTTGCTGAGGTCGTGTGGTGTGTTTAACAATTATCTTCAATAAGAAAGACATACAAGTGTCACAATTTGATGTTTGACCGATGCTTATTAATTTTTTTTATATATAAATAAGCATCGGTTCTGCTGCCACATCAGATGTCACATCGTGTTTTTCTTTCTTATAATGGTGGTATCATTGGGTTTTTTTAAAGAATAGGAACTTTTGCAAGTACTCACCGATGCACATTGATATCACTCCAAAGCGGCAATCTTTCCCACGGCGTTTCATTTCATGCAATAGAGTGGCCACACACCTAGCTCCTGTTAAAAACATATGCGGCGGTATGACTCAGAATAACACAAAGCACGTTATACAATGCAAGCAACTTAAGCTATAAAGAGTCGAGCCCCAGTCTTGTATGATATTAAAAGCTCAAGGTCAAGTTAGAAGCATTCGATACAGTAAAAGCAATGCCGCATTCAAACAGTCAATCAAACTGTACCTGTTGCACCCAAGGGATGACCTATGGCCATTGCACCACCATTAACGTTAATCTTTTCTGGGTCAAGCTCTAGCTTTCTTTGGCAGTATACAAACTGGGATGCAAAAGCCTGCATACATACATCATATTATGAGAGAACTTGAATGTGATTGAGTTAAAAAAACGAAAAACAGTAGACAGCCTTAACGTGTCACACCTCGTTAATCTCAAAAAGATCAATGTCCTCAAGCTGAAGCCCAGCAGATTTAACTGCAGCTGGAATCGCAACAGCCGGGCCAATGCCCATAATTGCAGGGTCGACACCAACAGCAGCAAATGTCCTGTAAAGAATATACAGTCAAAAAAAAAAACGGCTTTCCTTCGGAAAATCTCGCTGTAAAAATTAACGTAAGAGTAAGCATCAATTTTTTACTTGAAGCTAATAGTACAATTTATTGCAGTAGAAAGTTAAAGGTATTGAGTATGCAGTAAATATTTACGTGAAAACGCGCTTATAAACGAGTTAATTGTCTAATGACACACCTAAAGACACCAAGAATGGGAAGCCCTTCTGCACTGCAATACTTCTCTTCATGAGTAGTACAGCTCCGGCACCATCAGTGACTTGACTAGAATTTCCTATAATATACATTAAAGACAATTGTTTTAATATGTTAATATAAAGAAAATTGTTTAACATAAGGTACAAGCTATTACCTGCTGTGGTTGTGCCGTCTTTCTTAAAGACGGGTTTTAGCTTTCCCAAGTCCGCAACTGTTGTGCTTGGTCTTATGCCATCGTCCACTGAGATAGTAACAGGCTTCTCATCTCCGGTTTTCGGGTCAACGATCTTTTCAAAGACAGTTCTTATTAGATCACCATATCCAAGTCTAACATGTAATACGTGAAGAAAACAACTTATTTAAAGAACTGAGACAATAAATTAGAGTTGGCACCTTGGTTTTGACAGGTATTATCTCATCCCTAAATTTTCCAGCAGCAGTAGCGGCTGCAGCCTTCCTGTGAGACTCGACCTAAAAATAACCGAGAATCAGAAATAAAGTATAGTTGAAGAAAACCAGTAATGCAAGAAAATATATGCTAAATACCGCAGCTTGGTCTTGCTCCTGCCTAGTCACACCAAAGCGATGTGCCACGTTTTCTGACGTCACACCCATGGGAAGAAGGCAATTCTGTGCTTCTGCCATCGTCTTGACCTAAAATTAATCCAATAAGCATGAGAATTTTTTTGACTGAAGGTGATAAAATAAAAATGACAAAATAAATACATACCCGTGGATTTACTGATCCCTCCCAAGCCATAGGATTTACGGTCATTGATTCCAACCCAGCACCAATGCCTACATCAAAAATAGAAATTCTGCAAAACTAAGCAAAAGAAAATGACAAAATTATGTAACCTTGAGAAAATGTCCACACACCAATATCATAAAACCCGGCTTTAATAGCTGCAGCTACATCAGCAACAGCTTGGAGACCTGATGAGCATTGCCTGTTCACAGTTCTAACGGTACAGTTTCTGAAACAATATTAAAAGTATTAAGGAGAGTGCGATGCTCGTAAACAAACTTAGAAGAGAATTCCAGGCATATTTGTACCAGGAAAACCAGCATAAAATGCAGCCATCCTGCATTCACTTGCTCTTTGAGAGCCAGGTGCTAGCACCGTACCGACAACAATATCACCTACTTCACTAGGATTCACATTTGTTTTCTCTACCAATGCCTGCGGAAGTCATGTTTTATTATAAATCAAATACCAATTGTCACTATTAAAAGAACAATAATCAACTTAGACCGAAATGGTGAAAACGTACCCTCAAAACGGTTGCTAGTAAATCATCAGGATAAGTATCCTTGAAACCACCCCTTTTTGCCTTGCAGAGTGGAGTTCGATAAGCTCTGCACAAAAAAAAAAAAAAAACACAACTCACCTGCTTGAGACATACTTCAGTAATTAACCAGGTGGTATGTATTATAGAACGAAGGGAAAACATACGCTACGATGACCACGTCGTCCCCAAAAACAGAGTTCCTATGATAAGCAGCACTATCGCCAGCCAGACATGCAGAAGCCTAATAAGAAATAGTTTAAGCGGTGAGTTTTGCAGTAATCCAAAAGCAAAGTAAGTCTAAAAGTCCACCGTAGCTATTCGGCAAGCGAAATCAATCAATTCGTTTACTCACAATTATTTTCAACTTCTAACAATACTAATGGTAGTTAGTGTTCACCAACAGAAAAATAACCCACTGAATAAAAAAATTAAAAGGGTCTTCACATTCTAAAAGTAACTGTGTTTGGTTAAGCTTGAAAAAAAGAAATCGAATAATTATTGTAGAATTGCTTGGATGAAAATGTCTACCACAAATTTCTAAATTTATCACTACGGCAAGCAAAAGTTGTAAATTTCTAACTGTATAATCATATGGTCTTCCAGAGATCAAGACGATACCACTAAGATATACAAAATGTACTATGCTACTTCCCAAGCCATTTGAGGAGGGTATGACAAAGACAGAAAAATTCAGTTATGCATCCTCTGATCTAAAAATCATAGAGAAAATCACACTGGCGTAGCTATGTGACAACGAAAATCACTACCATGATTACTTCATCTTTGAAGCTTTAACAGAAAACAAAGAAAATCAAATTAGAAAGAAAAAATTAGGAAATCGTTATGTCTCACTATTCGAATTGTACCTCGAATTCCTAAAAATTGCCAAGTACTTCTTGATTTTTCATTATAGTTTGCACTAATTCTTTCAGATGGTAATAAAGAAGTGAGAAAATCAAAAACCAGGATCAATCTACTATCGTTCCTTAACTAGGTAGCATCCTTTCACCTACGCCGACCAATCAACTGCGCCAGAATCTCATAAACAAAGTAACTTCGTTAAATTACCAAAGATTAAGCTTATAGAGAAACGTAATTCAACATGGCTAGAGAGCAGAGATCATGGATCAATATCAAACATCACTTTGTATTAGATCCACATGGAGAGTCAAGCAAAATTAAAGCTGCTATTGGTAGGTGAGATGCTAATCTAACAAACTTAAAGACAAAACAATTACGAATAACAAAAACACACACACAAACAAAACCGCAGCTCGATTGTTTCAAACACTAGCTAACCGGAATCTAAACAGAAAAGATCAACACGATTCGTTCTCTTTGACGAAATCATACAGCTAAAAATCGATTCATAGACGAAAAACTTACAAATCATTTCATTTTCAATGAATGAAAAAAAAAAAAAAAAGCAATTCGAGGACTTACAGAGATTGAAGAATCGATGTTTTCAACAGAAGATGAAGTGAAAGACGGTTTAAGATGCTGCAAAACGACTCTTTGCCTCTCGATTGCTTTCTCCATTCCTGTCTTCTCTAGAGAATTTGGTGGATCTGTGTAATGATGAAATAATTAGCAAAATGAAAATCAGGTATATGATGTGTGTAGCTTAGCTGAATATATATATAGTGAGATCATTTTCCAGTATTTATGCGTAATTATTTTTTTATGGAATTCGTGCCCATTGAAAAACGGGAAAAAAATCGTAAAAAAATATTTTAAAAAAAAAGGACGTAGAATTATTAGATAAGGTTGACTTGTTGTATACGTATGAGGTGACTGGTGACATGTCACGCGCTTCATTTGGAAGTAAGGCTCGGCCTTATCTTTGGAATTAAATCGGGTCATGTTTTTAAACTTTAGGAAATAAATCAGGTCGGAATATTTTAATTTTTATAATAAAATTTCTCCTGTCCATAAACACATAAGAATTCCTAAAAAAAAAAAAAAAAAAAAACACATAAGAAAATTATAATTATAAATTGGAATGTATGACGTAAGGCCTTTAAAATAGGAAAAATTAGGTGAAAAACCATATTTTCTTCCTTATTTTTATATTACAATTATGGTATGTAACACCACATATGTGAAATAACTAAGAAGAGAAGAAACTACGCTTGGAATTGAAACTCAGGCTCGCACCCACCTGGTCGATTGGTGAGGACAAATAAAAAACTCATTTAATCTATAATTCAGTTTCAATTTTTTAATTGCATTAAAGACAAATAAATTCTACCGGACCAATATACCCCTATTCTCTGCATCACTTTTCATTCACCAACTCCAAATTGCAACCGCAACGACGCCGACATCCTTCACGATTTCTTATATCCAAAGGGTTTAGAATCCCTCAACGCAGATGTCTTCACGAGCAGCGCCGGTTGGTTCTTAGCCGACGACCATTCAAACCGATTTAAATGCAACTCGGCGATGTTCGGGATGGACGAGTTCCGGCGGTCCGTGGCCAAGGCATCTCGTTAGAAGTCGTCCAGTTCCCTCCCGGTACGGGCAGTCCTTTCCACTTCCATCCGCGATCTGCAGAGATGGCTCTGCTTCTTCGAGCCATGTACTCTTCTTAACTTGCTAGCTATAAAAAACCTATTCTTAATCTCTTGCTGCTGGTATGTATCATGTTTTGTTAGTTTTGGGTAACTGCTTGCTATCTATTTGTTTATTATCCTACATACATATATATTAGGCATTTTATGATATAGTGAATTAATGCCTGTATTTATCATGGCTTATTCAACTGTTTTTTTTTTCAACCTTCTTAAATGAAATTTATTATGGAGAAATAGCTTATTCAACTTTATTCAAGTTACAGATTGCATCAAGAATTCTCTGTAATATATTAGAGAGCTTTGGCCGTGTGTGAATGATTCGTGATTTTTAAAGCGTAAGACTTTCTAACTCATTTTGTTGAAGAATTAGTTTTTTGTTTGTGTAATTGTGTTATTTGTTGATAGTAGATAGTGTCTGTTGGATGGAATTCTATCCCTTTTGCCTACATCAATTTCTGGACTTTCTTACTTGGCCTAATGGTGTCATATATTACCATGTTTAACTCTGTATTGCGGAATTGATCCAAAGAAACCGTTTGCGTATGTATTACACGTATGTACTTGTCACACTTTTAATTGTGAGCCTGGTAGCTGGAGAAGAGGTAAGTTGCAAAACAAAAAGGATTTGAATAGTTGCATTTTGTTATAATCATTATTACGCGCATAGCTGCACCTTGTCAACCCTGTTTCAAAGATTTTGAACTAAGTGGACTATATTCTATATTTATATTCTGGATGCTTAATGTTCTCTAGGAAATAAATCTTGAGGAGTTGATGTGCATGCACTCTGAGATGCTTCAGTATGCAAGCGTGCGAGTTGTGACCCGTACAGTTTTCTACCTGTTCCATAAATGATTACTAGCCGTATTGGCACTGGCAGCACTGGTATTTAGCAAATGAAGGGACTCGCAATTCTTAGGTTTTATTTTTTGATATTTGGTACTGATTAGATCCATAATAATTACATCATATGTCTTCATAATATTTGTTTGGTCCTATTGTATTGGTCTACTACTACTTTTCATTTATCTTTGCTAATATACTTCATTTCTCCTCACTTGCAACTTTTTCCTACTTATCAAGTAGTCAAGCCAATTAAGCTCTCTATATGAGTCATATATGCGCGCTTGAACTAGTCCCTCAATTAAGCCTTTATATGAGTCGACATCTTGTATTCATCGACATCATTTAATATCACAATGTCTTCGTTAGTAAAGGTGTCATCACTGCAGGTGGTTTTGGGCCAAGCCATTGAAGGCTGTTGATTCAAAATGGTGAGGAAAGCTGGTGTTTCATCACAAGTATACAAGAAAAAATCAAGATCATCACATGCCTAAGAGCCATATTTTGCGTTTATATACTACTAGTTAGTTGGTTTTCGTAAATATATGTTTTTTTTTTTTATAGAAATGGCATGAGTAATCATTTCCTTGATTAACTTAATTATCATATATGTTGATGTTAAAGTTGTTTATCATATAGGTTAGTAATTTTTTTTCCATTGTGATTGAATGTGTTATTCGAAAAGACACTAGTTTTTTGGTGTTAATGTGATTACCTTATTGTACAAATGATTTTTTACTTTACGGTTTGTTTCCATTTTAATCTATAAATGAATATTGGGTGTCGGTCTTGTTGTAAATCTTGCCGAGTCCATGATTTTTGTCTAATCCGACACTGCTATTGTTAATGGTAATGGTAATGATAATGATGTTGCTGATACTGTGTTAGTGTAAATGCTGCGATTAAATTCGGCTTTCAATAACTACGTCGAAAGGGTATCGTATGATAGCTCAAAATGAAGAGAAAAAAAAAAGAACTTTGGTGAAAGAATTTTGAAGATCGGTGTTCTAAATCAAAAGTTACGGTCGTTTATAAGAAAAACGCTCCGATTATTGCGAATATTTTTTCGGCTTTCAAATTTTACGTCGGAAGGGTATCGTTTGAAATCTCAAAATAAAGAACAAAAAAAAACATGAATTTGGTGAGATTCTTTTGATGATCGGAATTCTACGTCAAATGTATGGTTGTTAAAAATAAAAAATAAATAATAAAAAAAAGCATCAGTTAATCACAGCGTCATCAGTTTGTTGCGCGCGTACATGTATAAGGGTATTTGTGTCCCACGAAAATTATTTGTCCTTATTGCAATTAAAAAAAAAAATGTGTCCTGTTTATTTATTTTATATTAAAAAAATGGATTTTTGGCTCATTCACCCCTTAAAATATAATTTCTTCAAATTAGGCATCTAATTTTAAGGTTGAAAGTAATTAAATTTGACTTGATTTATGATGATTATATAGAAATCTAAGAAAACAGAGAAATTCGATCACTAAAATTAACTTTATAAAATATCAACTGATTGATTTTTTATTTTAAACATTGACTCTTGACCCGTAATCATATTTGAATTTTTCAATTTAATGTTTATACGATGTATCCCTGACATGTGTCACAAAATTCCTGGAGCTGCTCTGCCTTCGACCTCTGAAAATCTTTGTGTTTGTTTTCGACTGATGATTTATGAAGGATTCTTATTTCTAACTTTTATAAATATGTATCTTAGTCTCTGATGAAGTCGGATTTCACCAATAGTCAATTTACGGGTGCAATTACTCTAATGATAGTTTTCTGGTCACCGGCCGACGGCCAGAAAAGAGATAGTGTTTTTTAGTAGGGTTTTGACTGAACTCAAGTTGTTCTTGAGCTGCCTACGTATCAATGGCTTAACTGGAATCAAGTCGGCCGTAGTTCTTGAAGTGGTTTATATAGGGATTCTAAACCCTAATCTTGTCGTATCCTCCAAGGATTCGGTTAAGATTAGATTTGATTTGACCTCCTAATTACTAGGAGATATGGTTCTCTAATATCGAGTTACGAATCATACCCTTAATCCAGGCTAGGTTCCTTTCCCATGTTTATATTGACTTGATAAGCGTGTACGCATAAAGCGTGACCGCTCGGGCCTGTTGAGCGAAGTAGCTTGGTTGCGCTCTGCGCGTTCTTTATGGACCGACCGTCCTGCGGTGGTCAGTATTAGGGGGAGTGCTCTCCCTTAGGACCTATAGTTGCCCCTGGTCGGACTTCCTCTCTCTGGTCGGGACGCTTTCCCCACTCAATCTGTGATTAACCGATAAATGTATGACGCGTGGCTCTAACCTGAACCACTCATCATCATAAGCCCCCCAGGTTGGCCTGGGTTTTTAGCCGAGGACGACCTATTCCTAATTGTTATTGGAGATGACTGGACGGTTCTACCCATTGGAGCCGATCGAGACATTATGACGCGCTATACATTTATTGCGATTGTTATTATTAGCACGAGAAACGAGGCGTCAGTACCTGCTGACGTCAGACGGGCCGTTAACCAAAGCATCGCTCGGGGTTATAAACTGTCTTCTCAAACGTCTGTTCCTCATTATAGCTGCCGTTATTTACTTCGAAGGGCCGGGTGTAAACTGAAGCCTCTTTTCTTCTTCATTTCTGCAAGTAAGTACCCGTTTCTCTGTATTTCTGATTGTTTTTCAATTTCGTGATTTATGAGGGTGAGATTTTCAACTCCTTCCGACGAGTCAATTGATAGAGAGTTGAGTCCCAAATCTATTGATCTTGAGTCTGAAAGTGTATCCGCCGTCTCTCCCCACTTTATCTCATCTTTTCCGGCCACTTCTCTGGCCATCTCTCACCAGTATAACTTATTATCTGGGCTTGTTCCCAGGCATACTGTGTCCCCACCCCCTAGGGATTCTGCTTTTATACGGCATCTAAAGGCCGCTTCCGCCACCAAATCCATCATGGGTAGCTTTGGAATTGAATCAATCGTCTCCCAGCACACTATCGATTATCTCTGCACTCAATATCACATAGATGCTACTAGATTCGCTCCTCGCATTCCCATCAGCCCACTGTCGAGGACTGACGCTCGGGTCGTCGGTCGCTATGCGTCGGAGCCTCCTCCCGATTACTGTGCAGCTTACAGGGATCAATTTGAATGTGGCCTAAGGTTGCACTTATGTCCTGCTATTGTGGCCACTCTTCGTCATTATGAATTGGGAATTGCTCAACTTGCCCCAAATGGGGTCCGATGCATCGTGGGTTTTGCTATTTGGTGCCGTTTAGTACGAACTAGATTCTCAGTTGAGCTATTTCGGACGTTCTACCGGCGTTGTAGGGTTCCTAATTCTCCGGGGTGGTACTATTTCCTCCGCCGACCAGGTCCTCTGCTCGATATCCCCATTCAACATGCCGGAAAAACGTCCTTCAAGCGCTGGAAAGAGAGATTCTTTTTTGTTCGACACTAGGGGAATAACCGATTGAGTAGGTGGAACACTGCCACGCTCGACAAAGATGAGACCCCTTATATGGCCGACCTGAAGGACTGGATCCAGGTTATCAGGCAGTTAGATATCTCTATGAGTTGCCAAAATTACCCTTCCGAACTTATCGATCGCGCTCGGTTACATGAAGCTGGGCCCGAGCCATACGTTCCTCTCACCGAGGCTGAAGAGAAATCTTGTAGGATCTTGTTGTACTCGCTGATTTCTTTCCTTGTACAATTGTAATTTATGTATCTTACCTTTGTTTTCTTGGTACAGTGGCCGACTTGGTGCATTTACTATCCGGAGCAGGAGCTAGAGCTGACGATGTTCAGCCTGAGGAAGTTTTGGTTGATCCTTCGGCCCAGAATAATCCTGAGCCTTCGCATGTCAGATCGTCCGGAACGGTTCTCGGTTCTGACGCTGTTCAATCCCTCGCCGAGCAGTCGGACGATGCTATGCGCGATCTACCGCGGTCTGGGGACGATGATGTGATTATTACCGATCTTCCCTCTGACGAGGAAGTCTCTGATCTAGTTCCCCTCCGCCGATCGACCGGGCCGATCGTCGAGAGAGTCCTCTCGAAGAGGAGGGCGCTCGGGTTACTCACAAGATAGGACTGCGCCAGGGGAGAGCAGGATGAGGTTTCCACAATCCAATCCACTCTTCACGCCATGTCCACTGTAGATCTAGCTGAGATGGTATGCCTGCTATCTTTTTTGTTTGAGCCGCTTTTTATATGCCTTATTATATGCACCTTTGCATTTATTTTCGTTTTCCTGGTGGTCCTAATTGGTCAGGGTGCTCGGATTGGTCAGGAAGTATTTGATCGTTTGGCCAAATCCAAAGCTGTTGCCGATGAGCATGAGAAGACTGTGTCTGAGCTCAAGGCTTCCAAGAAAAAGTACAAAGATTTGTACGAGACCAAGAAAAATGGTCTGGTCGACCTTAAGGCCAAGCACGAGCTGGAGCTGCAGACTCTGCATACGGCGCATGCTACAGAGATGCAAAACTTGGAAAGACAACTGACCGAGGAGGCAGAGAAGAGGGCAACGGTTGAAGAGAATTTGAAAGCGGCGCAGTCGGCTCGTGATGCTCTGGAGAGTTCCGTTCCTGCCCTTATAGCCAAGGGGATTCGGGACTATTACAGTACCACCCATTTTGATGGGGTCCTCTCCGCTCTCCTTGTCCCTATAGTCAACCATGGATACTCAATGGGAATTGACGATGCTCGAGCGCAGTTGGAAGGCCTTGATACTTCCAAGTTGAAGAATGCAGGTCTGTACAAGCCGGGCACGGGGCAGATGTACAACGAGCGTCTTCGGGAGCTGAAGTCAGGGGTCGATATTGTTCATAAGTATTCTGCTCCTCCCCCTCCTAAACCGACCTCTCAAGCAACTTCTGCGTCTTCAGAACAAGATGCCCCAGGCAATGGCTCTAAGCCTAAATCCATTTAATATGGTTATGACCCGCCCTGCGGTCTGCTACTTCAATATTTGTAAAGACTTTTAATATCTGTGTAGACTTATCTAAACAAATTTTTATTTATAAGAGGAAGAGCACTTGTGGCTGTTCCTTTTTTACTTTCCTTTTACCTTTGCCTTGTCTTTTCCTGCTGTCTCCCCCTCAAGCATGCTCTGTCTACTTCTGACGTGGCATGCTTGAGAGTTATATGTTGCTTTAATGCCCTGCTTTTGGCAGCTTATTATTATTTTTTATATGTTCAGTCTCTGAGCTTATTTTATATGGCGCTCGGTTTGTGAGCCTATTTTGCCTTTTATAGCGCTCAGCCTCTGAGCCTATTCTGCCTTTGGAAGTTTATTAATATATAGCACTCAGCCTCTGAGCCTGTTCCACCTTTGGCATTTTATTAATATATAGCGCCACGGCCTCTTCGAGCTGCTCCGCTTTGGCGCTTTATTTTATGTAGCGCTTTCGAGTCTGAGCTCGCGCCTTTGGCAGTTTATTAATATATAGCGCTCAAATTGAGCTGTTACGCTTTTGGCGCTTTATTTTATTTAGCGCTCGACTACGAGCTTGTTTCGCTTTGGCGCTTTATTTTATGTAGCGCTCGGTCTTCGGGCGTAATCGCGATGGCGCTTGATTTTGATAAAGAAGTCATGCACATAAACGCCATAGAATAAATAACTGTCAAGTTTATTGAACAAATAAACGGTCGCAAAAGCAACTTATTACATTCTCATACTATAGATAATAAAATATCAAACAGCCTTGAACCTGTCTTAGGCGTAGAATCTTCTTAAGTTAGCTGAATTCCATCTTCGTGGAACGGTCTTCCCCTGAGCGTTTGCCAGCTGGTAGGCACCTTTACCGTGCACCTTGATGATCTTGTACGGACGTTCCCAATTTGGCTTTAGCTTGCCCTGAGGGTCCTGTCTGCTAACTTCATTTTTTCTAAGGACCAAATCTCCCACTTTAAAGTACAAATCTCTCACCCTAGCATTGTAATATTGTGCGATCTGTTGTTTGTACTTGGCCATTCTTATCAAGGCTTTATCACCGGTTTCTTCCAATTCATCTTTTTGGTGTCGGAGCTCGGTCTCTTGATCGATCCGGTCATACTGACTGCTCATGCAGGCGAAGGTAGTCCTATCTCTGCCAGATAATCGCCTCACATCCATATGATAGCAAGAATGGAGTTTCGCTTTGTAGCGAGTTAGGCGTTGTTCTCAGATGCCCAAAGGACATTGGGCAATTGCTCAACCCAGTGCTCGCCTTCTTCTTCTAATCTCTTCTTTAACCCGGTCTTGATTTGTCTGTTGGCCTGTTCAACTTGTCCATTTGCTTGTCGATACCCTACAGATGTAAAGTGCTGAGTTATTCCAAGTTCTGAGCACCACTCTCGGACAACTCTGTCCTCGAACTGAGTACCGTTGTCTGAGATCAAATGCTTAGGGATTCCATACCGACAGACCACATTCTTCCATAAAAATTTTCGAATCGCTCCACCTGTTATCGTTGCCAGCGGCTCTGCTTCTACCCACCTAGTGAAGTAGTCTATGGCTACTATCAAAAACTTCACGTTCCCTGGTGCCCTCGGCAGTGGGCCGACCAGGTCCACTCCCCACTGGTCAAAGGGCCAAGGGGATATAAAAGGGATCATCTGTTGTGAGGGTTGGTGTTTGAGGTTGTCGTGCACTTGGCACGTTCTACAGGTCATCACCAGTTCTCGAGCGTCTGCACCCATGGTCGGCCAATAGTATCCGAAGAGCCTGCATTTACGAGCTAGAGCCCTAGCTCCCATATGACTTCCACAGATTAGCAGATGGATTTCTCGGAGGAGGTAATTCCCCTCTTCTTCGGTGGCGCAACGCAACCATGGAGTTATAAAGGACTTGCGGTACAAGATATCATTAAACAAGGAATACCTGCTTGCTTGAAGTCTTACCTTCCTGGCCGAGACTCTGTCTTCTGGGACCACACTGTTTTTTAGGAAGGCTACAATGGGATCCATCCAAGTAGCTCGCTGGTCGATTTGTTGAGCCTCTTTTTGCTCATAGCTTCGCTCTGCCACTTGCTCGATCAAGACTTGCTTATCTGAGAAAAAATTCGATGCTAATTTAGATAAGCCATCTGCGCGAGCGTTCTTTGACCTAGGAATTTGGTCCAGTTTGACCTCTTCAAATTGCCTAATCAATGTTCAGGCCATGGAAAGATATCTTTTCATAGAGTCCTCATTTGCCTCATATCCTCCCGCCACATGGTTGACCACTAGCTGTGAATCACTGAATATACGTAACCTCTTAACTCCTAATTTTACGGCTAGCTTGAGTCCTGTTATGAGCGCTTCGTATTCGGCCTCATTGTTAGTTGCCTTGAAACTGAAGCGCAATGCATAGGGAAACTCTTCTCCCTTCGGACTACAGAGCAGAAGGCCTGCTCTTGCTCCGTCTTTGTTGGACGCTCCGTCCATATACAATGTCCACTGGTCTACGGAACGGTTTGTCTGCTCCTGCTCGAGAGTTATGGCCATTCCCTCAGCTATGAAATCAGCCAAGGCCTGAGCTTTGATTGATACTCTTGGTCTGAATTCCAGATCATAGGAGGCCAGCTCGACCACCCATTTTGTCAACCTCCCAGACGTCTCTGGTTTATCTAGAATCTGTTTAAGTGGTTGGTCTGTCATGACCACAATAGGATGAGCCTGAAAGTATGGCTTCAGCTTTCTCGACGCATGAACTAAAATCAACGCCAACTTTTCTGCGCTGGTATACCTCACCTCTAGCCCTCTGAGCGCTCTATTAACATAAAATATCGGTTTTTGAGTGTTATCCTGATCGCTCACCAGGACGGCACTCAACGCTTCTTGGCATGCAGATAAGTACAAGTATAGAGTTTCTCCTTTTTGCGGTGCAGTGAGGACGGGTAAGTTTGTGAGGTATTTCTTCAACTCTTCGAACGCCTTTTGGCACTCTTCATTCCAATCAAAAGGGTTTGCTTGCCTTAGGACCTTGAAAAAAGGGAGGGCCCTTTGGGCCGACCGTGAGAGGAATTTGTTTAGGCGCGCCATACGCCTGTCAAATCTTTGTACTTCCTTGACGTTCTTCGGTGGAGCCATGCTCTGTATGGCCTCTACCTTGTCTGGATTTGCCTTTATGCCTTCCTTGGAAATCATGTATCCAAGGAACTTTCCTGACCGTACCCCAAACGTGCACTTCTTCGGATTAAGACGCATTTGCGTTTGCCTTAGTACCCCAAAAATTTCTCTAACGTCTGCCAGAAGTACCGCTTTCTAGACTCGCTCTCTGATCAATAAGTCATCTATGTATACCTCCATGTTCTTCCCAATTTGTTTCTCAAATATCTTATTTACGGCCCTCGATACGTGGCTCAGGTGTTCTTGAGGCCGAACGGCATAATAAGATAGCGAAAGGTCCTCTTTCAGAATGAAGGATGTCTTTTCCATGTCCTCTGGAGCCATGGCTATCTGATGATACCCCTTATATGCGTCTAGGAACGCGAAGACTTCATATCCGACCGTGGAGCCCACCAAGCTATCGATCTTCGGAAGTGGGTAACAATCCTTGGGGCATGCCTTGTTTAAGTCCGTAAAGTCCACACACATACGCCAAGATCCGTCTGGTTTCTTCACTAGAACTGGATTGGCCAACCATTCTGGATATACCACCTCTTTAATTATTCCAGCGTGCAGTAACTTTGCTACCTCTTTCTGAATAGCCTCTACTCTTTCCTGAGCGAAACATCGCTTCTTTTGCCGAACGGGCTTTCTGCTGGGGTCTACGTTGAGACGGTGCAATGCCAAGCTGGGAGACAGACCGGGCATATCACCGCGTCGTCGAGCAAAACATCCCTATACTCTTTCAACAAATCGATCAGACTCTGTCTGTATGGCTCTGGAATCCATGCTCCGACTCCGACCCTGTCTTCCTGGCCTTCCCATAAGGCTTCTTGCGTTACCACATCATTAGTGAACCATCTTTCTTCTTCTTCTGGGACGAGTTCGTCAATAAGGACCTGTTGTACCATCATCTTCTGATTTATTGTAGCGGTGTAACAACTCCTGGTTGTTTCCACATCCCCTTTATCTCCGCCGTTCCCTCTACAGTAGGGAATTTCATGCTAATATGTGCAGGGGAGATTACTGGTCGGAGATCTATCAAAGCGGGTCTTCCTAATATGATATTATATGCCGAGGTCGATCGCACCACCACATAATCGATCATAAGAGTCCTGCTCTTTCTTCCTCGTCCGAACGTTGTAGGCAGTTTGATCATGCCCACAGGATGTATGGGTGGTCTGGAGAATCCGAACAGCGGAGCTGAGACCGGAGTTAGCTCGACTTCCCGTGTCTTCATAGCCTGACATACCGATAGGTACAGAACATTTACCGCGCTCCCTGTATCCACACACACTCGTTTCACAGTGTGCTTATTAACTACCAACTCAATCACTAGCCCTTCATTGTTGGGAACCAAAGGGAGAGAATCCCCTGGCCCATATACCACTTCTCCCATCAACCTCTGCTTCTTACCTGTCTCAGGTGGCGAGCCCTTGGGATTGCTGCTTTCTCCGGTCGGTCTGTATCCTGACGGACCGCCTGCAATAGTATTAATGGTATTGATGGGTTTGTTATCTATTTGATCCTCAGGGTCTGGAGAAGGATCCCTCCTGCGTTTTTGATCTGCTCTACCATCATTTCCCTGGTAGTAGTTTCTCCTTTTGTACTCTCTCCTACCTCTTGGGTTAGGATTCCACGTTCGGTCAATTGCTTCATCAATTTTTCCTTCCAGTGCTGCAGCATCTATGTCTCTAATCAAGTCCCTACAGCTTTCTGAATCATGACCCACATCCTTGTGATATTTGCAATACTTTGTCTGATACCTTTTTTCCACTGGTCCCCTTAAAGGTGAGGGCGTACGCGCTATTCCTTTTCTCTCCATTAGGGCGAGCACCTACTCGCGGGATCGATTCAATGGCACCAAGTCTCTGTCTTGGAGAGCTCCCTTCTTCCCGAGCCTGTCGGTAATGGGAGAGGTCATCCTGTCCCATACTTGTTTTCGCTCCTTCTCTAGTTGCCGTGTCATCTTTCCTTTTCTAGGATCTGCCTTTTCTTGCTCTCTCTTGAGTCTGTTGGCTTCTTCCCCCTGGCAGTGCTTGAAGACCGTTTATACGCAATCTTCCATAGATAGTGGGGGTTTTGATGCACGTAGATCAAGTGATAATAAAATACTTGACCACCATAAACCATTACTAGCAAGAGGACTAGGTCCATCGTAGTATAGCTATAGCGAATCAAGGTCGATCCCACAGGGAACCAAATTGTGGATCATTTATATACAAACAATTAATCATTCATGTCAAGGACACAAAGGCGGTCTATGACCAACGAAGGACAAGAAAAGTAAAGGACACGACTCGACACAACACATAACGTAATTAACCTCCTCAATTATCATGTTATCGTTTGGATCTGAGATTCACGTAATAATTAAGCTGAACTCGACAACTATCAATCCGATCCGTATTTCTTTTATATTGGCTACGGAGTCATCCCCTGACTAGATCTAGCTCGGGTAGGCCATCCAGATCACTATGCTACATCACGTGACTTCGCTTTTTCACCTCCATCTCATATGACTTGCACGCTTACAAAACTAGGGATGCCGATATTAACCGTATTCCTCACCTAGGCAACATTCCTTTTTTCAGCGTACTTCCTGAGACGATCGCATCGGTCTCCGTCCCCATTAACACTAACTTTTAGGTATCATGTTAATCTACGATTTACGTATAACTAGGTGAGCTCAATTCCTAATACGTAATGATCTAGATCTCATTGAAAGTCCCGAAAGATCAATTCACGAGCCAACCTAGGAGCCCTATATTGGTATTTCCTAATCATACGCTAATTAAAACAGATGAGCAACGTAGCCGTAGCCATACCTACTAAGATAAGAAATTCTATGTGGACAATCACACCATAAAGACGTGCTGCAGATTGACGCGCGAAAACCTAAATCTTAGCGTTTACATATCGTAATGGATAAAATAAAGACTCATAAAGCAATTATATAGATCTACTAAAAACACGGTTGTCGATCATACCAAGTTCATCTATAGGTCACCGGATAATGAGATCTGGCGCGTGTGGATCCTTATAGACAAGGAATCCCACTTCCTCATATCGTATCCTTAGATCTACATCGTTCGGTGAAGAAACGAACAACCTCAAACGATAAACAATAATTGGGGCTTAATTACAAAGAACTAAGAACAAATAAATACAAGAACTTACATTACTGCAGAACTTGCATAAAGACTGCTCTAAGAAAAACTGAAGATTTTATTATAAACTGAAAAGTGTAAAAAATGTATTGTGTAAAGAAGTGTGTAAAAGGCGTGTATGACATGCCTTTATTTATAGGGGTTCAAGCTAATTAAGAGATATACTTTAAAATGTCAAAACAAATAAGAGATAACTCTCGGCGATCTCCAATTAAAAGATAAAATGCGCCCCCCTAGAATGCATATCCTCCATTGGCGCCATCTTTGAGTGGTTTGCCATGCTTATCCGATCTTTTCGTGCTAATCCGATATTTATCTTGAATTTCCTTTGATTTATCTTGAGATTTAATTCTTCCATTTGTATTTATCCTCCATAATTATCCAAATCTGCAAAATAGATATTTATCCCAAAATAAATCATATTTAAATGAAACGGATAAATATAATAAAAACGGATAAATACCGATTTATAAATAAAAACAGATAAATACCAATAAAAAATGGATAAATACCAAATTATATTTTATAAATCACAAAACATTAAATAATACATATAAACATGTGATTTAATATAAAATACATATTAATAATCCCGATTTAAGGTCAACGTTGATGACTTTTACGGGTATAATTTGACCGCCATCGAGTTTCTTTGTTGAGTTTGGCGTCTGACCGACCCTCACGTAGCCCTGCTATAAAGGATGTGACTATCAGATGTTCATCGGCCCCTTGTACTTGCCTCGATTCTTCATTGAACCTTTTTAAGAATTGTAGCACACTTTCGTCGTGCTTTTGCTTCAACGTGAGTAGATGAGTGGCGTTCCTCTGGAACGGGCGTGCTATGATGAAGGCATGCATGAATTTTCTGGCTAAAGTAGTGAAGTCATTAATGGACTTGGGTGGTAGTTTCCTGAACCACTCCCGAGCCCGACCGGTCAATAGCGCAGGAAACGCTTTGCACTTCATCTGATCGGCCACGTTGTCAGGGTCATATGCGTCAGGTATTGGTGCATATGATCGTTAGGGTCTTTTGTCCCATCATAGGGATCCATCTTTGGCATCCTAAATCCTTGAGGTCTAGGGTAGTTTTCAACCTTCTCAGTGAAAGAAGATTCAAAAGAAAAGGGAGTTTTACCCATGATAGCATCCAGCTCTATGCGGGCTGCGTCTCTAGCTTGCTCTTTGATTTCTCTCCGACCTGGGATAGAACTGGTGGACAAAGCCTCGACATGCTCTTCTCGTGAAAAGCTGAGGGCCTTTTCTTATTCGTCCATAACTGGATTTTCCTTGGTGCGTGTCTCTCCTGTGACGTCTTCCCTTCTCACCTTTAATGCGTTTGTCACGATGGTTTTGAAGATAGTTGGATCAAGGTTAGTTAACGCCTCAACCAAAGCCTGTTGTGCGGGATCTGGTAGGGGTTCTACCTGGGATGGTGCCACTGTTGTTTCTCCTGCGTTTTCCCCTAGGGGTCCTCTGGCCTCTTTTCCAGCCATGGCGGATTCGCCACCTTATGCAACTTGTTTTTTCTTCCCTGTTTGTTTCGGCGGCATGGTGACTGTATGTTATTTCTGAAACTATCAGTAGGGGCCCTCCTTCTAGCGCCAATGATGAAGTCAGATTTCACCAATAGTCAATTTACGGGTGCAATTACTCTAATGATAGTTTTCTGGTCCCCGACCGACGGCCAGAGAAGAGATAGTGTTTTTTAGTAGGGTTTTGACTGAACTCAAGTTGTTCTTGAGCTGCCTACGTATCCAATGGCTTAACTGGAATCAAGTCGGCCGTAGTTCTTGAAGTGGTTTATATAGGGAGTCTAAACCCTAATCTTGCCGTATCCTCCAAGGATTCGGTTAATATTAGATTTGATTTGACCTCCTAATTACTAGGAGATATGGTTCTCTAATATCGAGTTACGAATCATACCCTTAATCCAGGCTAGGTTCCTTTCCCACGTTTATATTGACTTGATAAGCGTGTATGCATAAAGCGTGACCGCTCGGGCCTGTTGAGCGAAGTAGCTTGGTTGCGCTCTGCGCGTTCTTTATGGACCGACCGTCCCGCGGTAGTCGATGACAGAAGTGCTCTCCTCAGGGACCTATAGTTGCCCCCTGGTCGGACTTCCTCTCTCTGGTCGGGACGTTTTCCCCACTCAATCTGTGATTAACCGATAAATGTATGACGCGTGGCTCTGACCTGAACCACTCATCATCAGTCTCCTTTGTTGAAAATAGACTACTTTTATAGCCATACTTTCTTTACTTATGATTGCAAGTCCACAAAACTAGTCCATCGTCCATGGTCATAAAAATAAAATTTTAATCTGTCTATGTTTTTTAAATGACTTTTTCCGAAAATATAAGATAACCACTTTAATAGGGATTATGTTACTTCCTTCGTTTTTTTTATCTGTCACATTTCACAATTTAGTCTTTTTTTTATTTATCTGTCATTGTACATTTTCAATACATTATTTATTACTTTTTTCCTCCTTTACCAATAAAATATTTACATCTCCAATAAAAAAAAATATATTTACAATACTAAAAACACAATAACCAACAAAATATTTACCTCTCCAATAAAAAAATACATTTCCAACACTATATTTGAGACATATAATTACTTTCTTAATCTGTTTGAATCTTCTCTCTGCGACATATATAAAAAAACGGAGGGAGTATATCAATTCTCAAACATCTTGATCTTAAAATTCAGCTTAACTGTCTTTAACGTCTCAAAATTTAAGTCTCACGAGGAGGGTTGACTGCAGAAATTCGACATGGGGTCAGAAATTTGTCAATTTTTATCCATATCACATATATTTTGATATTCAATTGTATATATATATATATATAATTATGAGGTAATAGATAAAAATAAGAGGTCAATACATAAAAATGAATGGGTCAATTTTACATATATATGTGTTTATAAAAAAATTCTCTACAATTTATACATAATATTTTTATTTTAGGGAGTCGGCCGCACTCCAACCTATAAGGTAAAGCCGCCATGCTGACAAGTGACGACGCTATTTGATGCATAATAAATTCAGTAATTACTTAAGTCTATCGTCTTCGTTTGGTCTAAAATAGTTAACTCGAGTTATTAAGGCTATTATACTTGAGTCTTATATAAATGTATGTGCATGTATACATACATCAAATAATACAAATATGAGCATCATTACAACTCCAGTAAACCGCATATATCTCCAATACATGTATCTTGTTATTTATCGTGCATGCACCCTACTTGATAACCTTTTTTTTAACATCTTTCAGGAAGGGAATCATTGGACATTTAAACATATATTTGTTCAATATGGACAGTGTCTTATTATATAATCAAAATGGGCAAGACCCATACCCTAGTTGTCTCCACTAGGGGTTTACCCGGGCTCCTATGGTTGGAGACCCGGATTCGATCCCCCCTCCCCGTAGTTTAGGTATTTCGTTTCTGGAAATATATATATATATATATATATATATATATATATATATATATATATATATATATATATATATATATATATATATATATATAATCAAAATAAAACATTAAAAAAGAAAATCAGTTCACTTGTGTTGACAACTGAAATGGACTCCAATGTTTTTTTATTATTTAATACTTTTAGCATATGAATTTTTTTAAACTAAAATGAAAGCACGGGGAATGTGCAGAAAATGTTTTTTTTTGGTTTGTTTGTTTATGTGGTTGCTTTATTAAAGAATAAATGTCACATTCTCTAATGTGAAACACATGAGTCATGACCAAGATGGTTTGGATGTTGATCCCCTCCGATATACTTTACTTGTCAAATTTAAAAGAACATACAAAATGATGTTGTTTTGCTTGTAGTTTACACAGAAAACCACGTCGTTTTATAGGTATTTTTAGATTTAATCGTCAAGTTTATTGGATGTGATTTTTTTCCGGTTCGAGAGTTCATGTAGTATTTTTTTATTATTTTTTTTTTAAAGCGCCTGTATCCGGGCCTCTTGGTCCGACTAATCCGAATTAAATGCCGGATCGTCGCTGTAGAGTCTCTTACTCAAGGGTAAGACCTGGTCAGAACACTTTCAAAATCGACGACTCAGAGGGGCATCGAACCCGAATCATTTGGTTTGAGAGCCCGAGTAGACCCTAGTGGCAACCACTAGGGGTATGGGACCTTAGGGTATTAGCATCAGAGTCTTTATCTCCACCTTTATCCCTACATGTAGTAGGAAAAAATAGAGAAGAAGCAAAAACTCTCCTCGCATCGAGATACTTTATCCCCACCCTACATTTGGGGTGGATGAGCAGTCACACCCCCAAATCTGGGGTAATGACATAGACTATCCTTACATTTTTTTTTTTTTTTTTTTTTTTTTTGAAACGATTTTTTTTTTTCCTTCCTCTGTTGAAATATAGCCATTAAATATAAATGAATTTGGAGTAAAATTTGAATTTAAAAAGTAAGTTTTGAAAAATGTGTGTGTTCAAATATAAATGCCGTTGGAGTAAAATTTTGAATTTTAAAAATAATTTTGGAAAAATGTGTGTGTTCGAATATACCAGTTGAAATATAAATAGTTGGAGTAAAATTTGAATTTGAAAAGTTACCTTTGACAAAATTATTTATAGTTAAAAATGAATATTTAAATGTTGTAAGGATAGAGATAGGGATCTTTGATGTAGAGTATTGTGAATTTAATTCTTTGAAAGTAGGGATATGTATTTTTTAATAGTATATGTGAGGATAGGGATAGGGATTCTCATGGGAATACCCTTACCCATTTACAAAAGTTCACGTGGGCAGAAATGATGTTTTTTTTGGTTTTTTTTTGGCTTTTTCACGCTTTGTGTGGTGCGAGGGGAAATGGAAATAACTAGACTTTGGGGTGTGTGCCAAAGAGTACGGCTGATGACAGCAATGGTGGAATTTTCTTTTTATTTTTTGTTTTTTCAGAAGGATGAAAATTATGGACCAATATTTCTAGTTTTAAATTTTTAATTGAATGGAATTAAAACACTCCATTGCTATATCAAACACACCAACGGAAGAATAATTCTAAAGTATGAAATCTAAAAACATTAAGTAACTGAATGATCGATCCCGAGTCATTGGAGGCATGATTTAATACTTTTCGTATACAAAAGCTGGATACCTAGTAAAGGGCTTATCGATATACCTAGAGTGGTGAGAGCGGGTAGATGTTTTAAGGTAGGGTAGGGAAAAGAAAAGATATGAAAATATCAGAACCCAAGTAAAAGTCTCAAACTTCAATAATGTTTGTACATAATAGAGTAGAGTAGTATATATCAGAACCAAAGTTTAAAAAAAAGCTTCAATCGATCTTTAATGTTTCCAATGTCAAAGGCTAGACACCACCACATACTACAAATTAAGACGATGTAATCATAGTAGCAAGAAACGCCGCCGCGCATGCTACACAGCAGGTAGCAGGGAGGAAGAAGAAGAAGAAGAAGAAGATGAAGGGCTCCAGCAATCAAGAACATATGGTCATCTTCAATGACTTGTTGTCGTGTCTACCGGTATGAATCGGGACGTTTTGGTTTGCTTTGAACAACTGCTTCAATCTTCTCCAGCACAGCTGGTGTCAGCAATGGTATCACTTCTATTGCCTTCATGTTCTCTTTTATCTGTATACCAAAACAAACAACCACGGTTTGTTTATCCTCTTTTCCAATACACAAAAATACCCGATTTAGGTAATAATCCCATAAAGAAATGACCTAAGAGCACTTTCATAATCTTTATGGCCCACAGAGATGCTGTATTTTGTGCGTTACAGATTACATATTTCACAAATCATAGTAAACATTCTGTTGAAGGTGTTTTTTTCTTATGGATCTGACTGGTTTGGATATTCATTTTTACAGATTTACCTTGTTTTACGGTGTTCACTGCAATTGCTCTTAAAACCAAAGCAAAGCAAAGTAAGGATATGAACAATTGCATACCTGAGATTCTTTCGTGGCACCGGTAATAACTGATGAGACATGAGGATTTGAAGCACACCATGCAACTGCAAGCTGAGGTAAGGTAACACCAAGCTCCTTCGCGATAGGCTTTAGTCCATCAACTTTCTTCAATGTATCTTCAACCAACGATCTAGCCGCCAGATTCTGCAATACATACCCAAAAAAAAAAATATGCATGCAGAATCAAATATGTAAAGTAGGTCGGTCCGAATAGTCATCATGGGTCCATTTTAATTCCGATAAAAAGAAAATACATAGATTGGTTAAATGTGCTGTAAACTGGACATCAAGAACTAGGTTATGCCATAAGCTTTTACAAAATTTGTCTCCAACATCAAGTGTCAACATAGACAATCACACGCAGACATACCAGGTTGGAAACAAACTAAGATTTACAAGTTGATGATACTATATTCCGGTTTGCATATATGTTTGGAAGCAAAGGAAAGATAACAATTTGAATTCGAAGCTTTATATATGTACCTTGTAATTGTCCAATGCAAAACGACTGTCAGCAGGAGGTGGAGAAGCCAAGCTGTATTTTCCAGCAAGAACACCAGATGCAAGAGGACTCCATGTTGTGAGGCCGATACCATAGTTATCATACAAAGGTGCATACTCAACTTCAACCTGAATCGAAATACGATCAACTTCTCAAAAAATCAGCTCAGAATCAGCTGGCATTCAAGAAATGCTTTTTCATGTAAAGCTGTCTCATAATTTTAGGCCATATTTCAAAAAGACGATTCTATTAGAGATATTTGTTCCCTTTATGAGCATAGAATACTAAATTCAACAGCCACTTATTCATAACATAAGTTCCTTGGTGCACTCTTTCTCCACTCTGACAAACTTTTTAACAAACATCATTTACAGTCACCACGGCCTCTCGTTGATCATCAACTATAGATTACGTTTGTGGAAAAGTTGTGACCCAAATCAAAACATGCAACAGAGAGCAAAAGAGCCAAAGACAATAAACATATATTACATGCCGGTTGATATAGTACCAGAAAATCGCTCATTCTGGCCATTATCAAGTCCGAAACTCAAATCTGTAACTAATTTTAGAGATGAGAATAGCTTACAATCAATCACAACATTTATTAAACTCTTGAATTACAAGGCTTCAGCCAGAAAAGAAAAAAAAAACAGCAACAGAAAGAATCAAAACGAGTTATCTCCTGCTTTACTTCCTTTATTGACAACACAAGACCAGGAAAATAAAACGAATCAAACCAATCGATTTGAATCTATAAGTGAAAGAGTGTCAAATGTCCAGAAAATACAAAGAAACTATTTTTACAAACATAAAGCTAAACAACCAGATCAAACAAATCAAACATTAGTCATAGGTTTAACAAGATCTAATCCTACTCATTCACAAAGACCATAAAAATCACATCTTTTTCAAAACACTTTTCCTACTTAAGAGCAAAGTACACTGAATAAATGTGCTTAAACTTTACCAACCATATTAAAATTGGTCAAAATAGTAGTACCTTGTGCCTAGCGAGAAGATTGTACTCAGGCTGTTCGACAATAGGTCCCACAAGATCCAACCTTAGAGCAACAGACCAAGCTTCAGTAATCTGCTGAGCTGACCACTCACTAGTCCCCCAATAATAAGCCCAACCTTGATCAATCACATAATTCATCGCCCTCACAGTCTCTTCAATAGGTGTACTAACATCAGGCCTATGACAATAAATAACATCAACATAATCCATATCCAATCTCTTCAAACTAGCTCTAGTCCCTTCAATTATATGTTTCCTCGACAGCCCTTTATCATTTGGTCCTGGTCCACCCCAGAAAATCTTAGTAGAGATCACCACATCGCTACGCTTCCAACCCAGTTCCCGAATCGCTTGACCCATGATTTCCTCTGCACGGCCATTGGCGTAGACCTCGGCGTTGTCGAAGAAGTTGACGCCTTGATCACGGCAGCATTGGAGGAGGGATTTAGCTTCTTTGACGTCTAATTGATTGCCGAAAGTAACCCATGCTCCATAGGAGAGTTGAGAGACTTTTAGGCCTGATCGACCTAAGTTCTTGTACTGCATCTTTTTTTTTGCTACAATTCCAAAGAAGGGGAAAGTGTTTGGAGTTGTATTCAGTGAGTGAGTGAGTGCAGAGAAATGAGAATAAATGGGGAAGGCAGCTGTTGTACTTTTAATGGTGGTCAACAAACTTTGACATATTTGCCCTTCGTAAAATTATATACTACCTCTGTTTCAAGCTGTTGTCAAAAAAAAAAATGCTTATTAATTATGTGATTTAACGTTATGACTTTAATGATGTAATGACTAAAAAATCTCTATAACACAATTAATATAGTATTCTCTTTTAACTTCTTATCTAATATTAAATAAAGATAAAGTAGAATAATAAGCAGCAATAAATATTATTTTCTCAATTATTTTGAAACAACATTTTTTAACAACTAGCTCAGTTATTTTAGAACGGAGAATCATTTAACATATTGCACGAATTAAAATGCGAATGTCTTATTCATGAATGCCGTCATAGGTGACGAAATTAAATTTCCCACAGGCATCGTATGCGATCGAACGTGACCCCCAAAAAAGAAAAAAAAGGTACTTGCAGAGTCAAAGATTTGGAGTCCCGTAGGCCATAGCGTTTACGGAAGAAATTTTATTACATACCACAAAAGCTAGGTGTACTTCCTTGGTACTACTCCATCGTATACGGTAGTGAAGGAAAGACCTGATTTTTTGAGAAGTAGGCATCTGTACCCGCCTCATATTTTCATTGCGCAAATGATAGATTGGGATTTAAAAGAACAATAAAAACCGATTTTGCCTTGTATCTATTTTTTTTTAAAGAGTTTTGGCTTCAAAGTATTGAATAAAACAGATTGTTTTTAAAAAATATAAAATAAAATAAGGTCTAGAATGCAGGTTAATTGTGAAGTTTACTCTCCTTATTACAACGAATCATCGGATCATCACCACGTGTATAAACAGACAAAACTATAGTTTTTTGTCTTTTTATACACTCGACAGTCGTCCAAATCCGTTCTAATAAAGAGTTCACGCATCAAAATTTTCCTTAAGATGCAATCTCATCTTGTTGTCAAATTAAACACACACACGGCAAAGTCGCCATAGCGCAATAGTTTTTACTTAGCCAGGTGGTAGAGAGACCGGGGTTCGATTCCCTTCCCCAACCTTTCGCTTCAGTGGAAAAAAAAAAAAAAAAAAAACACACACCAACAAGTTATCAGCCAAATGGTTAACACTCATCATAACCCGAGAATAACCAAAGTTTGAGACCCACTTAAGACAAAAAAGGACGTGTTCGTGTCTGTCATTTTCCGTCATAAAAAAATAAAATTTAAACACACTAATTGATATTCTCTAGAAACCATACAGTTAGTAATAATTTACTATTGTTCTGCCCGATGTCTCTGTTTTATTTTTATTTTTTTGAAATTGATGTCTCTGTTTTGCAAAAGGCCCATTTGTATAAAATATTCATACTGCAGGGTAGTACTTTGGAAGCTATTACAAGTTGGCACATAGTTTAATGAATGAAACTTAGTTCCAAACTTAGCCCCCCTGAAAACATAACAAAAAACACGAGACACGCCAAAAGTAAAGCAAGGCATCGCAACGGCCTTTTCCTACACCCTTACGATGCTTTGAGATGAACTGTTACGCTCAATGTGGCATTTTGTTACGACACTTCATTGTGACAACATCGTTTTTCTTAGCAAGAAAATGGATAGGATGGGACTTGGGAGTGTCGTAAAGCATAACAAGGATTAACAAAACATAATAAAACAACACGAGGCATATGCCAGAGTAAAGTGATGCATCACAGCGGTCTTTGTTATATTTCAAAACTGAGAACTTCTAAGGTGGTACATCCGTACGATATGGATATACTTACTTGAACTACAAAACGCCCTTGTTTTCTAGTTCAATAAAAGCATATCCACACATCGTGTATGACACACTACCTAAAAATTTCTGTAAAAAACTACTAGCATTATCAAATGCAGAAAGATTAATTAGCAACATGAAAAGTATAAGCAGCTTCTGAGAAATGAGATTTAACCAAAGCAAGAGACTTTGAACGGTGAGAGATCTTGTTCTTTTCTTCCTTTGGCATTTCAGCATAACTGGTAGCCACAAAATAAACCCAGTTTAGCATAGGACAATTTAATTGATGATTACTAGAGAAAACAAAAAATGTAATTAAAGTAGGAGAATTAGCTTTTATTACGTTAAATCAAAACCGTCGGGTTGAAAGATCGGATCCCATCCAAAATCATTTGGTCCTCTTGCTTGTACAATTTTTCCCTGAAAATGTTAAAAAAAATAAAAAATAAAAAATAAGGGTTAGCTCTTAATGAAAGTTAGACAGTAAACATGATCCATGCAAGTTTTCACTTTCTTGAATCTTTATTTATCAAGAATTACCATGGTTTTCCCCAGGAAAGTAATTGGCTCCAAATTTGGTCCTAGAGCAAGAGAGAATATACAAAGTGCGTATGCTGTTTTATCCTCATATGCACTCAACATATTGTTCAAACCTGGAGAAAAAAAAACAAGCTGTAAAAGTTAATGGATATATAATATGTACCGAAAAATGATAACGACCAATTACCTTCATGTCCAATCTTCTGCAAAAACCACTTTCTGGTTGTCATGGTTTACGATTGCACCCATAAAAGAAACAGTGAATTAGACATAGAACAAAGAAAGAAAAAACAAAACAATGTTAGTGTAGTAGTATGGTTTGTATGGAGATAATGCTTCTTGAACTTAATTTCCAGGTACTCACGGCCATTTGATCAAATACCATGTTATATTACCATACCTCCCAACTACTTCAGTTGTTGAGGAAGTGCGTAATTTTAGATATTTATTTTTAGACTTTAAGAACTCCAATTGCACATCTTATACTATATTGCAAAGTTCTGTAACTTCAGTACATACTATAAAGAGTACTGAGAATTTTTGCGGTCTCATCTAACAGCACATGTTCAACGTTGAATCATAAAAGGGTATCAGTCATAATGAAAAAAACAGAAAGATACTTCACCTCAAACCAAGAAAACAATTGAAGCTGACAAACTTACATGTAAGGACCTGCAAAATAATTTCAAATGATCAGCAAGAATAATGATATAATCAAGTGTGAAGGAACACAAAAACCTCTACGACATTAAATTTACCAGGTAGACCCTTAAGGGCATTGAAGCAAAGGCAAGTATCCTCCACCAATACTGGTCCATTCACCTTCAAGAATATATCAATCAATCAAAAATCTATAATTCGAACATCAAAACGACAAATTGCCCACATGCAAAACACGTTATCTGTCCATGAAATAGCAAGCCCATTAAGAAAAGTTCTTTCATAATCCAGGGTAACTATACATCATATGGTCCTGTGATAACCACATTATGAAAAACTCTGATAATAAAGCATCAAGTAAAGTCAAGGTATTAAGGACAAATGCATGTTGTGTGGTAGTTGAATAGCATCCACTCAAAGTTCCAGCCACTTCTTCCTTAAGTCACCCTAAGCTTTGAAATGAAGTGTAGCAGAGGCACTAAAAACTTCCCAATTTCAACGAAATCCAACTTGTTCACACTCTGTGAGACTCAGCTTAATCCTTTATCACTAATGAGAATACCTAGAGGTAGTAATAGATAAAAGACATGAACCTTAAGCATTTTCTTCTTTCTATGGTTGCGGTACAATACCCGACCCGTGTTGTCCTGAGTTAGTGTGGCTTGGCTTTAGACTCTATCACTAAAGCGTATACATAGAGGTACTAAGACATGAACAAAGTGATCTTTAGACTTTCCCTTTTTCTATCATATTACAACATAGTGATAAATTGAGAACAAATTACTGATTCCTTCCCGATTTTTATCCAAATTTAGTGGTGTATCAGTCCTTTCGAGATCGAATCAAGATGTCTACATTCTACATTTACAGGAAGGTTGGCTCAAAGCCTTTCAATCTGTTAATCTATAGCAAAAACAGTAGTTTACTATGTGATTCAACACCAACTTAGACGTAATGATGTAAATTCTCGTGTGAATCAATATGCAAGTCAACGTGCTAAACACACACTTTCAAAACTATGTGCAAACTCAAGGTGAAGACTTGAAATGGAACTAAGGTAGTACAATACAATATCTAATAGAAACTAGTTTCAACAATACCATCATATTATAGTAAGAACATTGAAAATGCACCAAGTTTGGTTGAACATTGGGTTTGGCTATAGGAGTTGTACCTCTTTAGCAGCAAGTCTGGCCTTCTCCTTTGATATATCCTCAGGCTCACCTTGTAGCTCCGGTACTGCAAATATGAAAATTAAAAATCATAGAAATAGAATTTTCCTAAAAATTTAGAAAAAGATCTAACAATTAAAATGTGCAGTAATAATAGATGATCAGTGATTTGCACGCACAATCAAGTTTGAGAGACTGAAACGGAATGGAATTCCCGAGAATCGCTCGAACTTCCTCCAGCTTCTTGGCGTTTCCGGTGACAAAAGTCACCGGCCGCGACAATACTAATCCTTTCGCCGCCGCTGCCGCCATTTTTTCCCGCTTTTTCCTGTTTTCCCGGGGAGTTTATAGTGGGTAAAACGGCGACAACCCAACTGGTTAAGCAACTAGATAAGTATTTTTTCTTAGGCATTTCAAACAAATTAGACCTATCAAACTTTTTTTTTTACTGAGACCTATCTAAATTAAGCCTTTAATTATTTAAATATTCCTCAAAAAAATTATTGATAATATTTTATGCGTCATCTATGGGCACCATATTCTTGTTTTTGACACCACATCTACCGTCGACATCATTTTAATTACTCTTGTCACCACATTAATATTTTTATTTTATTATTTTTTTTACTAGTTCACACCATAAAACACATGACATAATTGTTCTTACACCACAATTTTTGAAAAAAACTAACAAGTCCATGACTTTACAAATCTAATAAATAAACCCATCAACACACCCAACACCACCAGCAGCCATTACCACCACCCATCTCCACCATCGCCCTGGCCCAGCCCAGCCCACCCCCAGCTGTAAAACGCCACCCCACTCCTCAAATCTGGAAAAACAATGTCCACCACCATCTCCTTCCCTTTCCCTTCCCTCCCCCTTTCCCCCCGCCCCTTCCCTTCCCCTTCCCCTTCCCTTCCTTCTGTAAAGGACACCTCTCTTTCTCTGTCAAACTTTAAGAAGAAAAAATCTAAACATGAATCTCGATTCAGTTCAGCTGCCATGATTCCCGGTGATGTCCGGCCGCCTGAATCAACAATGAAAACGCGTCTCCTCGCCAGCAATTGGAGCCTAGAAGCCACGATGATTTTCCGGTGGGAGAGGGGATTGGAGCCACGGTTTTACAATAGGGTATGAGGGGTTTTTCTTTTCAAACGAAGAGGATTTACTGCGGCGGCAGGGGCCACTGTGGAGCTGGCTGCGATTTGGGGGTTGGAGAATGATTTCCGTTGACCTGCTGCATTTTCCGGCGACCTGCTGCATTTCCCGGCGAACTGGGGATGGGGCGGCTGGTTGGATGAGGAATTAGGGTTTTTTTTTCAAAAGATGAGATTGGGAAAATTTGTATTAAAAAAAAATTAAGGACAAAAGTGTAATAAGTTGTAGTTTTATTATTTTGTGGTGACAAAATAGTAATTTGGTGATGTGTTGGAGTAAATGAAAAATAAAAAATAAAAAATAAAAAAAGACGATCCGATAGTTAATTCATTAGTAGATAGATAGTTCGCCTATTTCATATTCTTACCGTATTACGTAAACGCTATTGTCAATGCATTGCTCACTAAGTCACTATCATAAATTTCTGTAAGACTTAGAACACTTGCAGTATATACTGTAAATCATTTAAAACTCTATTGTAGAGAGATTTCAACGGGAAAATAATAATGAGTAGTAGATACTCTATCTTTTATCAGAAACTACATATTCTCAGAAATTTCTTTTTACATCCGCCATGATGATTCAGATTCTGTAAATTTGTCTTTATATCTTCCGTGTTATGTAAAATAAAGAGTCTGATGCATTTTATCTTAAATAAAGATTCTATAAACTAGAAAACGTGTCTTTAAAACTGTATAATAGAGTATTCGTTAAGTATCTGATGCGAGGGCTCTAATAACTTCAAGATTAGTGACGTTCTTTTCTGTTTGTGGTGCTTAACCTATGTTGCACAGACACGGATACGGATACGTCACACGACACGACACAAATACGGCGATACGGCTAATACTAAAATTTAAGGACACGACATGCCGAAATTTAAGGACACGACACGCCGCCGATACGTTATATATATACATGTGTGTGTGTGTGTGTGTGTGTGTGTGTGTGTGTGTGTGTGTGTGTCAGTGGCGGACCCAGAAAAAATTCTTAGTGGGGCACCAGAATAAATACAAAGATCAAGAAGGGACATCAGTAGTGTTTTTATATTTTTTACTAACAAAAATACATCATTATATATATATGTGTGTGTGTGTGTGTGTGTGTGTGTGTGTGTGTGTGTGTGTGTGTGTGTGTGTGTGTGTTATATGATGTAAATAAGATTCAATTTATCAAAAAAAATCGTACAAATCTAAAAAACTAGAGAAAATAATGTAAGCAATACGTAAACTCTATTGACGATGCAGAAATCGTCACGATGGCGTAGCGGTGTTAATGGTGTGGATATCTGGCTTATTTACGCGTAGATTATTTATAAGTTGGCCGGAGACAGGTAGTGATGAGAGGACGGTGAGATCAGTTTGTTCTTGCAGAGCTTTTGCCTGTTAATTTAGTCTTAGATCTTTTTATTAGGTTACACAAGACTCCCCTTTTATAGGGAGGTTAAACTTAGGGGTGAAGTAAAGACTGGCGGTGCGAAGCGAACAGTCACTAGTCTTAGTAGCTAAGTAAACACTAAATATCTGACATCAAGTGGGTAAAATATCTAATAGCAAGTGGATGTAATATCCGGGCGGCGACCCCTTATGGTCGCCAAGGTCGCCGTCTTCGTTGCCTGGCCTTCGCCCCATGTTCCCTCTCCAGTCTTGCGCGGCTCCCTTGGCGAGCCTTATATTTATGACCGCCCGCCGGCCCCCTAGCTTTGACGAGGCTCCTGTAGGGGTTGTGGGCGGCGGGCCTGCTGTTAATGCCTTTGGGCGTCGCCATATGAGCGCCCCCATTGGAGGCGACATAATTTGTATCATCAATGGCCCCCTACTCCATATCTTGACTATTTTTCGGGAAGATATCGAGTGTGGAGTAGTGAGCTCTTGGATGGAGTATGTGCGACCACATCTTTTGATGCGACTTGTTCACTAAGGGTCGTGCTTTCAAAGCAAACGGCCTTCGAAGCAACTCTGGGCCTGTTTTTGCGACCTTGTCGCCTGATGCGACTTGTTCACTAAGGGCCGTGCTTTCAAAGCAAAGCGCCTTCAAGCAACTCGGGCTGTTTTGCGACCTTGTCGCCTGATGCGACTTGTTCACTGGGCGGCCGTGCTTTCAAAGCAAGCGGCTTTCAAGCAACTCTGGGCTGCTTTTTGCGACCTGCCGCCTGGCGAGGCCATCCGTTAAGCCTCAATGGGCGCTTAGTCGATCGTGGTTGACGCCACTTTGATAACCGCAATTACGTGGGTAACGCTTGGCAACCGCCCCAAGCGTGCACGTGGGCATTGATTGGCCTCATAATGATTGCGCGTTTTCGAATTTGAATTTGAATCGACCGCGCAATCCCCAACCGTTGGATGGTTTAACCCCTAGCCCCAGGATCACCACTCGCTTGCCTATATAAGGCTAGTCTCCTCAACACTTCCTCACTTTTCACTCTTCTACTTTCCCACAATTTTTCTCCGAGTTCTCTCCTCTTTCTAGGATTAGCAAAAAGCTTCCGGCGGAGGCTAACAGTAAGATTTGACGGTGGTGGAAGTGGGTTTCGAGGCTTTCCGGCAGGAGTTTGAAGATTCCGACGTGCTCTTTAGGCTGCTCTTTCTACTTTTCCTAGAAAAACAGGTAAATTCTTCTCCCTTATCCATTTTTTCTTGTTTTCCGTTTGTTTTTCGAGCCCTTCCCTGGTATTTGATCCAATGTTTGGGCAATGCGTTTGGATGTAAGATGTTTTTCTTGAGAAAAGTCTGAGGTTTTTTGGGTTGGTGTTTTTATTGTGGTTCTTCCTGAGTGGAACCATCGTGCCCAGAAACCTCTACTTATTATGTTTGCTTTGGAGTCTGTGTTTCCCTTTCTGGCAATTTGCTTTCTGTTTCTCCTGTAAAAACGGAGGGGAGGGCGTCGAGATGGGTGCGATTACCTTCCTGGTTTAATTTCCATTATCCCAGGTCTGAAAGCTCCACATTTTCCTCTTGTTTTTGCAGGATGTCGGACGGAGAGCATTCTGTCAGAGGTGACTCAGACGAGGAGCGGGAGGTTTACGATTACGCTTCACGAGGAAGAGGGTGATGACCCTCTCTAGTCCGAGAGAAGTCCGCCGGGGCGACCACGCTGAGAGATAACCGGCGCCGAGGCCGCTATTCGAACAAGTAGCGATCCTTTTGACCTAGATTCTCTGTTTCCTGACCCCGTCCCGCGACGCAAGAAAAGCCGTAAGGAAATGGCACGAGCTCAAGGGACGAGCACCAGCGAGGCCGATGAGAGAGGGATGTCGGACGTCGAAGAACAGGTTTCCGATCCGAGTCCCAGTGGCGCCGCTGATCATAACGAGGCATATATCGAGGACGCCGCTCTTCACGAGCTGATGGGGTCGAGTGAGGACGAAAATGCCCCCCTGCCTCGCCAAATTGTTTGGGAGCTCCCTAAGAAACCAAAAAAGAAGAAAGATCCCAAAATAACAGTGGGGGAGGCCGCTGCTAAAGCGAAGAAACCCGTGCCCAATAATCCCGAGGCGATGAGAGAGTTCGCTATCCTGGCGGAGTTTGAAAAGGCGTTGGAGAAGAAGTGGGCACAGCTTTGTGATAGCAGAGACCTTAACCAATTTATCCATCGTCGATTTAAAATTGACACGAGCGTGTATCGATTTTCCTCGCTTGATTATTCAAAAGAGGAGGATAAGTTTAAACCTGGGATCGCCAGATTACGTGTGTGCTCGCCGCCGATGACGCCCTGATTCTCGCACTTTGATCATTTTTACGCGGGGCTCCGACCTCCATTCGACCACTTTCTTTGTGAGAATTTGCGAATCGACGGGGAGCTCTCCTTCCAATTTTGCCATTGGGACCGTTATTCAAATCATGGCCTTCATTGTGATGTGTCGATCGATGAAGATAGAACCTTCGCCGACCTTGCTGGGCCATTTTCACCGGTTTTGTGGGGACGGCATCATGGGCAAATATCTTTAAGGTCCAAGACGCCCGCCTACTATTCTTGCTACCAAATAAGATTCACAGATGGCGTGGCGGATCCTCGGGTGGAATCCAAGGTTGGTGGCCATTCCACAGGGCCGCAAAACGCACGGGGAAATCTACCTCACGATCGACGCAGCCTCCTATACCGTAATCAAATACGTTTTGTCAAAGGGCTCATGACCTCATTCAATCGATGGGATCGATGCCTCGCTAAGAACATTGCTTGGGTCGATCTCCTGGATCCGCCCTTCCATTTGCGGCGTATGGCGGGCCTCGCGGGCCCGGTAAGGCGGGGCGGTGGTTGCCATGGTTCCCGAGAGCGCGACCGATTGGATAGGGGATTGTCATATAGGGCAATGCTTTCCGTCTGAGTGTCCTGTATGCGGAGCGACCCGGAAAGAAGACCGCCCTGTAAACTTCCTTGCATTTATTAGATCTTTAAAGAGCTCAAGGTGTTACTTTCATGCGTTGTTCTTTCTTTCGAATATGTTTTTAACGAACCCTTTCTGCAGGTATGGATGCTAATGAACGCCGAGCTCAAAGCGCAGGGTCGGCCGAGGAGCAGCCAAGGCTCGAAAACGACGACCTTGAAACAAGTCCTGGGAAAGTTCCCGTCATCGTGGACGCCACTATCATTGACGAGGCGTCTTTATCCTGCGAAAGGTCGCAAGGGCGCCGCAGTGCGAGCTCCAGTCAGACCATTACCCAAAAGAGGTCGCAAGTTGATGAACCCGCAAAAGAGAGCCAGGGCCAGAAACGACCAAGGGTTGAGAAGACAAAAACGGCTGGCGCCGGTAAAGCATCTGATCGTACGGATAAGCGAGTTGCTGATAAGGGCTCTGCACGGCCTGAGGCTATTGTTGAGGAGATCCTTGAGGAGGTGGAGCAGTTGCCGGCTGGGGCACTGCCCCGCGGCTACAAGGGGAAAGAGGCGGTGTGGCTGGACCCCAACTTTACTCAAAACCTCGACATGAACAAGGCGGGCAAGATAAGAGAGGCCATCGCTGATGTTATCCCCTTGGGTCGCCTGGCATGGGACTCACCGCACGGGGTTCAGCTGGAGATCGGGAGGGGGATCACCTCTCGCGTCGTGATTCAAGAAGATGCCCCCGCTGGCGATGAGGTCGCCGAACGTAAAGACCTTTCAGGCCAATTTGGAATCGCTGCTTCAATGGTAAGCTTTTTACTCTTGTATTTTTTCCTCTCGTATTTTGCGCTTTCCTCAGGCTCATCATTTCCTCTTTTTCAGCTTGGGACTCGTATAAACAAGGCGATTGAAGCCGCAGAGAAGCGCAAAGCTGAGCTTAAGAAAGTAACGGCGGCCTTTGGAGCCTCGGAGAAAGCCAGGATCGCTTCTGAAAACAAAGGCTCGCAGGCGGTAGCTGAGGTTGAGCGGATGAAGAAACTCATGACGGAGAGCGCTAAACTGGATGCGGAGCTGCAGGAGAAGGTGCAAGCCCTGAAGGATGAAGCCCGCAATTCCGCTGAAGGGCTAGTGGCCGCACGTGAGGAGGTGGCAAATTTGAAGGAGAAACTTGCCGCTGCAGAGAAGGCCGCAGAGATGGCGGGTCCACCCGGCCGTGGAAGCTTCAAGCTTTCGATGAGTTCGGTGACTTCCGAGAGTCTAGCTTCGATCAAGGTTTTAATCACCTCGCCGTTGTCTTTGGGCTTATCATGGCCGGGAGAGCATTACCTTGAGGAAATGCTCCGTTGGGTTAACATGTCCCAGCGATCTCCGACTTGTTGGCCATTCACCCGGATATCCCTTATGCAGCAGATCACATCGTCGCCATCCAAACTAACCAGATAGAGCGCGGCGACCCAGTGTGGGATCCTCCTCCAGTCAATCATGTTAACTTTGCGATCTTGAAGAATCCTCTGGCAAGCGATCAACCTGGTGATGAGTACATTGACACTCCCCCCGGCTCCGTTTAAATGCCTTGTGCTTTTGTTTTCTATATTTCCGCGGCTTTGTAATAATAACTTTGGCTCTGTCACTTTTCTGAACTATTTGGCGTCCTCATTTGATGATTGTAATAACTTAAAGCCTTTTTACTTTCTGTATTGACATTGTGGCCGTTTTGGCCCCTCTTGGTTTATCTATTGTGCTTGTTTTTTTGATTTATTTCCTGCTATCTTGTCTTGTATGTGTGCGGCCCCCTTTATTTTGGCGAGATTCGTTGAGCTCGCTAAAATAACTAAGGCTGAACAGCTGAGAGGATTGAGAAATTTCCGTTGTGCGTTAATATTTTCCCATCCCCTGTTTTGATCGAGGTGCGAGGAGACTTGAGCAAAATAGATCGTCGCCGCAATTCATTATAGCTTGTCTTTGCGGACTTGTTGTAAGTAATGAGGGTCTATATTTTGCAAAGCTTGTTTTTCTGCGGCCCCCTAGTTTCGAGGCGGAGTGGATGCTTGCTGGAAACTTAGGAGCTGAGTTGATTTGACTGAACTAGCCTCTCGACTGTCGTGCTTGCCGGGAATCCAGGGATCTGGATTGATTTGACACCACCGGCGGTGTGTGTGTGTTCAAAAACGGCCTAAAATCTCGGCTAGTAATCGCGTAATGAATATGGCCAAGAATCGTGGGCAGATAACCGATAGGCATTAAATGCGTCCTTTGAATTTCAAAATTCAGATAAACCGCGCTATGCCTGGCCGTAGGATCGGATTGATCGTGGCCGTTCCTTTTGCCAACCTCTGCTATAAAAGGAAGAGGCACACTAACCTTATTTTTACTCTTTTCTTGCGTAGATTTTTGTTGTGAGAACCATGTCTCTTCCATTTGGAGAGGTGAGTCTGCGAGTTTTAAAGACCGTCCTACTCGTGATGTATCCCCTTTCTTCTTTCTCGCCTCGACGTTCTAAAGATCATTTAGCGCGCTATTTTGAGTGGGTTGATCCTGCGAAGAGAGGGGTTTAAATCGAGCAAGGTCGAGGGTGACGGTTCTCTTCTCAAGCGACGTTTCTGCGGGGGGCGATTTTGTTGCACCACCTTCGTCAATACTTCCCAATCTTACAATAGTGAGGAGTTCTATTCCATCTTGTCTCAAGTGATCTGCATCGGGGATCGCCAAATTTGTATTACCCTTCGTGGCGTCGCGGTCATTTTTACTCCGAATCTATCAATGGTGTCTTGGGTATACCCGCTATCGACCCCTCATCCCATTATGAGCTCGCTTGGAACCTTGCCGATGAGTCAAGTAGACAAACTTGCTTACGACGAGCCCTCCGCGAGCTCTTTCTTGATTACGAGCGACCTCGTGTACTGGGACCTGCGTCCGATCTTTCTCGCAGCAATCGTGAGTGGAAGAGGTTCATCAACTCGCGCGCCCTCTTGTCCACAGATAACGAGGCTGTTAATGAAGCCGAGGCTTTGCTTTTGTACGCTATTCGCGATCATCATGTTGACATTGATTGGGAATCTTGATTCATCGTGAAGCGGTTAATTTTGTTTGTTTACATGGACCGACATCGCCGCTTCCTTTTTCTTCACTAATAACGGCTATGCAACTTAAGCGAGGTGCCAAGCATTCATCGGATCGTTATAGGTACACTCATTAGATTGAGTGTACCCCCCCTTTTTTTTTTTTTTTTTTTTTTTTTTTGTAGATCGAAGGGCATGGTAGGCCGTAGATTTGCTTTGAAACAATTGTATCTCTTAATAAATGAAGATGCCCTTTTATTTTGATTTCCTCTCCACATGCCCCTCGCTTCAGACGCGCGGCGGACATATGCTTTACATATAATATTTTCTCGGTTGTCTGCATGCCAGGGTCGGTTGTACTCGCGACCTTGGTTATCACTTAAGACGTAAGTTCCTTTTTGACTATCCGAGCGATCCTCTCAGGCCCTCCCGGTTCTCCGATAACTTCCTTTCTTGGCCTCGTGGCGTGGCCCGCCTCTTTCGCAAAACATAATCCCCAATGGCGAAGTGATGACCCGAACGCGCGTTTGTCGTGATGTCGTTTGGCGGTCTGTTTGTAATTGAGCAACGTCCATATGATTCGATCCGCCCGTTCCTCCGCTAAATCGAGATCGAGCTTCCTTTGAGCGGGTTATCTATTTCGCAAATGTGCGACCTTTAAACTTGGTAGGGCCATCTCCACCGGAGCCATAACTTCGGATCCGTAGGTTAAGCGCGAAAGCGAGTCTCCCCTGTGGTAGTTTTTCGCGACGTTCTAAGTGACTATAAAGCTGCGGGGAGGTGATCAGGCCATTTACCCGCTTTTTCGCCCAGACTTTTTTTTAGCACGCTGAGTACTTGTTTGTTTGTGTTCTCAGCCTGACCATTCCCCTGTGGATAGCATACTGATGATTGCCAATGTTTGACATTGTTCTCTCCGAAATGTGTCGAACTCCTCCCTGAATTGAGGTCCGTGATCTGACACTATTACTTCCTGGGCGCCAAATCGGTCCATATTTGGTCGAAAGCGTAAAATAAGTTATGTCCTTGGTACTAATTTTAACCAAGGCTTTGGCCTCGATCCACTTGGTGAAATAGTCCATCGCGACCACCACATACTCGCATCTGGCGCCCGCTTTTTAATGGCCCGATGAGATCGATGGCCCACATGTCGAAGGGCCATGCGGCTACGACAATGCTTTGTTCAACTGATGGTAGCCTGGGAATATCCGCGAATTTTTGACACACGTCGCACGCTTTTGTATATTTCTTGGCGTCCTCTGCGAGTTTCGCCGATGGTATCCTCGCTAATAAGACTTTCTGAGCGAGGTGCGGCTAGTTGGATGGCCGCCACATACCCCTTCATGCAACTCAACGAGGATACCATCGACCTCCTCAGTCGCACGCACCTTAGTAATGGTTTGTAGAATGATCGTCGGTACAAAGCGTTGTTTAGGATGGTGTATCCGCGACTCTTCCGATCGGGGTTCTTGCCTCGTTCGCTCTTTCGGAAGTTTTCCGTAATCGATGTAGTCCCTTATGAAATCAATCCAAAGAAGGGTTGGTGCATTGCAAGTCCATCACCTCGATCCTGCCGATGGCGTGTCCTGACGGATATTCTACAATAATCGAGGGGTTGCTTACCTCGCCTCTTGGTTTAGCTTGGATAAATAATCGCTCTGTGATTGTCCTCTCGGGAATGTAGGTAAATTCGCAGATTCAAGCTTCTCTCCGCCTTCTCTTGCGAGATTAATATATTTTTGCAAAATTTCGCAGTGGATGCCGAACGACCCGGTTATTTGGTTGACGACCAATTGGGAGTCGCAGAAAACCTGCACATTTTCGACCTTCATGGCTCTTGCGAGCTCAAGTCCCGCGATGACTGCTTCATATTCTGCCTGATTGTTTGACGCAGTGAAATTAAATCTCAAAGCTTTCTCGATTTCTTCTGAAGTTCCAGGCTCGAGTAAGATGATCCCCGCACCGCAACCTTTGAGATTGGCGGCGCCATCGACGTAGAGTTGCCAACAGTGACTTGGCCGCTTAGGCTCTTCCGCTGTGGTAGCTCTGTCGGGACTATGCCTTGTACTGGTTTGCTGCGGGTTATCCTCGTTGAAGCTTGTTTCGGCGATGAAATCGGGCAATGCCTGAGCTTTGATGGCCTTCCGAGGTTCGTATCGGATGTCGAATTCAGTGAGCTCGATGGCCCAGCGTAGCAAGCGACCCGACAAGTCTGGTTTGTGGAGGACCTGCCGTAGCGGCGCGTCTGACAGTACTATTATTGAATGCGATGAAAAGTAAGCCCTTAATTTTCGGGCGGCGATAACAACGCAGTAGGCTAATTTTTCGATATTAAAATAACGACTTTCTACTGGGCTTAAAGCCTTAGAAACATAATAGACAGGTTTTTGCAAGGTACCCTCTTCTTTGATGAGTGCTGCGGCAACGGCCCTATCTGAGGCGGCCAGATATAACAGCAAGACGTCTCCGATCACAGGATCGTAAGCGAGCGGGCTTGACAGTAAGCTTTGAGCTCTTCGAAAGCCTGAGAGCATTCCTCTGTCCATAAAAAGGTTTTATTTCCTTTTAGAATTTTGAAGAAGGGTAAGCTTTTCTCGGTGGATTTTGATATAAACCTTCCCAGCGCTATCATTCTTCCATTCAGCCTTTGTACCTCTTTAACGTTGGTTGGCTCGCTCATATTTATTAGCGCCTCGATTTTTTTGGATTCGCCTCGATTCCCCTCTGACTAACCATGAATCCCAAAAATTTACCCGCCTGGACCCCAAAAGTGCATTTTGCGGGGTTTAACTTCATCGAGTGTCTTTTCACGTTCGTCAGGGTCTCGCGAAGGTCTTCCAGGTGATCCTGTCGACTTGATTTCACGACCATATCGTCGATGTAAGCCTCCATATTTCTGCCTATTTGTGTACTAAAAACTTTGTTCACCATCCTTTGATATGTCGAACCCGCGTTCTTTAGACCAAACGGCATCATCTCGTAGTAATATAGTCCACCGGCGGCCCTGAAAGCTGTTAGCTCCTTGTCTTCATTAGCCATTTTGACCTGGTGGTAGCCTGAATAAGCGTCAAGAAAACTCAGCGTTTCAAAACCTGCGATCCCATCGACCATCTTATCTATTCGGGGTAACGCGTAAGGATCCTTGGGGCAAGCTTTATTTAGGTCGGTGAAGTCGACGCACATCCGCCACTTGCCGTTATGCTTTTTTACCATTACCACGTTTGCCATCCATGTAGGGTATTGCAGCTCCTTGATAACGCCAGCTGTTATAAGCTTTCCGACCTCATTCTTTATTGCGACCTCCTTTTCTGCAGAGAATTGGCGCGCTCTTTGTTGGATCGGCCTGAAGTTGGGATCGACGTTGAGATGGTGCGATGCGATCTCTGACTCCACTCCACTCATATCCGCTACTTCCCAGCGGCGCGCCCAAGTTTGCTTTTAGAAGCCCGATCAGGTCCTCCCTTTCTTTCTCGTCGGCTGCGACCCTATCTTGATCTTCTGGTCAGGGTGCTCGTCATTTATAATGACCTCGACCAATTCGTCCTCGGCGATGAAGTCCGGCTCGTCGCGGATCATGTGCAGTTCAACCTCTCTGTTTCTTCCGCAATCTCTTCGATCGCGGCGATCCGATTTGTGATATTAAAATCCTCTACTGCTGGTTGCCTGGAATCGACTTATTCTTGGTCATGTATTCGAGGAAGAATCCAGGTCGGCTTAAGGCGACCCCAATTTCATCCCCTATGTTGAATTTGACCCTTTGGTGAGGAACAGATGCCACCATTTGAAATTTACTCATAGCTAGGATCCCCAAAATCATGTTGTAGTATGAGGGGAGATCGATAACTAGGAAAGTGACCACCTCCGTTCGACATGGTTCGTAATCGCCGAGGGTGATGCTGAGATCGATGATGCCTTTGACCCGTACCGTATCATTGGTGAAGCCTTCGAGTACCCCGAGGTAAGGCTTCAACTTAGCCTCTCCAAATCCGATCTGTTTTAAACAGTCGAAATAGATGACGTCGCCGCCGCCCATGAGGTGTCGACCATTACCCCCTGTTGACGCCCGTGCTTATCGTTCACCCCGACTTTGAGGATGAGGGGTATTTCCATGGGACCGTCGACTGTGGTCAGCTCACTTTTAGTGAATAGAATTCCCTTCTCTTTTTCTCCCAACACTATTTGCTTCTCAAAACCGCGCGTATTGATTTGATGTATTTGTGATTTCAGCTGATTGTTGCTGGGAATATTCCCATGGATAACTTGAACTTCCCTCTGATAGACGCAGGGTTGGCGACCTTGTCCCGGACCAGTATTCCCATCTCGCTTATACTTAGTCGCCGGTCCCTCACGGATCAGCCTCTCTATTTCTCGCCTTAATGTGAAGCATTCATCTGTGACGTGACCGTGATCTTTGTGATAGTCACAGTATTTCGATTTATCGCGACCATCGGGATCACCCCTCATGGGCTTGGGTTTGTCGAAGTGTTCACGAATCTTGAACAAAATCTGGGATGCTTTCGTGTTAAGCGGGGTAAAGTTATCCTCGCTGAATTTGTAAGGTTTCTTTACCTCACGATCACGGCTAGCGTCCTGTCCTTTTTCTCTCTTACGATCCTCTGTGCGATCCTCTTTGTGTGAATGTTGCTCTGCTTTTGTTTTGGTTTTTCCAGGGGATGGCGCTTCGCTGACTCCCATCATTCGAGCCCTTTCTAGCATCTCCCTGAGACCCGCTTTTGGGGTCGCGAGTTAAACTGCTTTCATCGGACCCTTAGCAATCCCTGTGATGAAACACGTTATAACTGCGTCATCTGGAATGTTTCTTGTCCGTCGTACACTCGGATGAAACGCCATAGTATTCTTTTCCAGACTCGTGCCCTCCCATGCGAACTTCATAAAGGTCATCTATGGTTTTCTTAGGTCTACTCGCTGATTCAAATTCTCTGACAAATTTTTCCGATAGTCCTCCCGACTTTAATCGAACGCGGGGAAGCCAGGCGTATCCGAGATTTCTTGCCATATCTCGCATGCTACCGACGAGCGATGCACCAGCGGACTTGTTACGAGTTGCTAAGGTTATGCGGCCTTGGAAAGCGGTGAGCCGGTCGTTCGGACAAGAGTTGCCATTATAGTAATTATAGTGGGGTAGCTAACCTTTTCATTCTTTGGTAGGTAATGTCTCTCGTGATTCTTCTAGCGAGCACGTCGATTCCTGAGACCGGCGCGGCCTTTTCGACAGGCCTTGATTTCTTTAGCTCTGCGAGTGATGAGAGACAAATTAATGATCATTATTACGACATTTTACCCCAATATTGATACCACTTTGAGCATTATTGTACCAATTTAAGTCATAATTACTAAGTTTTATCAAAATGTATAAGTAGTAATTATTATATAAAATATCGTATAATTTCATAAAAATATACTAAAAACTCATAAAACCTAAATCGTTATAAATAGATATTATCGTTATAAATTTAATAAAACTTATGATTTTGTGGTCGAAATTCTCGTGGCTCGTGTTTTAGAATTGTTTGAGTGCGTGTGATGAAAAATCAAGAATTAATATCGAAACAATGAGAAAACCGAAGAAGGATATTTTTCAAAGTCCGGCCCGAACCGAAAAGACCGCCCGAGCCGGAATAATCATCATTACAAAGACGTGGGTATGACAAGGAGAGAATCAGATCAGAGCACCGGCCCGAAGCGAGGAAAAGACCCGCCCGAGCCGGGTGCACTACCCCTATAAATACTCCCTCCAGTCCATTTGTTCAAGATGCCCCAAAATATATATATAAATCTCTATATATATTTTCCTCTACCTCTTTCTTTTTATTTCTTTTATGTTTTGGGCCCTTATATATACATATGTCTATGTATGTATATATATGTTTTTATGTGTATAAATAAATAGAGTAGTATCGTTGTAATGCTTGGATTTATTATCGAGGATTGTTGTCTCGGAAGCCGTTTTTTACTTTCACGAGGATTAGGCTCCAATTCAAAGAGTTTGTAATCGGTAATTTTCTAATGTTATTATGTTTATTATTTCTATCTATTTATATACATATATATATTAGTAGTAGTAATATCTAGCCAAGATATGAATCAATTAGTTAATCTTTTGGTAAAATGGATGATCGACTCTCTGTAATAATGATTAAAACCAATTATAATGAATCTTTTTCTACCTGAAGCTTAATGAAACGTTAATATTGACATAGCTAATCAATATAAAACAGAATCGTAACCTAATGACGAACTAAACGGTGAAGTTAGGATATGAGAAAAAGGTTGAAAACCGGAGGGTAAAATGGCCGAGTGAAAACGCGTGACAACGGAATCCTATTTCCTACCCGGGGCGATTTGTCTTGGGAAAGATGAATCTTATTAAATTGTGCTCAAGATCGTAATAATGTTAAAATCAACGGTTTAATTGAAACTAACACCGGAAAGTTAAATCGATCCGCCTCGACAACCGAGCCTTTTGAATAACATCGGCCGTCGACAAACGGAATAACCTCTTTTATCCGGGGTAGATTTGTACTCGGTACTGCTCGAGACTAACCGAGATTAGCATGGGGCGGTTGTGGAGATTAAACTAATGACAATTTGACATATGATAATTTCATACGCTTCGTGTGAAGAGGAGTTGTCTAGCTTAGAGTACACCGTTCATATATAATTGACCTCCTTGCATCAAGGAAAAGATCTGTCTCATTTATTTCTACTAAAAGAGATCGTAATTCAGTAACGTATTCTTGGCTAGATCTCAAAAATATCTATATATATATATATTATATTTACTGTTTTAAACATCTAACTAATCTAACGATCTAACCCGATAAAACTGATAAAACTGCGACTTAGATCGAGTTAATAATAGCTTCTTGGTGTTTAACCACACTTTGAATTATGCCTTCATTTCCCTGAGGATACGACCTGACTCACCAGACTAGCACTACAATTTGACCCGGTACACTGCCGGTAAGGATCGTAACACCTAGAAAAGGTCCGTCAGCGAGCTCATTTTTCATTATATCCATTTGCTCTGCCAAAGCAGAGTCGAATCTAGGTCGAGACAGTACCTGCCTATCAGCCCGTTCCTGCCTGATAAGCGGATTTTCTACGGTCCGGTTAAACAAGTAAAAACTCGAAACCTTAGCAAAATCTACTTTCTAACCGGCGATGGACCGGGTCGATTGTAGGATAGTTCTTGAGAGTCCGAGGTCGAACCCACGAGAGATTGGTTTTGAGTACCACGATCGACTTAGCACTCGATTCGAGTCAAGCAGATAGATATGAAGTTATACTATTGCATAAAAGAAAGATTACACTACTCAAATTCTAAACAATTAAAAGAGGTATGGCGAACTACGTTTGGGCGGATTACTTTACCCTCGTAAAGATTGCCCGGGAGTGTGCCTTACTCTACCATGTCGTCTGACGAAAAAATGGAGTCAAACCCGTGTTGAACCGGACTTGATGACTAGGGCATCAACCTAGTACACGGGTAGGTGTCGAACTACCTTTCAAGCCCAAAACTTCTACGGTCCTGAAACCCCGTTCCCACACGTCACCGCAACATACATTTATAAGCTAACGTGTGTGCAACAATGAACAATGTTGTCAATATCATTCAAAGCTATTAAAACAATCAAAACAAGTTTCGTGATATGGATTATCGATTAAAACGTTAAATTACGCGCTCCACTACCTCCCGGTTCATCTCTCCAATGGTGTTTCACCCGCCTTCACATAGTTCAACCATACAAGGGATCTAGCTACTCATAATCGAATCTAAGCAATAAAAACGGAAGAAAAACATCACAACAACAATAGAATAACAAAAGAACATACTTACTTTATTCAACTTGGAGAAGGTACCAAATGTGCTTACAAAAGATCGAATTTTTGCCAAGTGAAAAGTTACGGATCGAAGCTAAAAGTTAGTAGATCAAAGAGAGGATTGAAAGAGGATTCTAATGATATATAACACTTGATCTAACTCTAAAAGATGAAGAAAATCGCCCACAATCTCCAAAACTATCTAATATTATCGCCCCCTCTTTTTCTACCACCACTTTGTGAGAAAATGAGCGCCTTATATAGAAAAACCTCATCCGTCCGGATGCCATCGATGTCCGGCCGGATCGTTTCTTGATTCTGAGTGCCAGGACGGATGCATAGATGTCCGTCCGGATGTCTTGCTTTTGTCCGTCCGGATATTTCCTCAGTCCGTCCGGATGATTCTCTGTCCGTCCGGACGGGTTCTTCATCAAATAATCTTCCAAAAACCAGTGAGTTAGCCGTCCGGACACAACAACTTGTCCGTCCGGACAGCCATCTTGCAGCCCAAATCTTCACTTTTTCACCTCCAACCTCCGTGTTTCGCCTCGGACACGTCCAAACTCATACTTCGCCTTTCAGGCTCTCGAGACACCCTAGTCCTACATCCATATGAAAACAACACAGCGCATAACCCGCAAACTACGGGTGCTCGGGAAAACAGTATAAAATGCTAAAATAAGGTCGAGTTTACGGAAAACCGGCGATCCACTTTCGCCGTGCAATAAATCCTCATTTAATACTCAAGATAGGGTCTAAACTCACCCGAAACATGCCGGGAATGCGATAATTGTGTGTCTTTGGCTAGCATGCAAATGTATCTTTGTAAAGTTGGTTCCTATCATTGCTGCGCTCTCGATTCCTCATAGTCCTGCGATCCCTCTGGCGAGCTCTTTTCTCCTTATTATTATCCGAAGCGTCCCATGCGCTCTATCTGGTCGTGGGGTATTCCCCTCCGGAAGGCCGAGACGACTTGGGGCCGAGGCCTTGTCCTTCTCACCTAACCTCTTGAAAGGCTGATCCTTTTTAGTGTCTTTCCTCTTTGGTGATCGCGATCTGTGGGTGCCGAGTTTTGCGCGATTTCTCTCCAAGTCCTTTGCGACCCGGCGAATGCACACTCTCCTCTATCTCGATTTCTTGGATCGACTTTGCCGGGCTTTGTTTAAGTTCGCGGGAGGCGATTTCATTCTAGGAGGATTCGGGTCGTATCGCCATTGGGGCTGGCCTTTTGCTACCAAAGCGAGTTAGTCAAGTACATAGTTTCCGCGTACTTCATAAACTCTCTCATTTCCGCAATCTCGAGATCCTCCCGGGAGCCTGGTCTTGTCTCGAGGTTGACTTTTGACTCTGTTGCGACCTTGCTCTCTCTTTGCGAGCCTCATCTAGCGCAAGAACATGTTGGCCTTGGCTTTTGACTTGGCCTTTTGGTTAATGACATTCTGGCGTCGCTAGGTGATAGGACTCTCGTTGCGACCCTTCTCCTTCAAGGGAAAGTTGTCATGTGTTTCTCCCACTCCTCTCCACGAGCTTTGATGTTGCATGGCCCCTTTGCCGGGGTCTTGGGAGTCGATGCCTTTACTTCTGTCACTTTTACAAGTGTTTCGTTTAAATGGGGTTTTGAAGGCTTTTCTTTGCGGGATTACCTCTTTCTTGAACGCATAGACGGGCGCGGCCCAGCGGCGGATGTTCTTGGTGGCGGAGAGTGAGCTTCCTTCGATCCGCCGTGTGTTATTGTTCTTTGATGATGTTTACGCTGAAGCGGAGCAAGTTGCGGCGTGTGGATTCCGATAGCGGAGCCAATCGGCGATGCGAAAATCGCCACGATGGCGTAAAGCGGTGTTAATGGTGTGGATATCGGCTTATTTTTGAGTAGATTATTTATAAGTTGGCGGAGGCAGGTAGTGATGAGAGGGCGGTGAGATCGATTTGTTCTTGCGAGCTTTTGCTGTTAATTTAGTCTTAGATCTTTTATTAGGTTACACAAGACTCCTTTTATAGGGAGGTTAAACTTAGGGTGAAGTAAAAGCGGCGGTGCGAAAACAAACTTAGTCACTAGTCTTAGTAGCTAAGTAAACACTAAATATCCGACATCAAGTGGGTAAAATATCTAATAGCAAGTGGATGTAATATCCGGCGGCGACCCTTTATGGTCGCCAAGGTCGCCGCCAACCGTTGCTGGCCTTCGCCCGTGTTCCTCTCAGTCTTGCGCTGCTCCCTTGGCGAGCCTTATATTTATGACCGCCGCCCGCCCCTAGCTTTGCGAGAGGCTCTGTAGGGGTTGTGGGCGGCGAACTCTTGTTAATGCCTTTGGGCGCCATATATGGCGCCCCATTGGAGGCGACATAATTTGTATCATCATCTATTAATATCTGAAATACATATTCGACCTTTATACGATGTCAAAAGACATTGTGATTGACCTTCACAATACTACAAATTGTAAAAATGATTGTTTATTAACAAGAAATGTATAAACATAATACGACGTATTATTTATTAAATTATTATAGAAATAGAAATCGTGTATTTTAACGTTTCCATTGAATAAAACTTAAATAAAGAGAAAAAAACAAATTTTAAAAAATTGGGTTCAGGAGCATCGGTGCCGTGTCGGATATTAAAATTTTAAATAATATTATTTTAATCAGTCGACACGTGTTGGACACGTGTCGGACATGGCACACGATGCCCAGATTGAAGTGTCGGTGCATCATAGTGCTTACTTAATCGTTGGGTTCAAAGCAAAATCCCACATATTTATATGACGACTTATAATAGCAATCCACTTTTTCTATCTCGAACACCACAACAATATAAAAAATAGGTTGTTACCCAAAACTCTTTGAAGTTTATCAACCTTCAATAATATAAGTATGAGCACTCGGAGTTGGGAGAAAGATTAACAATAAAGTCGATAAGAGATTGAACACCTTGAATGAGTCGTGTCCAAACATGTTGAAGAATGAGACTAAAAAAGAAAAACATGAGTTTGCTTATGTGCAAGGATAATAACGAGAATCAAGTATATTATCGAGGGAGGATGAAACTTATAAGAATGTATGCATAAGCCCGGTTGGTTAGCTAACGTCTTAGTCGATCGGCTAAAAAACGAGACTGATAAAGATTACTGGCAGAAGTCAATATTATCGTTCTGACATGTGGACATATCGGTATGAAATCGATCATGATCAACAACTCCCCTTCTTTGCCCAAAAGGAGTCTTGAAAAATGATGATCTTTGACCTAAAAAAAAAAAAGGTAAATTGTTAATATTTCATTTTCAATTAACCTATTTCAAAGGTGGACATATGAAAGCTACTAATCATAAGACGTAATGGGTATTCACGGTTTCCTAATTAAATAGTTAAAGTAAACATGAAACGTGGATTTAATTTATTTTAATGATTTTTTTATTATAATCGAAGATAGAACAATACAACTATTTTCATTTTTTCCAAATAAAATCTATTTTCCTCAAAAAAAAAAAAAAAAAAAAAAAAAAAAATACAATATTACAACCACACATGAGTGTACTTAAGCAGTGACTTGTCTGCAGGATAGTCTAATTTACTGTGCCAAAATAATATAAAATAATACGTATTTACATTATCTGACATCTCGATTAAAACACTCATGTGGCGTTTACATCCATTTATCTATAACATTAAAATATTTATTTTAGATATAAAACACCTAAAATAACATCTACTACAAGTCATTTCTGTCTGTGCATATTGTGGGTATAACTTTCTAAATAGGAAAATTACGTTGGAAGACTAACTTGACTCAGGAGGATTCAGGGCGCAACTTCTAAATTTATTTGAAATAGATCTCATCGGCTTATTCAATGAACATACAATATTGTTTTTTTTTTTGTTTTTTTTTTTTTGAAGAACTTATAACATTGTAACATACACTTATTTATACAACACACATATATAATTTTTTTTTAAGGAAAAATAAATTTTATCAAGCTAAATCCGCAATAGCGGCAGAGGTTACACAATAAGGTAATTTAATTAAGGTGAGATACTCTTTTGACTTAGGTTTCCTACCATTATTGTGCAATATGGCGCTGGATATTTTAGGATTATTATATGTATTGAAATAGAAGGTACGTATATTGCGTCAAACATGAAGATATATATCCCATTTTATTTGTCCACGTTTTTTTTTTTTTTTGTTTGTCTTAAAATAAGTATCCATTTTGTACATTTATTAACAAATTTCTTCAAATGTCCTTGACTCATTACAATATTTACAATAAAACAATGTGTACAATTAAATATTCCAACAACTATTTAAAAACATAAATGTAAAAATATTGGATTATTTAATAAGATTCAAAGCATTAATTATATAATTTTTTTCTTAATCTGTGCGAAAATTCAAACAGGACAAATAAAATAAGACGGAAATATATATAAAATGTCAGCTTTCTGAAAACAGGGGTATTAAAATGTTTGAAGCGAATCTTATATCACGTGAGATAGCCTTAAAATCTGGGAAGTGTTAAGGGAAAGCTATTTGTCCACCTAAATCATTAAGTTGTGTTTTTCTCCATCCTTTTCCTTCTTTCTATGGTGTTTTATTAGAATATATACATATATATATATGGTATGGTATGGACTAATTATTTACATTAGGTCCTACTATTTGGACTTCTTTTGTCACGGGATTTATTGACTAGAGTTTTGTGACTATAATCAATACATGTGGGGTGTCCTAATATTATATATTCAAATTATATGATTGCAAACATTGATTCAATAGGTGTAGTTAACATAATTGAACATTTTTTGTTTTTTGTTTTTTTTACAATAATGTGTATAATGATTGTATCACTACATTTCAATTAGTTATTCCTATTAAGTATACAATGTATGTAATGTTGGAGAACTTGAGCTCAACATTGTTAGCAGAGACATAATAGATTCGGTAACTATTTAGACGTCGTACTTTATTATTGGTCTAAAACTAAACTCGAGTTACCAAATTCACTCATGGATGACGGATGTACCCTTGGAGCCTAGCTAGGGGACTAAGTCCACCCAATTAAAAAAAAATTATATTAATAAATCTATGTTGTTCATCAAAATATCTTAACTTAGCACACAGAACATTGTAAATACACTCCACCTGTCCATCTCATGTTGTTAGAATCACTATGTCTCATCCTTGTATCGATTGTAATAATGTTTTTTTTTTCAATGTGTGATATTACATTCTTCCTTTCCTAATTAAACTAGTGTCATTGCCCGATTCTTACTGGAAGAAGATTACAGAGGTGAGTGTACGTTCTCTCACAACTATTCTATTAGATGATTACAGAGGTGTCACATTACCTCTCTCTCAACTTGTTTTTAGTTTCATCAGGTGGTAGTCGGCTTTTATACAACATATATCACTCATAACTCATGTCCACTAACGTTACATCATGAATGCAACAACAAGTTAGGTTCATCCTTATCGTTTGCTTAGAATTGTTGACAGAATTAAACTACCAAATCCTCTTTCTTTTCACATTTTTTCGACGTGTAATCAATATTTATAAGACTATTACAACGACACAATCAAAGTGACAGACAGCTATGAGCTATTATGATGGAAAACTACTACACATGCATCACCACTGCATTAAAAACCCTAACTATCTTCCGTGTTAGTTTACAGAAATCTATGCACCTACACCGACTACATTAACTTTAATTTTATACCGATATATATATATAGAGAGACAAAAAGTGGTGGGATCCTAGGTCTGTGGTCATGAGTTAGTGTGGAGATGAAAGGGGGGGGGGTGCAGAGGAGGGGGTAGTAATGCAGCAGATTGTAAATCTCTAGGTGTTCTTTGCAGCATATTTCTATAATTAATTCATTTTTCAGTACTTTAATCAAGCTTTGGGTATCTCTTCTTTCAAATTTTCACATTGTCTAAAGTCGTTTCAACACAACCATTTTGAATTAATAAAAGATTAAAAAGTTTATACGTACCTCAGAAGTTTGAAAATGCATGGTATTAAGCTTAAGTTTTTTAAAATTTAGGTAAAGTTGAATGATCATCATCACAATTTATCGGAGATAACTTAGCTTATGAGAGGAGTATAAAGAATGTGTTCCCAAGAAAATTGTTTAGGGGGATTTTATTTGCACCATCCATAATAATGTACTCGTGTATCACAATACATGTGTACTACAACATAATCTATTTTGTGAAAGTTGGTTCTGAAATCTAGCATCGACTTTTCATAGGTTAAGAAACAAAATTTGACTTTATCAAAGTTTGTTCTCACAATGCATCTACGATGGTCCGACAAAAGGTCTCATTGACCTACATGAGGATATGCACATCCAAAATTGTCCTCTCAGAGTCTCACACGTACTTGTCATGGACCGACTTGAATGACATGGCAATATTTTGGGTATTCTTAGAGCAAAATGATTTTGGCACCGATTTGGTGCACCACTCATTCCCCGAATTTGCATTTATGCAGTGCAGAATTTTTGTGTTATTTTGTTTTTCTATTAAGTGTTAAAATATGTGGTTATAAAGTGTTGTGTGGATTTTTATGTGTACTTTTTCTGTGCATAAATCACTATCCATTCTTTTATCATACTCATGTAGTATCTCATTATATTATGAACTTCGTTTCCACGATGGTGCAATATACGCTTATGTCATTAGTGAACTACGTCAATGCTTTCGCATGCGCATTCGGTTATGTAGACGGTCGCATTGTTTGTACGAATGTTTCGTTTACCTCTCATTCCTTGTTTTTGTTATAGCCGTAGTATCGTATGCGAAATAAATAAATAAACAGGAAATTAAGAACACTTTTTATTAATCTGAAATAAAATTATTACAATACTGTAATTGAAAAAGAAAAAATAATGAAAGGATATCTCCAACTGAGGTGAGATGAAAGCTACTCGCTTAAAACAAATTTGCTTCCAGCATGTACTCCGTTTATGCAATTGTCTCACTGGGATTACTTTCGATTTACTGTTTAGAAATGAGGTACTTTAATTTCTGAACCACTTCGAACTCTGATGATGCCCAGAAACTCTTCACTATGAATGCATAAACTGTTTTATGCAATGGAATGTATGAATGCTCTTGTATTGCTTGAATACTTCTGTGTTTATTCCATCTTGTCAGGACTTGTTTATATAGAGGCTCAGATTGTAATGGAAGAGTCTCTGCAATTAATTTCATTTATTGCATAACTCCCACTACTTCCACTTTACTCCAAATATTGATGATAACAGGTTCGAAGATGAAAGGTCTCGAGAAGAAGATGAAAAGTCTCGGTGACTAAGACATTACATCTACTAAAAGGTGCCTTGCCGAACAGTCAGTGTGATGAACCCTCGGTGACTTCTCCTCGATGATCTTTGAGTTCGCCTCGGTGACTCTTCCTTTCTTTGAATCTTTGAGTTACGCCTCACCGACCGACTCATCTTGAATGTTGAGTTACGCCTCGGTGACTCATCTTTGAATGTTGAGTTACGCCTCAGCCGATATGGTGAGTTGGTTGGATTTAAATCGGTGACTATCTCAGCCGACTTGCCATCCCGCTGACTTTATCCAAAAAGATAATACTAGCCTCGAGCCCCACGAAGGTCCAATTCCCAATTCCCGATTCCCCAAGCCAGCGGGCCACGGGCACGCGGCGGCGCCAACGCGTGTGGCAATTTTAGTAGAACATCGTCAGTCTAAAACCATTCTGAACTCTCTCCCTTCCTCTAGGAGCTTATACCAATCATCAACTATCATCACATAAATACTTGACATTGGAACACTCAATTTCCAATGTGGGACAAAGTTTTACACTACTTTACTTCTCATATCTCACAACAACTTAAAGCGTTAATATCTCATTCACCCGTACTCCGAATGGAATGATTTAAAATCTTATTGTCAACTACGTAGCACGTAGTTTCCAATGATTTAATAAAGTCTCGATAACTTTAATAAAAGTCTATCGAACTCGCTTTTTAAAATAGTTGTCGTAAATAAAAAATCGATAAAATCAATTAAATCATTTTTCCTCTATTTTCTCCAGCAGTTTTCACTAACTTACATGTGACTCGAGACCTCTATACCGCCGTGAGAGGCCTCCGGTTCATGGATGGATTTAACATTTTTCTCACGAGGTGATTCCTTACATAACCAGTCTGCGTTCAATATTATGTATGTACTTGATTATCAATGGATTCACTAATTTAGTGATCGGTGGTGATTTTACACTCGTGACTTAATACAATGTTCAATAGCATAAGAACTTGTTTTTGTTTGCGTGGGATGCAACAGCGTAGCGATAAGCGCCATCGTTTATAGCAATTCAGTACAAACCATGAGTATGATTTTTTATTCAGATCAGTTTCAGGATTTATTTTATTGCAATTTTTATTTGCTTGCTTTTATATATGCCTGATTTCATTGTTACGTAAGAGTGACTTACGTTCTAAATCATCAGTTAAACATGTGTCAACTGTCAAGTGGTCGAATTCCGTTTATTTTGGATTTTCAAAGGAGTCGTTTACGATACACATGGCTTGAGTGTTTTGCAAAAAATGGAAAGGAATATAAAAATTTTATTTCATTTCAATGTTTGGTTATTATTAGAAGGTAGTTAAACAGAAGTTATTTCATTTCAATTGATTGAAAAAAAAAATCTATTTACATTAGATTCGAAAATGAATGGAATAAAATGGAATGTAATTAATGAATTATGACAAAACACGTGGGGGCGGGTTAGAGTGAGGTGGGGTTGGGCAGGGTATGTTTAGGTATGGTATGGTAAGGAAGGGTGGCTGGCGAGAAAAGAGTAAAGTAGGGTGGGTTGTGGGTATGGTAAGATGAATGCATGGATGGGGTAGAGTACGGTAAAGAAAGGAAAGTTATGGTAGAGTATAGTAGGGTATCTGTGGGTGGTGAGTAATGTTAGGCTAGTAAATGGAGGGGTAGGTTAGGGTAGTAGGATAATGTAAGGTAGGGTATGTGGAGTGTGTAGGTGCAGTAAGTGATAAGTAGGGTGGGTGGTAGGTAGTGAATGGTAACGTAAGGTGTGTAAAATATGATAGGTTGGGTGTGGCTAAGCTAGGTAGGGTGCGATAGAGTGAGTGATAGAGTAAGGTTGGGTATGGTAAGATGGAGTATGACGGTAGGGGTGGGTAGGTGAGTGATAGGATAGGTTGGGGTGATTCATCCATTTTAGGTTCTATCAATTTTATAACAACCATCTCTGACGATGACAAATTATGTCACCTTATTAATCTAGGTCTTGATCGAATCTAGTGATTAACACCCAAAACCCTAATGCCTCGAAGAATGAGTTGTAGGTTTTGTGATTTCTTTCTTTGTCTACATGAGTTTGTCTTAGATTGCCTACGTATCCTGTAATTGTCCAGGAATCAAGCCTTACGTAGTTCCTGGAACGTGGTATTTATAATGAAATGCGTGCCCTAACCCTAATATTAGGTCGGTCTTAGCTATTGTCATATTTACCCTTAATGGGCCTTGCCCCTTGCCCATTGCCCAAGTTATCTTGCTAATAACGGGCCTTCGTAGCTGGTGCGGACTCTGTCCTCGACGCCGACTTAACCGACTTACGGTAACCGACTTTGGGAACCTTATCCTACACTGGTCGAATGTCGATCGGCGTAGACCGCCTCGAGTCTCAACATGCGTACCTTGGTACTTATTCATAATGTGAGGACCAACCGATAGACGACGCGTGGAGGGGTGAAATCCGGTATCGTCGCCGCCCACTGAGACTTGAGAGGCGACTCCGTTGTCCGAGTCAAATCTGTCATTTGAAATCGTCTTGAGTTTGGATCATCGTGCAGGCGGGAAACCCGCCACCATGCTCTAGCGATTGTAGCCGTGGCGTGGCGTCATGGCGCCACTAACGCTTCATCTTCCGTCAACCATAACGTCACTGCCTTGATTCTCGTGATTTGTAGGGGGTTATAACTCCCCTAATCACGTCCTTTCAAATCATTTCGGATTCTTGCAAGATAAAAGGGAGAGAAGGAACCGGAGCAAAGACATTTCATCCTTTTAGTTGCATACTCTAAATAATAATTAAGATAGGGTAGCGAATCGCCTTCAACAGATCAATCCTCGCCCGTCTGTTCCTTTGATCATCCTCTCCGCCACTTTTAGATTTACCCGTAGGTTCATCCCTCCCCCTTGTGAGAGCCTAAGAAACTAGTGACTAGGATGGAAGGAAAGGGTCCTAAAGGTTGTCTTAGTGTCCTTTCTTCTGATGATGTTGGTAAAATCCGGCAAAGGTTTGGCCTTCCCAGCCCCCAGTTTGAAATCCGACTGCCTTCCGGCCAACATCAATACGCCGATGAGCCTCCGGATGGGTTTTGCTCAGTCTACGAAGCCCAACTTTCCAGTGGATTGAGATTTCCACTGTGTCCGGCCGTCGTGGTTGTTCTACACCATTACGAGATAAGTGTATCTCAATTAGGCCCCAATGCCGTCAGGATTCTGATGGGGTTCGTGATAGCATGTCTAGTGGCAGAGGTGTGCTTCTCGATCCCCCTCTTTCGCTATTATTATAAGATGGCAAGCATGCCGGACAAGATGTGGTACACCTTCCAGCGAAGGACGAATCGACACGAGTTGGTGTACAAAGGGCCTTCATCACACGGGGACTGGAAGCCTCGGTTCTTCTTTCTTCACCACGGCCTAGATAACCCCTACATCGGTCAATGGAGGTCGAGGGGGAAAAGGAATGATAAATTGGATAAGGGTCCAGCCCCTCACGAGGCCCGTACAATGGACAATTTTGTTTTCGAGGTGGCCACCCGAGATTTGAGCCTTCTCTACGACCTGGCCTATCTGGAGGAGGCAGGGCCGATGCCCTACGGGAATCTTCACGCCCTCGACCAAGATAATTGTAGGATATTTCTCCGTTCATTATACATGTGTTTTTTTTTAGATCTGTAACTTGATATTTTCGTTGATGTTAATCTTATATTTTCTTTCTGCAGTGGGAAAGTTCTCTCTTATCACCGGCCCTACTCATGTTCCCAAGTGGAAGGGTAGGGCTGCTCTGACTCTCGGGGATCAAGCGGCCCCTAACGCTCAGGTTTCCGAAGAAAAGGCACCTCCCACTGCGGTAGAAGGGAGTTCTGTTCAGCCCGAGATTACCCCTGTTGGTGTCGAGTCGACGATTCCAGCTCGTTCTCCTTTCTGCCCCCCACCTACCAGTGGCTTACTTGTCCGCCATGGTTCGTTACGAGATGAGGACGAAGAGGACCTGGTTGATATAACTCCACCTGTCAGGGGGCGTCGAGAAACAACGAGGCGCCACACGATGGCGACAAATTGTCAATCATTATTATGACATTTAGCCTAATATTTATAACACTTTGAGCATTATTGTACCAATTTAAGTCATTAATTTATTAATTTCATCCAAATGTGTAAGTAGTAATTATTATATAAATTATCGTATTTTTATAAGTTTTGTGCGGTTTAGTAACCGAGTGTAAATGTCAATTCACGCTTGGTATTTTGGTAATTTATTGCGGGATTATAAGTTGACCAAAATTCCAAGTAGCGACACTTTTTGATCCTAAAGATGTATTTTTAAGGATAGAAGAAGTTGCCATAAGCTACTTGAGAGTTCAAGCGGATCAATTGTCTCGAATCTTCTACAGTAAAATATCTACGACAGACATTTGACCCAACTTAAAGGCATTTTCTGGGAAGACTTCTTCATGAGAGTTTAGATCTTCAAATGAGCTTTTCAGCGCATTTTGAATCACGCGTCAATCGGAGGTCTACAACTTAAGTTATGGTCGTTTTACCCGAGCAGATGATATTCGGTCGAACCTGAAGAAACCGGTTCGAACCGGGAGCAAGCTCAGTTCGAACCGGGACAGGAAATAATGCAGATTTTTGGCTAAAAATCAGATTTTTTGGCTGAATTTGGTGCATGTTACTTGCTAATGATGACTAATGATGGTAATGATGATCATAACAAACTTCCCACATGCTAGCACCTTCACTTGCAACCTTCACTATAAATCATCTCCCCAAACTCATCGAAACATGGGCCTCTTCTCTTCTCCATCCCATTTCTTCTCTTCTTCCTGCGTTTCTTTCTTCTCTTCTTCTTATTTTTATTTTGTTTTCTAGATATATATATATATATATATATATCTCCTTCCATCTTCTTCTCCTTTCTTCTTTCGTCATCTTCTCCTTTCATCTCTTTTCATTCTTTTGGGCCCATCTATATATATATATATATATATATATATATATATATATATATATATATATATATATATATATATATATATATATATATATATATATATATATATATGTTTATATATATATATATAAATAAATTAGTTATAGTATCGTTGTAATGGTGAAATAATTATCGAAGATTGTTAATTTGAAAACTTTGTTATCTTCTATCCGGTGAAACTTATTGCGATTCAATGATTGTAATCGAGTAATATATTACAATGTTATTATGTTTATTATTTCTATCTATTTATATATATATATATTAGTATTAGTAATATTAGCCAAAATATGTAATTGAACTATTTTAATCTTTTTGGTAAAGCGGATAATGACTATGTTAAAAATGATTAAAATTGAATATGATGAATCTTTTTCTACTTGAGCTTAATGAAAGCGTTAATATTGACATAGCTAATCAATATAAAAGCATCGAATCGTAACCTAATGGCGAACTAAGCGGTGAAGTTAGGATATGAGAAAAAAGGTAGAAAAACCGGAGGTAAAAATGGCGAGTGAAAGCGTGACAACGGAATCTATTTCTACTACCGCGCGATTTGTTTTGAGAAAACAAATCTTATTAAAATTATTCTTTCAAGATCTTATTACGTTAATTTACATTACGATCGAGATCCTTGACATTGACCGCGTGACAAAGCGGAGTACCCAATCTTTTGGATGACATTGGGCGATTGATGAGACATATAATGAGTTTAAATGCGCTTCGTGTGAGAGGAACTATTGAGTGCACCGTGTCACATAAATTCTGGCTTGAAAAAGGAAGATCATGCCAAATCTATTAACTAAAAGGGATCGTGGTTCAATAACATTATCTTGGCTTTGTTTACATATATTATATTAGTATTTATATTATATATATCTATATATCTATATATATATTTATGTCTATGTATCTATATATGTATTTATATATTTATATATATATATCGTATATTATATAAGTATTTATTCTTGTTTTACTAACATCTAACTCTAACAATCTAACCCTATAAAAGGTAAAAGCTGCGACTTAGATCAAGTTAATAATAGCTTCTTGGTGTTTAACCACACTTTGAATTAGATTTTCATTTCCCTGAGGATACGACCTGACTCACCAAACTAGAACTACAATTTGACCCGGTACACTGCCGGTAAGGATTGTAATAGCACTAGTAAAGGTCCGTCACCACCCAGAAAGAAAACCACTTCCCAGGCGGTGAGGATCAACAAAACACAGACCAAGAGAGCCAAAGTCGGCGAAGCCTCTTCTGCGATGGAATTCGACATGAACCGGGTTGCTGACGAGTGTGCAACCATGGAGACTAAAGCTCTATCTTCTGCACTCCGGAAATTGGGTCGCATGGTAAACCGCTTTCTCCTTTTCTTTCTCTTTATCGTGGCCCATCTTTCATTTTTTATGGATGATGTATCTCTTTTTTCTCAACAGACACAGCACCTCAGCAAGGAAGCCGCCAAGAGGTTGACCGCGCCGGCCGAGTTGGAAGAAAGTTTAAAGAGGACAATCGGAAGTTGATGGGCGAGAGTGCCAAGAAGAGGTGCCGTTGTAGCGGTCTGAAACCAGCGGAGGTTCATGCAAGAAAGCGGACTCACGAAATAGAAGTTTGAAGGCCGAGATCACATTTTGAAGGGTGAAATTTGTGTCTACCTCTGTTAGCGATTTCAACAAAACTCGGCGTTGGCGGGTCTTGAGAAGAAAGCGAGCAGCGGCGGTGGACCATAAAAATATCACGAGCGCCTTTATGCATCTTTAGCGAGTGAGGCAAGCTTGACAAGAGAGATGCTCACGAAGGTCGAGCTTGATCGGAAGTTCCCTCCACAGGTCGGCGGCCAGAAAGATCGCGGTCGTCGGGTTCCTTAAGTCGGTAGCTCGATGAAGATCGGCGTGATGATGCGTATGGCAATGATGGGTGGTTACGCTCTGGTGGTGAATCATGCCTTGGATGTCTATCCAGGGTTTCATGTAGGTAGACTTGCTACGCCACAATTCTATGAGCCCGAGGCGGAGAAGCTATACGACCAGTATAGCGAGGAGAATCTATGGCCCTGAAATATGGTCCCTCCACTTCCGCGCAAGCCGCCAATACTGCACCGACCGCTGATATCACCGAGCCGACTCCCGATGCTACTTCTTAGTTGTTGTTCTTTTGAATTTTTATTCGACCTTCTGAACTTGGTTCTTATAACTTGAATTTGATCTGTATTATTATACTTTGCTTTGTTATGGCTGGTCTTTTTGACCTGGCCTTATTGTGCTTCAAATTTGCTTCAATTTTGCAGTATTTTATTTCCTTTTCTTTTTGTTGTCCATCTTTCACGTTTCGATGTCTTTTAGCTCTTTGCTTGTCGAGCCTCTAGCTCTGTTTGCTGTTTGCTTTATCGATGTCGTGTTGCCCCCCAAGTGTATTATGAACCTTTGGTTCTTATTGCACTTGTGAGTCTAGTTTAATTGAGATCGACCTATTTCACCTTAGCATTTTTTGTCTCACGGACTAGTTTTGCCATAGATTGATCGATTCTCTGGGCGTTTGGTCCGACTTTGCGAACCGTCCCTCTGCCTTAGCATTTTTTGCCCATTAGGCTCGTTTTGCTTTTTGGCTGGTCGATTTTTTGGGCGTTCGGTCCGACTTTGCGAACTCTCCATTTGCCTTAGCATTTTTTGCCTATTCGGCTCGTTTTGCTTTTGGCTATATTGAGGGATCCGACTTGCGGATGTTCCCTTCTCGTAGTCGACTGCATTGCCTTTGACATTTTGTATCGCTTTAGACTCGTAATGTTAAGGCTGTAGACCCTAACAAACATAAAAGCATCTCGAAAAAAGGACATGTTTATTAGAACATGCACGAAATTGTCAAACAGACTTATTAAAAAAATGTGAAAACAAGAACGAATCGACATAAAGATTAATTAAACGTAATACTTCCTCAGATTATTGGCGTGCCATGTCGAGGAACCGTGGTTCCATCTGCTCGTCCGAGTTTGGTAGGATCCTTTGGGGTGAACCTTCAAGATCTGGTACGGACCTTCCCGATTCGGGTCTAACTTACGATCGCTTCTTGTCTTCATTTTTCACGAGGACCAAATCTCCAAATTTGAAGTATTTGTACTTGACCACAGGAGTTATAATCTTTGCGAGATCTTACATTTATGTCTCGCCACTTCGGCGGGTCAAATTGTAGTGCTAGTATGGTGAATCAGTATCGTATCCACGGGGAACTTGGTAATTTCTTTTGCGTATGGTTAAACACCAAAGAAATTTTACATTATTAACTTGGTCTAAATCTTTTAATTTTATAACAAGATCACTACTATTCTAGTTAACATAAAATAAATATGTAATTTGAAAGTTATTCTAATATAATATATATAGATATATAAATATATATAAATGTACATAAATTGCAAAGTATATATATAGATATAAATATATAGATACCAATATAATAAGCAGATATATTTTATAGAATGGCCAAAACTTATATAATTGGTTTATACGATCTTTTCGATTAATTGAAATGTGTTCGATCTCTCCTTTTATTTTAGGTCCAATTGAGTAAGTGAAACGGTGCACTCACGAGGTAAACAATTCCTCCTCACACGGCGTATGAAATTGTCATATGTCCATTGCATCGATCCAAGGTCCACAAGCTATTACGGTAAATGAATTAATCGAGCAGTCCCGAGTACAAATCTACCTTTAGATAAAAGGAGTCATTCCGTTCATCAAGCGGTCAATTTTATTTTAAAGGCTCCGGTTGTCAAAGCCGGACGATTTAACTTTCGGTTTAAGTTTCAATTAAACGATGATTTAACATTATTATGATCTCGAGTACAAATTATAATAAAATTCATTTCTCCCAAAACAAATTTACCCCGGGTAGGAAATCGGATTCCGTTATCACGTTGTTCACACGGCCAATTTACCCTCCGGTTTTCTATCTTTTATTTCATATCCACGATTACGAGCGTCAATTCATAATTAGATTATGAATTCCTCGGATCTATTAAATATGTTAATCTGAATACGATCAAAATAGAAAAAGATTCAATTAACTCAATTTTAGTCATTTTAACTTAACAACATTTCTTTAATGAAAAGATTGAAATAAAACCGATTACATAGTTTTGGCCGAGTATTATATTTAGCCTAAAAACATTATAATAACTAAAAATATAAAAACAAACATAAATACTTAAGAAAAGTTACGAATACGGTAGTTGATTCAGAAATCGTATTTTCCGGACATTACAACTTCTTTAGCAAAACCGACTTCCGAGATTTTCCCGAGCATTATAACGATGCTACATTATTACGGCGTAAGGCCTTATTTACAACTACTACTAAAAATTAAAAAAAAAAGAAGAGAAAGAGAGAATATATATATGATATTGTGTATATATATTTGGTACCCGTCTCTGTTTGCAATTGAGCTCTTTATATAGACAAAGCTCTCAAGGCCGGACCGGTCCGGTATTAGGCGGCTCGGTCCGGACTAATGATGATCCCCACTAACTTGATCACTCCAGCGTATGCGTTGGAGATATTTATTTTATATATAATTATTAAACTTCTAAAATTCATATCTCGAGTTACGGATCTCTAAAAATTGCAAGCGAAATGCCAAAATTAAGATCTCGAGAAACTCTACAACTTTCATGAAGGACTCTTCTCCAGATAACGCTTTCTTGATAACCTCGTGTTCCTTGAAGCTTTTACGGGATTTTTATTAATCCAAATCGATTAGCCACTTGATCATTTTTTTAAGTTGTAGACCTCCAATCTTCATAATTTAAATTGCATTGGAAAACTCTTGGTAAAATCTACAACTTTTGTGAAGAGCACTTTTTCGAAAATATCATTTTGATGAGCCATTCGTTTGTCGAAGATATTTCTCTATTATTTACTTATCCAGATTGGTTGGCCACTTATCCACTTAAGCTTTTCAATTGACCATTTAAACTTGTGGCACTCTCTAAATCATTCCAGAGATATGATTAAACTTCAATATGTCGATTCTCGGGGTCTTGGTTTATAAATCTGCAATAAAATACCACAAATACCCACGTAAATCTGACACGACACTCCGATTTACTAAAATCGGTACAAAATTACAACTTTTTATTATTATTATTACTAAATACTCTAAATTATAAAGACTAACATTTTATACCATAATTTCATATATTTTATATAGAATTCGTTGATAAAACATAATAATATAACGTATATTTAATCATATAAAAATAATACATCAAATTACTCCCACTTAGCTTTTGATCGTCCCTCGAGCAAAAATAAGCGATAATAAAAGATAATATAATTTTTCAGATTATAATTTATATTGTCAATATTATAAATATATTATCTATCTTAATTTAAAATCTTAAGAAAACAAAAGTATATAAGCTGAAATAACTTAAACATTAAATATTATTTAGATAAAATTATATATGTAATACTTAAGAAGTATAAATAAAAATTTGAGAATTTATTTTTAATCATAACTATTATGAAATTGCGGAATCGGAAACTAGGTCAGTAGTTGACAAAATGGCTTATAAAGTTTAGGTTCAAGATGTTGGTTAATCGGAAAAAAATCAAAAAGAGAAAGAGGCAAGTCGTGCGTTTACATCTTTATATTCTTGATCAAAAATAATCATCGATTAATAACAGCATTTTTTTTTTTAGATTTTCTCTCTTCTCTCTTTTTCTTTTTTTTTTTTTTTTTTTCAAGATTAAGAACTAAAAGCGTGAGTGTGTGTAGAAAATCAAACTTACAGGCATTGCTTCATCAAGATTGATCGGAGTACTACTCTTTCGATCGAAAATTACAAGTCCGGTTTCCTTAAACTTGTAATAATTCACGAGATCTTATGATTCAACTTTTCCTTTTTCATTTTATCTTGTGCCTTCATTCCCGGCATAGGACATTTCGAGATAATACCCTAGGCGGACTACTTATCATCGAGCAATCGGGAGCTTAATTACCTCATAGTGATATAGGACATTTAAATAATAATACCTACTCACTCCAATCATTGGTAGCTACAACCGATTTGTTATTTTTATTTTTAAGTTGTTAATCACGGATAAGGAAGATAATTCGATATTTGATTAATTCATTGTAAATATGGTGCTTCGTTCTTAATTCTTTTATAGAATATTAATATATCCGAACTTATTACCAAAATCGGCTATGTTGCAAGTGTCATGAGGTAAGATCGAATATACTACTACTTATCTAATCTTTCCAATCTCAAAGATATACCAAAATTTAGCTTTTATGTCTCCATCTCTTTTTATAAGTGCGTATAAAACTTGCGGTATTTCAAGGAAATGTAGACCAAAATAGCTAAAGCTCGGTTATTTAATCACAATTGACAATTTGGTGAGGTCTTGATCACTCTAATCAAAAATTTGAGGTAGGTTATTTGGCTATAGTTATATTTTGTGGTGCCAAAAATCAATAAACTTAATCCAATTCCAAACTCATAATTCATATTGACAATGATTCTAAAAATTTTACTTATAAATATCAACATACTTATATAATTTTATAAAAACAATATCTACTATTAATTACTCAATTATATAAACTTAAAATCTTATTAAAATCTAAATTAGACATATAATATAATTATTGTTTTTTTTTAAAAAAAAATTTTAATGAATTTTCTAACCTAACTCTACTCCCCACTTACGAAATGGCATCGTCCCGATGTTCAATAAGTAGTAAAGAAGTAGGTTCGAAAATAAAATTTAAAATTATCTATTAACGTCATTTTTCTGATTTTATTTTAGCGTATACTTAATTAAATCATTAAATAAAAAACAAACAACAAAAAATCTAAGACATATATATTAAACAAGATACATTATTATAAACTTAAAAAGAAAAACTTAACTTAACTAAATTAACTCCAAACTTAATTTTAACTTAACTTATTAAAACTTAAATAACACCAACAAACAACTCTCTATATAGTAGACGAACAACCCGGTGTATCAACCGGTAGCAAACCAAACCGACTATCTCTAGACGGAAAAATTTCATCCGTCTCCAGCTCTTCTACTCCATTCAAAAGAATACACAAACGCGAGATCATCCATGAATTGGGCATAGGTTTCCCCTTACTACCTCTCGTGATCCCAAACTCCAACAACATCCTTTGAATCAAAATACCCCAATCAACAAATACACGAATGCCAAAGCAAAAGTAGAAGCATTTCATTCTCAGTCAAACTTCCAAAATCCCAGTGGGATAAACTCGAAATTTATAAAATGCTTCCACGCTTTTAGATGCGGAAGTAGAGCTCGTGTTGACATGTCGTGATTTGTATCAAAAAGCGAAAGCAGACATTGGAGCGACTCGTGTACTTTATTCAAATGATTAGAAGGATTTTGTAGTCCCCATTGCATTTCAAAATGTGGCATCGAATCGGTGGAATTTCAAAAATTTGGTTTATAATAGATGAAGAGAAGAACAGACCACTCCTCTTACTAGAACAATCTGAGTGATATCAACCATAGGTGTAAATCATAAGAGCGAATAAAATTCTCGCACTATTGAGACATTTACCCGTCCTCTCGGTGTCTTGACAAATTTTTCCAACCAAAACTTGAATGATAGTTTTCCCCATTGATCAAGCTTATCTAAATTTAAACCTTTCTCCATTAGGATTGGAGAATTTGCAAAATGATAATGTAAAATGGTATTCTCGTTAGAAGCTTGAGATTCCGGATGATCCGGTGTATCAGGCTCGTAAGAATTAACCGACGGTGAAGAGTGGTTCGACATTTAAAATTATAAAAACAAAAGAAGGAAAGTTGAAGACAGTGAAAAGATGAGCAATGGTTTGCCTCTCCTTTACTTCCTTAAATAGATAAAAAAAAAAACAAAAACTTACGTGTGTGCATTAGACGGACTCAAAAATGACTCAGCCTTGTGTTCTTCACGGCCCGGTCCGGGAAACTGCCGGCTCGGTCCGGCCTCATCTTCCTTTTACTGAGGGGACAGAGGTAAAAGACAACTTAATTTTGTTTTTACTTCACGTGTGAAATTTTGGTGATCTTTTGAAGCAACTTGATTTTGGTTAATTGATTTTGTTACTGACGGATAAAAGCGACACATTATATTTTTCAAAACGACTTAATACAAAAATTATTTTTAAGTTTTTATAGTTTTATGAAAATGAAACCGATTTAAAATACAAACTAAATTTTTATAAGCATTGATAAAATCAAACTAAGCGAAAAATGAAAACAAACCAATAGTTAAATGACAAAAGTCGAATGCAATGAAATGTGTAGTAAACATGTTTAATCAATCATTAAAATTCAATCTTCATCATAGTCTTCCTCCGGATCAACTTGAAAACTTCGAACTCGGAAGCGATGAGAAGGCGATGCAGAGAATCGTAGTCGTGGTCTGGCCGAACTATCAAGACCCATTGAACTCATGCCGGTCGTGACATGTGCAAACTCGGTGAATCCTCCCCAACTCGACATCTCGGTCTCTGAACACACACAGCGAAAATACACTGTCCCACTAGATTGGCTTCCAAAGGATATGACGATGGATGAAAGCTCGACGGTGGTGGAATAGGTGTTTCCCAACGTGGTAAGGTATAAAAGCGGTGACAAGGTGGATAGGCGGGATCATCAAAAGTAGGATTACGAAGCAATGCTGCTCGTTCCTTCTTAAACCTCTACGAATATCATCACACCACTTGCTAGTACTCTCGGCGAATAAAGCCACATTGGCTTGACCACGTGCAACATCATCATCACTAAAGATTGAAACATGTCATATGTGATAGTGTTGGAGAAAGGAGTTTGTTGAGGTGACTAGAAAAAGATGGAAAAGAAGAAGATGTAAAAGCGGTGGTGCTGGTGAGTTTGGCGTCTTCTAAGCAAAGAAACTAATACTACCATCCGGAAGACTAGTCAAACTAGGTCCAATCAGATTTCCATCAGCCAGAGATAACTTGTCATTAGGCGGGAATGGTACTCCCAACCTCGACATAAATCGAGAGATAAAACAAGGGAAGTAAAGATGACTCCTGAGTGCAGCGATGACAATACTCTCAAAAATTCTTTTAAACATGACCTTTCCAACATCCACTCTAACATCGTTTACCATTGCCCAAGTGATACAAACATCTTCCTTTCCAAAAGCATTATGTTTACTAGAAGGATAGAGATTATGGCTAATAAATCTTTTAATTGCCCTCAAACCTCTAAAAGCAGTTCCGTAATTAAACCGATTTTCAACCCACACCGCGGTCGGGTCAAAAACGATCTGGGCTCTCAGGCGATCTGCTCAAAACTAGCGAGATCATCTAAATTATAAACTACCACTGTAATCCTCCTCATCGGGGAAAAACCTCAACTCCTAAGATTGCATTAATGACGGCGGGTTAAAAGGAATATTTACGGCTCGTAAGGGTACAATTTCCGATGAGAGTAAGTTGTTCTTCCGACAAAGTAGATAAAACCGAATAAAACTCAAATTACTATAGTCGTGTTAATCTCCCTTCCCTTACGGCTGCTAAATCTAACCACCGCGCCTTAAAGATATTCTTAACTTCATCACCTAAGTCATCCAAGTCTATTCCTTTTCAACGAACATCACACTTACTATAAATTTTACATTATCGCTTTCTTAGCTTCAGTGATGCGGTTTTTTCAAAACTTACGGCTTCCTCCTCAGGTGATAAAATTCATGTGCCTCTGACGGGAGTTGAAATTGGAATTTTGATTTTCTCTTTTTAGAGACTCTAGTACTCGAACTCAAGCAACAACAAAACCATTCTTATAGTGTAAATTAATCGTTGAAAAGTAGGCGGAAAAGTTGAAAAGTCGCCGGAATGAATGGAGCTTGTTTTTGACCCTTTTGAATTTTTCAATTTGTGTTGAATAGAGGAGATGATAATGAGAAGAAATTAAGTAATGGTGTAGTGTGAGATGAAGTTTTGTTGAAGAAAAGTGAAAAAAATTCGTAATGGTGGGGTTTGGTGTGTTGGGTGCGGCTGTTAGAAGAATTAGGGAAGAAGAAGAAGAAAAAGAGGTCCCCGTCTTTTTTTTATGATTTTCGACCCCGGACCGGTCCGTGTTAAGGCCGGATCGGTCCGTGAACAAATTTTTCTATTTTTTCGATTTTTTTTTTTATGATTTTTGAATAAAACTTATACAAATTCTAATAAAACTTAATTAAAGTCTTAAAAATAAGTTTATAAAATTTTCTTAAAATAAAATTTGAAGGAACTTTTATAATTTTATAACAATTTCTAAAAATTTAATAAAATCTTTATAACACTTTAATAAAAAGCTTATAAAAATTTAATAAATTTATATCAACTCTTATAAAACGTTTAAATTAAAACTAAAAAAATAACTTTTATAAAATTTTTATAAAACTCCTCAAATTTTCATAAAGATCCAATTATAAAATTCTCAGAAGTTATGCGAAAATTTTATAAAATAAAATAAAGGACTCGAAACTTAAGGGGTTCTGACTCTTGATTTCTAAATCTTCCAAAGTTACGATATAACGCTCAATCAACCTAACTCCTAAAAGCGAGGCATTTGAATTATCTCTCGGAATTCCATCGGGATTTTGGATAACCACCTGTCGTTCCTTCCTAACAATATTCAAACACTCATCCCAGGATTTGGTTGTGTTTTTCCACAGTCGTCAACATGTTCACTTTTTCCACAGATTACGCATCTCATTAGAAACTTTGCCCTTCTTTTTATCGCACTTCTTGATGTTCCATTACATACTTCTCTCAATCTGATCTCTCTCAACAATTTCTTGTTTTGTTCAAAAACTAAAGCTTCATAAAGCCGCGACATCTTTATCAAGGCCTAATTTCAAAAGTAAAATAAAAACTCCTATTCTATCTAAAAAAGACATCCAGTTCTTTTACGTCTATCCGGTAAAAGGCGAAAAGAGTTTAAACATAAAAATACACAAAAATAAAGTAAAGATAGATAGCTTTGTTATTTGGTGATTCCAGTTTCTCTGTTTTTCAATTTTGATTTTACGCTTTTCGTATGTCGGGGATCAATCGAGTAGCATTATTTCTTCTTTGAGGTGTGATTCCTTCTCCTCACTCCACAAATAACTTTACTCTGTGTCCATTGGCTATAAAAGTTGTATTTCCATCAGTTAGTCCAATGACTCAGAGTTTGTAAACCCGTGTTACTTTAAATGGACTGTCCATCTTGATTTAAGCTTACACTCGAAACAACTTTAAGCGTGAATTGTACAAAAGCACTCGATCACCTACATAGAACTCACGCTTTAAGATTCTCTTATCATGGAAAGACTTCGTGCGTTCTTGTAGATTCGGCGTTTTCATAAGAATCGAGGCGAAATTCTTCTAGTTACATCAATTGAAGCAATCTATGATCACCGGCTGACCTTAGGATCGAAATTTAGAAATCTAATAGCCCGAAAGGCTCGGTGTTCTAACTCAAGCCAGGAGATGACATGACTTACCAAAGACTAGCTTATAGGAGAACAACCAATTGGTGTTTTAAAAGGCGTAATGTATGCCCATAACGCATCATCTAATTTAATTGCCCGATTTTACGATTTGAATCAACTGTTTTTCTCTACGATTCTTTTAATCTCTCTGTTTGACACCTCTGCGACCAACGGTTTGCGGATGATAGGCGTTCTAGTTTATGTGTTACACCATATTTCTCAACTAACTTAGTAAATGGTCTATTACAAAAGTGTGAACCTCTATCGCTAATGATCGCCTCGGAATGCCATATCTAGTGAATATGTTCTTTTTAAGGAATCGTGTGACAACCTTAGTATCATTAGTGGGAAGAGCTTGACTTCTACCCATTTTGAAACATAATCTACCATTACAAGAATAAATCTTTTTCCAAACGATATAGGAAAAGGTCCCATGAAATCTATACCCCAAACATCAAATAACTCACATTCTAAAATAGGTTGCATAGGCATTTCATGTTTTTAGATACATTTCCCCATTTTTGACAAGATTCACAAGAATTAACATATTTATCGCATCTTTATATAGTATAGGCCAATAAAAACCACATTGTAAAACTTTAAAAGCGATTTTCCATCCTCCATGATGACCTCCTGCCTCACGATCATGACAAAGCGATAAAATACTTAAAATTTCATTATCAGGCACACATTTTACGATTATCCCATCCGAACATTTACGGAAAAGGTCTGGTTCCTCCCGATAATAAAATTTCAAGTCGTAAAAGAATTTCTTTTACATTTGCCAAGTCAATGAGGCGGAATATAATCACGAGTTAAGTAATTAATGATATCTCCAAACCAAGGTGAGATTTCCTTAGAAGGAATTCTATTTTTAATAATTGCATGGTTGAAGGAGTATCTATTCTAAATAGTTGTTCATCGAGAAATGAATCTTTTATTTCATTCCCTATCTCTTCCTCGATCTCCATTCTACTTAGATGATCCGCTACTACATTTTCACTTCCTTTTTATCTTTAATTTCAATATCAAATTCTTGAAGTAGGAGAATCCATCTAAGAAGGCGTGGTTTAGCATCCTTCTTACTCAATAAATACTTGGTGAATGAGCATGTGTGAGACTATTACCTTAGAACCAACAATATAAGATCCGAACTTATCTAAGGCAAAAATTACACCAACAGATTCCTTTTACAGCCAGTTGCATAATTAAGGTAGCTGCGTTTAATGTATGGGATGCATAGTAAATAGCTTTGAGAATTTTGTTATACCTTTGACCTAAAAGCAGCTCCTACGGCTAAATCGCTAGCATCACACATAATCTCAAAAGGTAAATTCGATCTGGTGCTACCAATCATCAGTGCGATAATCAACTTAACTTCGGGGTCTTAAATGCTTCCATACATTTACTATCAAAGTTAAAAGGTACTTCTTTTTCAAGTAAATGACTTAGAGGCTTTGCTATCTTTGAAAAATCTGCAATAAATCTCCTATAAAATCCTGCATGTCCAAGAAATCCTCTTAGAGTCCTTAGATTAAGCTGGTGGCGGTAATTTTTCAATCACCTCGACTTTAGCTTTATCAACTTCAATTCTATTTGAGAGATTCTATGACCTAAAACAATTCCTTCGATACCATTAAATGACATTTTTCCCGGTTTAGAACTAAATTGGTATCCTCACAAACGTTGTAAAACTTTTTCTAAGTCGACAAACATTTACCAAAAGAATCTCCATAAACACTAAAGTCGTCCATAAAAATTTCTAAGAATTTCTCAACCATATCGGAAAATATAGACATCATACATCTTTGATACGTGCGCAGGAGCATTACATAAACCAAACGGCATTCTTTTATACGCAAAGTTCCATAAGGACAAGTGAAAGTAGTCTTTTCCCTATCTCCTATTTGCAATGAAAATCATAAATAACTGAATAACCATCTAAGAAACATTAATACTTATGACCACTTAAACGTTCCAACATTTGAACTATGAATGGAAGCGGATGATGATCTTTCTTAGTATGATCATTTAGTTTTCTAAAGTCAATGCACATTCGATAACTGTAATTTCCCTTGTTGGAATCCATTCATTCTTATCATTCTCTTTCACTTTGTGAAACCTCCTTTCTTTGGTACAACTTGAGTTGGACTCACCCATTCACTATCGATATAGGAAAGATTATTCCCATTTCTAATAGCTTAATGACCTCTTTCTTAACGATTAAGCTGTAAATTCGGGTTGGCGGGCGTTGCGGTTGAATACAAGGTTTAGCATCTTCTTTCAAAATTATCTTATGAACACAAATCTCGGGGCTAATACCTCGAATATCGGCAATTTGTCCATCCAAAAGCTTTCTTATGCTTTCTTATCATTCTTATTAATTGATCTTCTTGTCGCTTTCGATTAAAGTTGATGAAATAATAATCGGTAATAGATTATCGAGTTCTAGAAAAGCATATTTGATTTAAAGGTAATGGTTTCAATTCCAGTTCTTCGGTGGATCTTCTATTGATGATTTAAGAATCGGGTCCTTCTAGTTCTAACTCCAAATACTTATGCCATGGTGGCTTAAAAGTAAAACTTCCTTTATCTAGAAAAGGATTATCTCTTTCATTTCAATGTCTTCCTCATCTTCTTTATAGATGAAACGAGTTAAGCATTCTTCTAATCTGTCTTCAAAAGTTGGTAACTCGATTATCATAGACAGAATGAATATCTTCTATAAAGAACATGATTACGGTGATGTATATGGATGGTTCATAGCTTTGAAAATATTGAAAGCAACTTCATCTTCATTGACTCTCAAAATTAACTCTCCTTTATGAACATCGATTAAAGTTCTTCCTGTAGCTAGAAATGGGCGACCTAGAATAAGAGGCGCTGAATATCCTTCTTCCATTTCCATAACTACAAAATCTCTTTGGAAAATAGAATTTGTCTACTTTAACAATACATCCTTAATTATTCCTTTAGGGTACTTAATCGATCTATCGCCATTTGCGAGTCATTTCGATCTTAGTAAGCTTTCCTATGCCTAGCTTTTTATAATCCTCATAAGACATGAGATTTATACTAGCTCCAAGATCACATAAGACCTTCTTAAACAGAAATCCTCCAATTTCACATGGAATCGTAAAACTTCCGGATCTTTCGATTTAGGTGGTAACTTATCTTTGCAGAATGCGAACATTCTTCATTTAGGCATATATTCTCATATTCCTCTAATTTTTTCTTATTTGATAGTATTTCTTTCGAAAACTTTCCATAGGCGGAGTATATTAATCGAGCTTCAATAACAGGGGATATTAACATGAAGATGACGAAAAGTATCAAGGAAACGAGCATACTTCTTATCAGTTTTTGCCTTTTTGATTTGATCTTTAGGAGGGTAAGGTAAAGATTCTAAATCTATAACCTTTGGCTCCTTAGTCAATTTCTCTTTTCCTTTTTCCTTAAACCTTTGAGTATTACTTAGTCGCCATGTTTCAGGTTCTTGAATTTTTTCCTTTAAATTGTTCCCTGAATCAATCTCTACTTCAGAATTTTTTTGTTCTTCCTGTTTCTCATTTATTCTCACATGTTCCTTGAATAAATTCCTTAAATTCTTATCCATAGGGTCTTTCAAAATCCTAGGGATTTTTACCCAATTTTCACCTTCATTTTCAGGTTCCAAACTTCTATTCCTTTTCAAGAAATTATCTATAATTTCTTCTTCCTCGTCAGTGAATTCAATTTCATCTTTAGTTTCATCATTCTTTCCATCTAAATCATTTTCTACTTCATTATTCCCGAAGTTTTCTACTCCATTGCTTCCACTGAGCTTCCTACTTCTCGTAACCACAACATTTACCTCTCTTGGGTTTATCGGTGTTGCTTGGTAATCCTCCCGGGGGTCTCTTTGTTATTACGTTCACCTTCCCTACTCAAATGATCTTCCATATTCCTCAATGAAGCTTCTATTGTTCTCATTCTGGTATCATGTCCACTCATAGATGTTTTTATTGTACTCATATCTTTAGTGACTGTACCAATAGAAGTCATCATTGTTTCCATATTCTTAGCTTGAGTAGATACTACACCCATCATATTTTTCATTAGTTTTTCCCATTTTTCAACTCCTTCTGCAGGTTGAGTTGAACTCTGAGTTACTGGTATACTTTGAGTGGTATGTTGAGGATAGGATCTTGGTAATGATTGTAAATTCGATTAGATGTATTCTCTTGATAAACTTGGTTATTATTCCTATATGGGATTTGGATATGGCGGTTGTCACGGCTTACTAGGGTTTTCGGACCATCGATAAGTAGGATGATCTCTTCTAATAGCATTAAACGAGTTTGAGTATGCATTGTTCAAATTCTATCTTTCTTTGAAGAAAACTCACCTCCTCTCTTGAATATCTGTTGGTTCTTCAATCCCTAATGACACATTATCATGACTTGAGTATTCATTTGGTGTACTATTTTACGAATTTTGGTTCTTATTACATTGTAAACCATCAAATTTCCTACTCAAATTCTCCAAGTGTGCTAGAACTTCCGTATTAGACGTACATTCTCCTGCAAAAGCTACTTTTACGGTGCTAGAACCGGTTTCCCACATTACATTATTTTTGGAAATCTTTTCTATAGCATCGTAAATCTGCTTTGAGCTTCACTCATCATTAACGAACCACCACATGCATGATCTACATCCGCACGCGTGAGTCTTTTCTCAATTTACTGACGAGAAGAGTTGAATTTGCATATCTAAGGAATAACCATGATCGGGACATGCTCTTAACAATTTTTAAACCTTTCCCACGCATTCCCAAGAGTTTCCTCGGATCCTTGCCTAAAGTTAGCAACCTCGACTTTTAATTCCAAATTTAGTCCGGGAGTGAAATATTGTTTGAAATTCGGTTTGAATCTCCTCCCAACTAGTAAGTGAATGATGTGGAAGAGACATAAACCAATCTCGGGCTCGTCCTTTTAAAGAAAAAGGAAACATAGTCATTCTCGTTAATTCCTTATGAGCACCTTGACTTTTGGCTGTATTGCATAGTTCTTCAAAAAGATAGAGATGATGATGTGGATCTTCATCATCCTCTCCTAGGAATTGGGCTCTTGCGTCAATTAAACCAAAAGATGAGACTTAATTTGAAATTATTCGCTCCTTCATTAGGTAAAAGTATGGGATTATTAGTCTGGTTTCTTCTTACGGTTTGATCACAGATAGGTCTTGGGTTTGGTGGATTATTACGATTATTCTGGTTCCGATTTTGATTATTTCTATTATTATTATTATTATTATTAGGGTTAACGGGGTTTTGTCCATGCCCTGAGAGCATGTTCCAGATACTTGTTCGGTGTTTCATCACGATTTCACCATTCTCGTATTTACTGTTTGAAGATGATTCTTGGTCGGGATTTCACGACTAGTATGACCAGCGTTTACTCTCTACTCTTAACGCCCTTTCGTAAGTGTTTATGTCGGGCTTATAAGGAGTGAGAGGGCCTTACCATACGGTCATCAACTAACAAAAATAGAAAATAACACGAAATTGATAGTAGTAAAATTGGTAATTTTCCTAAAAGGTAACAACCAACGAAAAATAAAATAGAAATGAGATAAGAAAAGTGTTGACTTATTCTCGAATTTTAAGCTAATACAAGTAGTAACCATAGACACATAAAAGAAATTAGCGACGTTCCCGGCAACGGCGCCAAAATCTTGATACCGCTAAACCTTACCTTGGAAACGGCGCGGAAAGTCGACATTACGTTTCTGGTTTAAGCGATCCTAACCGGCGATGTGCCGGGTCAAATTGTAGTGCTAGTATGGTGAATCGTAGTATCGTATCCACAGGAACTTGGTAATTTCTTTTACGTGTGGTTAAACACCAAAGAGCTGTTATTAACTCGATCTAAATCGCAATTTTATAACACAGATCACTACTATTCTAGTTAACATAAAATAAATATGTAATTTGAAAGTTATTCTAATATAATATATATAGATATATAAATATATATAAATGTACATAAATTGCAAAGTATATATATAGATATAAATATATAGATACCAATATATTAAAACAGATATTTTATAGAAGCGGCCAAAACTTATATAATTGGTTTATACGATCTTTTCGATTAATTGAAATGTGTTCGATCTCTCCTTTTATTTTAGGTCCAATTGAGTAAGTGAAGCGGTGCACTCTGAGGTAAACAATTCCTCCTCACACGAGCGTATGAAATTGTCATATGTCCATTGCATCGATCCAAGGTCCACAAGCTATTCACGGTAAATGAATTAATCTCGAAACAGGTCCGAGTACAAATCTACCTTTAGATAAAAGGAGTCATTCCGTTCATCAAGCGGTCAATTTTATTTTAAAGGCTCCGGTTGTCAAAGCCGGACGATTCAACTTTCGGTTTAAGTTTCAATTAAAGCGATGATTTAACATTATTATGATCTCGAGTACAAATTATAATAAAATTCATTTCTCCCAAAACAAATTTACCCCCGGGTAGGAAATCGGATTCCGTTATCACGTTGTTCACACGGCCAATTTTACCCTCGGTTTTCTATCTTTTATTTCATATCCTGACTACGAGGCGTCAATTCATAATTAGATTATGAATTCCTCAGATCTATTAAATATGTCAATACGAATACGATCAAAATAGAAAAAGATTCAATTAACTCAATTTTAGTCATTTTAACTTAACAACATTTCTTTAACGAAAAGATTGAAATAAAACCGATTACATAGTTTTGGCCAGTATTATATTTAGCCTAAAAACATTATAATAACTAAAAATATAAAAACAAACATAAATACTTAAGAAAAGTTACCCGAATACGGTAGTTGATTCAGAAATCGTATTTTCCGGACATTACAACTTCTTTAGCAAAACCGACTTCCGAGATTTTCCCGAGCATTATAACGATGCTACATTATTACGGCGTAAGGCCTTATTTACAACTACTACTAAAATTAAAAAAAAAGAGAAGAGAGGAGAATATATATATGATATTGTGTATATATATTTGGTACCCCGTCTCTGTTTGCAATTGAGCTCTTTATATAGACAAAGCTCTCAAGGCCGGACCGGTCCGGTATTAGGCCGGCTCGGTCCGGACTAATGATGATCCCCACTAACTTGATCACTCCAGCATGTGCGTTGGAGATATTTATTTTTATATATAATTATTAAACTTCTAAAATTCATATCTCGAGTTCGGATCTCTAAAAATTGCAAACGAAATGCCAAAATTAAGATCTCGAGAAACTCTACAACTTTCATGAAGGACTCTTCTCCGATAACGCTTTCTTGATAACCTCGTGTTCCTTCAAGCTTTTACGGGATTTTTATTAATCCAAATCGATTAGCCACTTGATCACTTTGTTTAAGTTGTAGACCTCCAATCTTCATAATTTAAATTGCATTGGAAAACTCTCGGTAAAATCTACAACTTTTGTGAAGAGCACTTTTACGAAAATATCATTTTGATGAGCCATTCGTTTGTCGAAGATATTTCTCTATTATTACTTATCCAGTTGGTTGGCCACTTATCCACTTAAGCTTTTCAATTGACCATTTAAACTTGTGGCACTCTCTAAATCATTCCGGAGATATGATTAAACTTCAATATGTCGATTCTCGGGGTCTTGGTTTATAAATCGCAATAAAATACCACAAATACCCACGTAAATCGACACGACACTCCGATTTACTAAAATCGGTACAAAATTACAACTTTTTATTATTATTATTACTAAATACTCTAAATTATAAAGACTAACATTTTATACCATAATTTCATATATTTTATATAGAATTCGTTGGTAAAACATAATAATATAACGTATATTTAATCATATAAAAATAATACATCAATGGTTTCTACAAGTCTTTTTATTTCGCTAATTACTACTATTCCAGATACGTCATGGTACGGAATTTTTTGGCCTACAAGATCAAACCAGATTGTGGTTGTTTTCAGCTCATAGGGATCGGGATATTAAAAAGAGAGAGTTTAGTAAATGCATGGATCACTCGTATAAACGCAATAATTCGTGAGAGTGGAATATTCTATAGTTATAGTCGATTAATACATGATCTGTACAAGAGATTTGATTCTTAATCGTAAAATACTTGCACAAATAGCCATATCAAACAGAATTGTTTTTTTATGATTTACAATGAGATCACAAAGAAGTAGATTAGAAGGAATCTGCTTTGGAATATTGTAACGTGTTTTCCCGGAGTTCAGATCTCGGGAAGGTAGAATAGAAAAGATTAAGATAAAAAAGTAGTCAAAATGAATGAACACGTTCAATACAAAAACTTTCTCAAATTCTTTTTTTTTTTCATACGACACATCTAGATTCTCGGAAAAGAACCAATCTTGTCTTTGAGTTTGGATTGAAATTATCATTCAATAGTAAACCCTTTTAGTTAAATCACTATCATTTGTGCGGATTTGTATACCCAAACCCGCTTTTTCACTATTATTTCTACTTTCACTGCAAATGGCCCTATAAATGTAACTCTCACTTCTTTGTCCGAAGTATGGATCTGATTTGAGATCAAGATAATCGCCAATGCAATTATAAATATGATTATTCCAACTATATTGAATATCGGACATGTAACTAAATTCGATAACTATAAAAAGAACTAGAAAGTTCATTCAGAAAAGAATGATTGTTGTCAATTTCAAAATTTGATTTTCAATATCAAAATATATTGACTAATTGTCTCCATTACTATCATTAACTAAAAGGGTGTCATCGGAGATGAAATTCCGAATATCTTTTTAAGCCTAATAAAAAATCAACATTACTATAAGGAGAATCATCACGACCTCCCCAACTCTGAATATCTTTCGATGTATCTTTTCGATGTGAATCTTCACTTTTACTAGTATTTTCAGTAGGACCGGGATTGTTCATTGATTTATTTAGCCCACACCTGCATCCTAACTCTTTCTTACACAACATCGAATTAAACCACCATCTTCGCATAAAGTTTTCTAACGAGTAGAAATTTGTGTTTTTTCTTTGGTAACGAGTTCGAATTCATGTTTTCTTCTTATTAACGAGTTCAAATTTGTGTTTTTCTCTGGTAAAGAGTTGTTCTTGTAGAAAAAATGTTTTTTCACGATAACGAGTTCACATCTCCGGAAATTTGTGTTTTCCCATTATAACGAGTAGAAATTTGTGTTTTTCATTGGTAACGAGTTCGAATTCATGTTTTCTTCTTATTAACGAGTTCAAATTTGTGTTTTTCTCTGGTAACGAGTTATCCTTGTAGAAAAATGTTTTTACCCTCGATAACGAGTTCACATCCCGGAAATTTGTGTTTTCCCATTATAACGAGCGAGAAATTTGTGTTTTTTCTTTGGTAACGAGTTCGAATTCATGTTTTCTTCTTATTAACGAGTTCAAATTTGTGTTTTTCTCTGGTAACGAGTTGTCCTTGTAGAAAAAATGTTTTTTTTCCTCATAACGAGTTCACATAGCCGGAAATTTGTGTTTTCCCATTATAACGAGTAGAAATTTGTGTTTTTTCCTTGGTAACGAGTTCGAATTCATGTTTTCTTCTTATTAACGAGTTCAAATTTGTGTTTTTCTCTGGTAATGAGTTATCCTTGTAGAAAAAATGTTTTTTCCCCGATAACGAGTTCACATCACCGGAAATTTGTGTTTTCCCATTATAACGAGTAGAAATTTGTGTTTTTTCTTTGGTAACGAGTTCGAATTCATGTTTTCTTCTTATTAACGAGTTCGAATTTGTGTTTTTCTCTGTAACGAGTTGTCCTTGTAGAAAAAATGTTTTTTTCCCTGATAACGAGTTCACATCACCGGAAATTTGTGTTTTCCCATTATAACGAGTAGAAATTTGTTTTTTTCTTTGGTAACAAGTTCGAATTCATGTTTTCTTCTTATTAACGGGTTCAAATTTGTGTTTTTCTCTGTAACGAGTTCTCCTTGTAGAAAAATGTTTTTTTCACGATAACGAGTTCATATCACCGAAATTTGTGTTTTCCCATTATAACGAGTAGAAATTTGTGTTTTTCTTTGGTAACGAGTTCGAATTCATGTTTTCTTCTTATTAACGAGTTCAAATTTGTGTTTTTCTCTGTAACGAGTTATCCTTGTAGAAAAAATGTTTTTTTCCCTGATAACGAGTTCAAATCACCGGAAATTTGTGTTTTTCCCATTATAACGAGTAGAAATTTGTGTTTTTTCTTTGGTAACGAGTTCGAATTCATGTTTTCTTCTTATTAACGAGTTCAAATTCGTGTTTTTCTCTGGTAACGAGTTTTCCTTGTAGAAAAATGTTTTTTTCACGATAACGAGTTCACATCGCCGGAAATTTGTGTTTTCCCATTATAACGAGTAGAAATTTGTGTTTTTCTTTGGTCACGAGTTCGAATTCATGTTTTCTTCTTATTAACGAGTTCAAATTTGTGTTTTTCTCTGGTAACGATTTGTCCTTGTAGAAAAAATGTTTTTTCCTTGATAACGAGTTCACATCGCCGGAAATTTGTGTTTTCCCATTATAACGAGTTGAAATTTGTGTTTTTTCTTTGGTAACGAGTTCGAATTCATGTTTTCTTCTTATTAACGAGTTCAAATTTGTGTTTTTCTCTGGTAACGATTTATCCTTGTTGAAAAAATGTTTTTTTCCCTGATAACGAGTTTACATCGCCGGAAATTTGTGTTTTCCCATTATAACGAGTAGAAATTTGTGTTTTTTCTTTGGTAACGAGTTCGAATTCATGTTTTCTTCTTATTAATGAGTTCAAATTTTTGTTTTTCTCTGGTAACGAGTTGTCCTTGTACAAAAAATGTTTTTTACCCTGATAACGAGTTCACATCGCCGGAAATTTGTTTTTTCCCATTATAACGAGTAGAAATTTGTGTTTTTTCTTTGGTAACGAGTTCGAATTCATGTTTTCTTCTTATTAACGAGTTCAAATTTGTGTTTTTCTCTGGTAACGAGTTGTTCTTGTAGAAAAAATGTTTTTTTCCCTGATAACGAGTTCACATCTCCGGAAATTTGTGTTTTCCCATTATAACGAGTAGAAATTTGTGTTTTTTCATTGGTAACGAGTTCGAATTCATGTTTTCTTCTTATTAACGAGTTCAAATTTGTGTTTTTCTCTGGTAACGAGTTATCCTTGTAGAAAAAATGTTTTTACCCTGATAACGAGTTCACATCCCGGAAATTTGTGTTTTCCCATTATAACGAGCAGAAATTTGTGTTTTTCTTTGGTAATGTTCGGTAAAAACTAGTTTTAAATTTATAAACCGAAACACCCCAAGTATAAGGATCGTAGTATAGGATGTTTACGGGTCGTCCTAAGGGAGTGGAATGTTTATCGGATCAAGGAACAATTATTCTAACGATTATGTCACAATTATCTATCTAAACGAAAGTTGAAACTAACTAAAACCTAAACCTAAGAATTAAAATTAAAACAAGAAATAAAAACAGACAGAAAATAAGAAAACAGAAAGCCAGACGAGCGTTCACTAAAGTGAACGAGCGTCTGAAAACTAAACCTACTGGACGGGCGTCTGCTATTGCGGACGAGCGTCCAACTACGATCAGAACAGAAAATTGCAGAAAAGTTGCAGGAAATTAGGGTTTATAAAACTAGAACTTAACTAAACTTAATCTAAAGATTAAACTAATGATTCGATTAATAAACAATAAAGGAAAACACAGCGAGGCAACGAATCCACCCATCAACCAACAACCCCCAACTAGATGGTGATCTAAGATGTAGTTTTTAGTAGTGATTTATTCACGAATCCAATTAAATATCTTCAATCAAATTCTAGGGTTTCGTTTATCTTTTCAAATAAACTAAACATACAATCAACACGAAATCACGAGGTTGTTTCCAAACTCTTACTCAACTAATCATGCATAATCTCTTAAAACACGAATAATTGCATCACTTGAGCGAAATAGAACTTAAACCAATATATCTTCATACATAGATCCAAGCATATAGATATAGATAAATCGTTTCATCAAATCGTTAATTCCAACAAAACATGATCAATACAAAACAAAGACATCCAAAGTGATGAAAAACTATAAATTAAACTCACTAACACAAAGCATCGAACTCTAGTTGGTTGTGTTGATGATGGGCTTCCTCCGTCGACTCATTTGCAGAGGTTTCTAGCCAACAATCATGTTGAAGATGATTGTTGGTTGGGAGATTTGCATCTCTGTGAAATTAGGGTTCTCTGGCCGCAGCTTTTTGGTGAATTTGCGATCTCAATTATGTGGTATATGAATTAGGGTTGGGGCTGCCGCTTTATTTATAGAGCTCTAAGTCGGTTAGGGTTAAGTCGGCAACGGACGCTAAATGCAGTCTTGTGGGCGCCCGTCCGAATACTGGGACGCTGAGTAAACGCTTCGTTCATCCACCGTCTGAACTCTCTGAATGTAAAACACAATTACGGGCGCTTCGTTCACTTTATCAAACGCCTGTCTGGAATGGACGCCGCATTTAACGCCGCTTCGTCAAGATCTTTGAGGGTCGGATTTCATCATCTTTATCCAATTTCTTCAAGCCAATTCCAACTCTATCTTGAATAATTCGACTTGAGCTTCATTTATCCTCTTTATATGCACGAAAATTAACTCCTACATGATAAATAAACAATGCAAAAATGTAATAAAATCCAAATAATAATAATTCCATTAAATTAACACTTAAAATCATCAATTTTGCATCCAACCCTCTTAAAATCATCTTTATTCAATAATTACACTTAAACCCTTAATTCTCATGTAAATTGTGCAAATGTGGGAAAATAATAATGAAATACACCCTTAATAATCATATAAATATGGCCTTAACAACACCCCCACACTTAGCTTTTTGTACGTCCTCGGACAAAACAATCAAAACTATAGCTCAACTTTATAAATAATCCACATAGATCTCTAACTCACGTAACCACAGATACAACAACTATAGCAAATGATACCAACACAGAGATAGATTCGGTGTAAGTGTGACAAGCCGTTCTCAAATTTAACAAGCCTTTCAAAGAAATATCCTCTCAGAAATTCCAATGACTATCCTAGTACAGACGATGAATGACTCCACTCAAAGCCTTCCCACGCACTCAGTAGGATAATCCCTACAGCATATCATGCGGTTCTACTGGGTATAAGATCCATGATAACAAAGACTCTACTTTATTTTTACTCATCATTTTTCAAAATTTTCAAATTTGACGCATATCAGAATAAGCTCTTACCCATCATAGTAGAATAGGATGTTTCGGGATAACACCCTACCTTACTCAAATCATAAGGTAGCTATAAAGCGATCAATCGTGAGCCATTGGTCATCATAGTGGTATAGGACATACGAGGTATACCCTACCGCACTCCAATCATTAACCAGCTTCCGACAAACGTATTTATTAATAATTGCTCACTCACTTTATTTATTCACTTTCCAAAGTCATAAGTTACATCTCACCTATCACATTCAAACTTTATGATATTCACAAAGACACGGTCTAACTAAGGTGTAACTATACCGACCTTCCTAAGATGAATCATTAAAAATAATGAAAGGATATAATTCAAAAGTCATGCTTCAAAATCAAAGGCTTTCGTGAGTGAAAAAAAAACGAAACTATCTCCATAAAAGTAAAACATGCTATAATTATCTCACTAAGTCACATACTATCATCGTTAGAAAACTACAACTAGCAAGCATCTCGTTCCAATTATATGCTCGAGACTCACAAAAAATTTTAAATTTCCCCAAAATTTAACTTCTCACTCATATTTCAAAGGATATGGCATAAAAACACACCCAAACACCCCCCCACACTTAAATCACATTATGTCCTCAGAATGTGCAAATAAAAGAAAAGAAAACTTAGCTGGTTTCAACGGTGGTTGTCGGATGAAAGTTGGCGGAGGTCAGGCCGGAGCATGAACATACATAACAACTCGAATAGACAACAACTGGATAGTAGTAACTCGAAAACTCTGCTCAAAAGTATCTCGCAACACTCGACATACCATATAATCTCGGGTACACGGGGTATATGAGCAACACATAACACAAAACACTTACAATGAACGTATGAGGAATAACCAACAACACAACATCAACTAAAGTATTATTTCTAAAACAATAAAACAAAACAACCTAAGAAAAGAAAACAAACAAAGAAAACTAGGCTGCCTCCTAGGAGCGCTCTTTTAATGTCAATAGCTTGACACAAAGTTCAATTCATGATTCTAATTCAAGTTGTGGTTTCACCTTTTCATGAGACATAAACCCCTAATTCCTTAGTGAATTTATTCTCAAGCTACGGATTCCTAATTCCTTAGTAAATCCAATTTATCAATCTCTCATCTTCCGAATGTTGAGACTGATTTTCAATACAAAACTCGGTGTAGATTCAAGTTACTCTCGTATAATCGAATCTAACAACCTAGAAATCTAACCAATTAATTTGTCATCATTAATGATTAAAGATCCTATCTTTCTATGGTGATCTAACGTTACGCAACTTCCGTATGTTGTAACTATCAATAGAGAACTAATTTTCCAATCTATTCTCATGGCATCATAAGCACAAAGAAAGATACAAAATAAATCAAGATCATGGAAATAAAAAGGATTGAATAAATTGAAAGAAAACAAACTCACATAGTTTAATACATTGGATGAACTCCATGGATGAAAAACAAAATAAAAGCGATCCTAATCTAACCTCGGTTCACCCGAGCACAAGGCTCGGGTGACCGACCTTGAAACTCAAGAAGGAGGAGCGGTCACCGCTCTGTGTAATTTTCGTATGAAAAATCTGATGTAAAATAGGGTTGGGGCGCAATTTGTTTAAATAGGAAAATCAAGTCGGTTGCTCAAGATACTTGGTCTTTGGGCGCCCGTCCATAATGTCGGACGCCCGTCCCAATATCTTGAGGATCGGATTTCTTCATAGTTATCAATTCTTCTTCAAGCCAATTCCATGTTTATCTCTTGCAATTCGAATTGAACCTCATTTATCCTCTTTATGCACTCAAAATTAAGCATCTACATAATAGATAAAACATGTAGTCATCCCAAATAATAATAATTCAATAAATTTAACACATAAAAGCGCCCAAATTACACTTTTGACACTTCTAACCCCATTATTCAAATTCACGCCTTTAAACATATAATTTTCTCTAAAAATTACTAAAATACGAAAGATATTGTTCTCTAATAATGCGATAAAAACCATAAATTTCACCGAGAACAACTCCCCACACTTAAACCTTTGTTCGTCCCGAGCAAAACAATCAAAACTATAGCTCAACTTTCATGCATCCCATAGATCTCTAACTCACGTAACAAAAGATACAACAACTATAGCAAACAATACCATCACAGAGATAGATTCAGTGTATGTGTGACAAGCCATTCTCAAATTTAACAAGCCTTTCGAAGAAATATCCTCTCAAAAACTTCAATGACTATCCTAGGTGCAGATGATGAATAGCTTCACACTAAGCCTTCCCACGCACTCAAGTAGGATAATCCCTACTGACATATCATGCGGTTCTACTGGGTATAAGGTCCATGATAACAAAGACTTCACTCTATTTTTTTATTCTTATTCATCATTTTTCAAAATTTTCAAATTCAACGATATCGAAATAAGCTCTTACCCATCATAGTAGAGTAGGACATTTCGAGATAACCCCTACCTACTCAAATCATAAGGTAGCTATAAACTGATCGTCGTGAGCTTACGTCATCAAAGTGGTATAGGACATACGTGGTATACCCTACCTCACTCAAATCATTAACCAACTTTTCGACAAACGTATTTATTATGATTCACTACTTATTCATTTTTTCCGGACATAAGTTACATCTCACTTATCACATTCAAACTTTATGATATTCACAAAGACATGGTCCAACTAAGGTGTCACTATATCTGGCCTTCCTAAGATAAATCATCAAAATAATGAAAGGATAAAGTTCAAAAATCTTGGTTCAATATCAAAGGCTTTCGTGAGTGTAAAAGGAATACTATCTCCATAAAAGTAAAACATGCTATAATTATCTCACTAAGTCACATACTATCATCGTTAGAAAACTACAACTAGCAAGCATTTAGTTGCAATCACATGCTCGAGACTCACAAAAAATTTTAAATTTGATGAAATTTAAAAATTAAAAATTCACTCAAAATTCAAAGATATAGCATGAAAACATACCCACTTTACCCCCCCACACTTAAATCACATTATGTCCTCAGAATGTGCAGAGTAAAAGAAAAAACAAACTTAGGCGGTCGTCGTATGCAAGTTGGCGGAGGTCAGGCGGAGCATGAATGTACCGCTACAACTTGAATAGACACTGACCACGACATATAGTGGCACTTGAACACCTTTCGAAAGTATCTCGCAACACTCGACATACCATATAATCTCGGGGTACACGGGGTATATGAGCAAACCACACATTCAGCAGCACGTAAACGGAATAAACATCTCATGCAAACAACCAATGTACTACTTATATAAATAACTAACCTAACAGAAAATAAAACTAGGTTGCCTCCTAGGAGCGCTCTTTTTATGTCATTAGCTTGACATACTCTTAAAAGTCACCCCGGGTCGGGCCACTTTGGTTTAAACGCGACCACCCCCAAACCAGTGGCCAAGTCGAGGTAAGCAACAGAAGTCTAAAGCGGATTTTGGAGAAAACGGTGAATTCTAATAGATCCAATTGGAGTCTGAAGTTGGACGACGCACTCTGGGCTTATCGTACTGCGTTCAAGACCCCTATGGGTACGTCGCCCTTTCAAATGGTTTACGGCGCGTATAGTATTAAATAAATCTAATATTATATGCCAGCCTCTACGTCGTCGTATCAAAATAAAGCAAACGGAAGCTAAAAAGACTCGGGTAAAAACATAAATGCTACTAAGAATATAAATTAACCATACTAAAGATGGATAGTTAAGATTACAACGATGAAAAACCCAAAGACTTACAAAATACGAGGTCTAAAAGTAAATGTACAACAAGTCTAATAAACGAACTGCAACTAATCTAGTACAACCTTTGCAAGGGAAATTAAACTAAAAGCTTTGCCAAGACTTCAAGTCTTCAAAAGTCATCATCTACACTTGGTCAACCTGTTCGTCTTCTCACCCCACAATGCATACAAAAGAAAATGCAAAGGAGGTAAGTACAAAGTACTTAGTAAAAGTGAGAAGCTACGACAACAATTAAGATTTATAAAGAAAAGATATTTAATCGTTTAGTTATCTTTATGTGACCGACTCAATCTAGGGTTCATTTCATGTCCATCAACATGAATTGACTAAACGTTTCTACTTAGCTTATCTATGTTACAACCGCACTCAAGGGCACTACGCGCATCCACCTTGGCAGAATCCCTCCGTACTTAGGGTTTTGCTGACCTACGGAGTTCTTCCACCTCAGGGACACTCTTTTGCAACATATCAGTGGATCACACCAATATCCACGAAGTCTAGAAAAGGTAGACTCCGATAGCTTGCGCGTCTCAGCAGAGTCCCTCTGTACTTAGGGTCTTTTGACCTACAAAGTTCCTCCACCTTCAGAGGTAGCACATGCATCGCGATTTAGCCTGGTGCCTAGCCAAGAGAGACATGTTGTTTAATCTTTTACTAGTCAAGTACGTTGATTATTAGGATGATTAACTAGCCACCTAAGTGTTTTCAAATAATCTCCCTCACACAAACTACTCTCTTCCTAGACCACTAGACAGGGACAAGTCCTAGCAATTACACAGACATTGATGAATACTAATCCATCAAAGCACAAGCCTATCATGTTCTTCCGACGGATCCGAACTTCAACTCCTTTAAGAGTACATTACGGTGTTGTTTTAAGCGAACGAATCGAAGCTCAATTCAGGCTTGTTTATATTTATTCAATGTTAATATATCATGTTTAAGGGTTTAAAACAGTAAACACATGAGTATAAAACACGAAACTAAGTCAAACGATGAAAAGCAGTGAAAACAAATAAAAGCAGGTCAAACGCCCGTTTAAAGACATGGGCGCCCGTCTCGGAACCTCTTGGGCGCCCGTCCAAGGCCCGACGCCCGTCCACTATACCAGCACGCCCGTCCACCTAAAAGCGATTTCAATCTCGAATGTAAACAACACTTCAAACGCCCGTCCAGGAAAGCCAGGCGCTCGTCGAAATGTGCCCCAGTAGGCGCCCGTCGAGAGAGGCGGGCGCTTTCGTCCACCTGGGTTCGACTAGAACTCTAAAATCTTCAAATTCGATCCAAATCAGTTTCTAACCCAAAAGTATAGCAATTTACACATAGTAAAACGTAAATAAACATATCTAACTATTCCAAGAACACCTATGATCCTTGATCAACGAAGAACGCATCTTCCTAGCATTAAAACATCTTAAACATCTTAAAACTTGATCTAAACCTTATAAACGATAATTGGAATCATAGGAAGAGCCTCTTACCTTATTTGCCTGCAACACCGACAGCAAAACACCAAGCAACTGCAACAGTTGTTGATCCTCAACCCCAAAACCTATTTGATCAACAACAAACCTAAAATCCTATTTACGTGCGAAAAACGAAACTGAAAAAGTGCAGTAACTGAAGATTACCTGGGTTTACTGCTGCGAACCTATTTTTAGATTATTCTACGCTTCAAGACGATCGTTTCGACTACTCATGGCTGTGAAACAGAGCTACGGATCAAAAGATACGAATTTTCCAAGAATCGAACTCTACGAATACCGAAAACTAGGGCTAAACCGAAAACTTACGGAATGGAGATATTTTATTTTCCAAAGTTGCGTCTCCTCGCGCTGATCACTTTTCTCTCCTGCGGCATCTTGATCGATTTAACGGATTGGTCACACGGTTGAAGATTACATTCGTCTTTTCTGCCATCTTCTGCGTTGGTTTCTTCTCTTCAGCGCCGTTCCTCTTTTTTTGACAGAATAGGCGTGTAAATAAAAAGGAGTGATTTGGAGATTATTTCCTTTTTATAGCCAATAATTAAATCCTTTATAATTAATAGCTAAATCCTTTAATTAATTCCTTTTTAATTAAATACATGGGACAAATAATAATTAGGTCGTAGTAAATACACCCAATGACTATTTTACCCTTTTACGAAAAGTCGGGATGTTACATTCCTTCCCCCTTAAGAGGAGTTTCGTCCTCGAAACTCGAATGTAACCGAGAGGTACTTGAACTCTGAACTTTGCGAAGCGTTTCGTCTCCTAACTCGTACAGTCTTCTTCTCCTTCCATCTTCCCAACTCCTTCCACCTGTCTTGAGCTATCTCGAGGTGGCGACGATCTACTTCAATCTTTCTGTTGGCTTGCTGTATCAACTCTGGTCTCGTATTCTGTTGTGGCTCCACTTCATCCCAGAAACTCGTGTTGTGGCTCGTACATCTTGGTTGCTCTGAGATGAAATGCAATTGCCATCCCGTGGTTTTCATTCTTCATTGTCCTTCCCAATCTTCCACATTCGGAACCCAAGGATGATTCCGATGCCAATGATCGCCATCTTCATCTAACTTGTGACCAATTGCTGGTTGGTTCTGACCATCACTTATAACCGTAAACAACTGGATCTTTGTCTTGCCTCTTCCATGAACTCATCAACTGCCTCGAATCTTGCAATCATCGGTTTACCACTCCTTGCTTGCTCCTGCTGACCTATGTCCTGAGTGCTTGAGCTTCCCAACTGACTCACAGCTTCCTGGCATACTTGACTTCCTTCGATCTCAACTACCATCATGGCACCACAAGCTTGCTGAAGAACGGCAAGGATCCCGGCTGAGAGACTTCTGAGACTTCTTGGGGATGCATTTACCATACTTTCTCTCTGACGGTCTGATTCAATCCTTATGCCAATTAGGGTAAAAGAAATTGAAAGGTGACAAGTTGAGTACCAGGGTGGTATGTCAACTAGGTAAGCCAAGGAAGGGTACAATGCACTTGAAATAAGGAAGGTTGCTTGGGTTACAAGTAGAACAAAATGATTCCGTGTTGATGAAAATTGAAGTTGGTTCTAAAATAAAGGATGAGGCACTGTATCATAACAAAAGATGGCCACTAGAAGGACAACAAAGAACACCTTGCAGATGAACTTCTTTTAAGAGAGTGGAATTCTGCAAGATACGGTGGTCTACAAATACTTCAGAGGAAACTTGAAAGGATGGTAATAGGCTTTCGTATAAGCTTTAAGGAAGCGGAGACGTTAAAGGAAACATCACCTTTTCACGAGATATAAACCCCTAATTCCTTAGTGAATTTAATCTCAAGCTACGGATTCCTAATTCCTTAGTAAATCCAATTTATCAATCTCTCATCTTCCGAATGTTGAGACTGATTTTCAATACAAAACTCGGTGTAGATTCAAGTTACTCTCGTATAATCGAATCTAACAACCTAGAAATCTAACCAATTAATTTGTCATCATTAATGATTAAAGATCCTATCTTTCTATGGTGATCTAACGTTACGCAACTTCCGTATGTTGTAACTATCAATAGAGAACTAATTTTCCAATCTATTCTCATGGCATCATAAGCACAAAGAAAGATACAAAATAAATCAAGATCATGGAAATAAAAAGGATTGAATAAATTGAAAGAAAACAAACTCACATAGTTTAATACATTGGATGAACTCCATGGATGAAAAACAAAATAAAAACGATCCTAATCTAACCTCGGTTCACCCGAGCACAAGGCTCGGGTGACCGACCTTGAAACCAAGAAGGAGCGGCTGCTGCTCTGTGTAATTTTCGTATGAAAAATCTGATGTAAAATAGGGTTGGGGCGCAGCTGTTTAAATAGGAAAATCAAGTCGGTTGCTACAGTAACGGTGCTGGACGGGCGTTCAAAAGGGTCGGACGCCCGTCCACTATTTTCAGCAACAGCATCCAAACTTGTAACGCTCATATCTCGGGCCTCGTAAGTCGGAATGGAGTGATTCAAAATCCTGTAGAATCCTCTCTTCAAGACCTACAACTCTTCTCTTGAGGTCGAGAGTCAAATCGGTTGTTATCATATAAAGAACTGCGTTGGAAGTTCAGCGCTACCCGAATCCTGATTTTCTTCCTCACGGGCGCCGTCCGATTATCTCGACGTTCGTTCCTTGACCTTGAACTTGTGCCAGACGTTCGTTCACTTCACGTCCAAACTCTCTGAATGTAAAATACACCTCTGAACGCTGGTTCCGCTTCTCAAACGTGCGCTTGAATCGACGCTGCGTCGCTTATAATGGACGCTCGTCCACTTAGCCTTGACATCGAATTTATTGATTTTTCCATCTTTATCTTGATTGATTTCTTTCCTTATCTCTTCCTATCTTCCATAAACTTGATTGATCCTCTATTATCTCGAAATTAGCTCTTTAGGATCACCTTTTCCAACATAATTGAGTATCTACAACAATAGGAAAACATACCAAAACATAACACAATTCCAAAATAACATAAAATCATACTTTAAGCACATAATTTGTTACATTTTCATATTTAACCATTAAAAACCTCATTTACTCAATTAATCGATTATAAGCTCGATTCCTATGAAAATAATCCAAATATGAGGGAAATTGATATATAAAACATATGTGAAAATCACTATAATTTGACCACTAAACAACACCCCCACACTTATCTTTTTGCTCGTCCTCGAGCAAAAGCAGAAACAAAGCCAAGCTCGAGACAAATAAACATCTATACAAATATGAAGCATATTTATTAACTTAGAAGTTCACCCAAGTGAGTGTGTGCATAGCCATAATAAACTTCCACTAAGTTCCACAATTTGAAAGTTATTCAAACCAAAACTAGCCCGGTTTCCCATCTAAGTTCGAAATATTCAAAAACTATAATGAGCACTTTACCAAACATACATATCCCAAAAAGAAATAGTAGAGAATATCTAAAACATTTACAGCGGCACTCAGAGGATAATCCCTACAAATATCCTCCTTGATTTATCTGGGTATAAGATTAACGATAACTAAGTCCTTACTTATTCATAATAATATATTTCAATATTTTCACTTTTTCCACATTTTTCTAACACACATCAGAATAAGCTTTTGCCCTCATAGTAGAATAGGACATTTCAAGATAATCCCCTACCTTACTCCAATCATAAGGCAGCTATAAACTGACTGTCGTGAGCTTTTGGTCATCATAGTGGAATAGGACATCGTGGTACACCTACCTCACCCAAATCATAAACCAGCTTCCGACACACACAATTACAATTATGTTTACTTAGAGATTTATGGCTGGCAGTGGAAAAGATTATTTTCTAGTAGCACAGACCACTGAGCATAACACCTCAAGTAAACAATTTATTACTATTGCAAAGACTTAATCACGTTTCACTTATCACATTCAAACTTACAGATATTCACAATATGTCATACTTTAATCCTAGAATACAAACTACTAAACTTTTCAAGAATTGTACATAAGCAAAGAAACATGCTATAATAATCAAAAATCTCCAACTAAAATGGGGTAGGCTCTCAACATTTAGCTCATCATTTACTATGGCATGCGAAAAAGAGTGTCGGGTGAAACAACTAAAATTACTAAATATACAGAATATAGCATAAATGATATAAACTCAAGCAAAGATATGCCTTTGTCTACTCGGGACAAAACAAAAAAAATTTGAAAATTAAGCACTTTTCATAGAAAATTATAACTAATATGAGCAAATGAAAGTAGATACATAAATCATCTATCCCTCCCCACACTTAGATTGCAACTTGTCCTCAAGTTGTCTTTGAAATAAAACAAATAGAGAACTTAGTTGATTGGATCTTTGGGCAATTCCGAAAGATAGGTAAAACCAAAATTGCTTGCATAGAATTCATCGTGAAAGTGCACAATCGCTATAGGAAGTATCCTGCAGACTTGATCGGTGCAAAAGAGTCTACGGGGAAAAGATTAGACTTATACAAATAAAGCACATGGAAAAGGGATATAGAGATATTCAAATTTAAGCTCATATAAAGATGGACACATATACATGAAAATATCACAAACTCGTAGGCTAGGTGCAACTATATGAAAATGCAATACAATGCAAAACTAACTCCTAACCGACCAAAACATCGGGTTGTTGCTAGTAAAGCGTAATGAGTAAGGGTCGATCCACAGGAAAAGGGTTGTTCAATCTAATCTTATTAATCCTACCAATTGCTACTCTAAAAGCGAAAAACAAAACATAAAAACATAAAAACATAAAGAACAATCAAAATAAATCTAACCTAGGAAACAAAATAAACAATCTAGACTAAGGGACATGGAAACAACCAAGTATAAGGATCATAGTATAGGGTGTTACCGAGTCGTCCTAAGGGAATCGTATGCAGTTATCGATTAAGATATAAATCCTAAGTCGGTTATGTCACGAACTATTACTTAAAACTAAGGTTTACACTATCTATAATGTAAAAGCGAAGAAGCAGTGAGGTAAAATCACGAAAATAGAAAAACTTAGAACTGGACGAAGCGTTAGCTAAAGGCGAGACGAGCGTCCAAGCACGCAAGCCTTTGAAACAGAAAATATATGCAAAAACACACTAAAATCCCGGAGGTAACTAAACGTAGCAATAACAATCAATACGAACTAATTTGTTTACCGAGATAATTAAAAGGACGGTAAAACAACAAGGATACACCACACAACCATCACACAACCATTCTTATGATCTAAACACGATTTATTGGTATGATCAATCACAATTCGACTAAATTCCTTTAAATCGAATTCTAGGGTTCTTGTTTCCTTTTCCAAGCAAAACAATGTAACATTCAACACAAGATCATTAATTGTTCCCAAATTAAACAACCCAATTAACATCACATGATTCCTCAAAATAACATTAATCGTATCGATTGAAAAGCTCTACTATTGAATCATATTTCCATATAAATTCAAGGCAACATATGGTTTCATTGACATTCCTATCTAATAAAACGCTTAGCAATCAATCCAAAATCAATCAATAAATAAAACGATGTTCGAATCATAAATAAAAATAAAACTAACTAATCATGGTTGTGATGACGCGTTGATGTGGTTTCATCCCGCTGTTTCTACGCGATGTGCTTAGCCTTGCATGCTTGTGATGATCCAAGATATGGTTGAAGGGAAGAAACTCATAATTCTTTAGGGTTTGGTGCGGCTCCTCCAAGGGTGGAATATGCGGCTGTATGGTGTGTGTGTTAGGGTTAAAATAACACGCCTATTTATAGAATTCTGAGGCGGCTAGGTCAAAAACGGCATCGGGCGCCCGTCCAAGGTCATGGGCGCTGCGTTCATTTATCTCGACGGAGATTCGAGACGCTCGTTCACTTTACGTCTGGAGACTCAGATGTAAAATATGACTCGACGCTTCATGGACGCCGATTCACTCCTGGGCGCTGCCTGCGATCGATGGGCGCCGTCCAATATCTTGAGATCGGATTTCTTCATAGTTATCCATTCTTCTTCAAGCCAATTCCATGTTTATCTCTTGCAATTCGAATTGAACCTCATTTATCCTCTTTATGCACTCGAAATTAAGCATCTACATAATAGATAAAACATGTAGTCATCCCCAAATAATAATAATTCAATAAATTTAACACATAAAAGCGCCCAAATTACACTTTTGACACTTCTAACCCCATTATTCAAATTCACGCTTTTAAACATATAATTTTCTCTAAAATTACTAAAATACTGAAAGATATTGTTCTCTAATAATGCGATAAAACCATAAATTTCACCGAGAACAACTCCCCACACTTAAACCTTTGTTCGTCCCGAGCAAAACAATCAAAACTATAGCTCAACTTTCATGCATCCCACATAGATCTCTAACTCACGTAACAAAAGATACAACAACTATAGCAAACAATACCATCACGAGAGATAGATTCGATGTATGTGTGACAAGCCATTCTCAAATTTAACAAGCCTTTCAAGAAATATCCTCTCAAAAACTTCAATGACTATCCTAGGTACAGATAAAGAATAGCTTCACACTAAGCCTTCCCACGCACTCAAGAGGATAATCCCTACAAAGATATCATGCGGTTCTCTTTGGGTATAAGGTCCATGATAACAAAGACTTCACTCTATTTTTTATTCTTATTCATCATTTTTCAAAATTTTCAAATTCAACGATATCGTAATAAGCTCTTACCCATCATAGTAGAGTAGGACATTTCGAGATAACCCCTACCTACTCAAATCATAAGGTAGCTATAAACCGACCGTCGTGAGCTTCTTCGTCATCATAGTGGTATAGGACATCGTGGTATACCCTACCTCACTCAAATCATTAACCACTTTCGACAAACGTATTTATTATGATTCACTACTTATTCATTTTTTCCAGACATAAGTTACATCTCACTTATCACATTCAAACTTTATGATATTCACAGCACATGGTCCAACTAAGGTGTCACTATACTGGCCTTCCTAAGATAAATCATCAAAATAATGAAAGGATAAAGTTCAAAAATCTTGGTTCAATATCAAAGGCTTTCGTGAGTGTAAAAGGAATACTATCTCCATAAAAGTAAAACATGCTATAATTATCTCACTAAGTCACATACTATCATCGTTAGAAAACTACAACTAGCAAGCATTTAGTTGCAATCACATGCTCGAGACTCACAAAAAATTTTAAATTTGATGAAATTTAAAAATTAAAAATTCACTCAAAATTCAAAGATATAGCATGAAAACATACCCACTTTACCCCCCCACACTTAAATCACATTATGTCCTCAGAATGTGCAGAGTAAAAGAAAAAACAAACTTAGCTGGTCGTCGTATGCAAGTTGGCAGAGGTCAGGCCGGAGCATGAATGTACCGCTACAACTTGAATAGACAGCCCTGACATATGGCACGCTTGAACACCTTTCGAAAGTATCTCGCAACACTCGACATACCATATAATCTCGGGTACACGGGGTATATGAGCAAACCACACATTCAAAGAAAGACGTAAACGGAATAAACATCTCATGCAAACAACCAATGTACTACTTCATAAATAACTAACCTAACAGAAAATAAAACTAGGTTGCCTCTGTGAGCGCTCTTTTATGTCATTAGCTTGACATACTCTTAAAAGTCACCCGGGTCGGGCCACTTTGGTTTAAACGCGCCACCTCATCATCGAACCAGAGGAAGGACCGAGGTTTGACCACAACCGCCACAAGTGAAGTGCCTACCAAGTTCTTTAACTTGGCTTTCCAGACAAAGATCGACTTTCGTCTTCGTCTCAACTTTTCCTGCATGTGGCATCGGCGGAATGATAGGTGCAGGGAATCGTGATAAAGCTTCGTAAGGGTAAGGATGTCATCATTCGAAGCAAAGAAGTCGGAAGGAATCTCATCACAATTCAAAGACATCGAGCACGTCAACCAACTTTTGAAAGTATATGACCTCGTGCCTTCATAAGGTTGGCCAAAATACTTTTTCAATCTATGACCGTTCACTTTAAAAGGTTGACCGCTGTACCACTTTCAAGGAAATCGCTCCTCCCGGGTGAACTTCGACAATTTCAAAGGGTCCGGACCATCGGACTTAAGCTTGCCAAAGAAAGCAGATGTAATCTGGTGTTGTAAAGTAAAGCCATCTCCCTACCTTGAAATCTCTGTCCTTTATTTTAGCATCATGGAGCGCTTTCGTTCTTTCCTTGCTCGGTTTGGCATTCTCGTAGGCCCCAGTCCGAATTCATCGAGCTCATGCGATTCTGCGATCTTTTCTCGCCACAGAGTCGGCTATCGGTTCAAGTATTTAATAGCCCAAGAAGCTTTGTGCTCCACTGACCGGTAGATGGCATGCCACGCTTAAAGAGGAAAGTAGAGTTCGTGTTTGATGATGCGTGTAAGGAAGCTTTCAAATGCTTAAAGGATAAGTTAACCAGTGCCCCCATTTTGATCGCGCCCGACTGGACTAAACCTTTCGAACTCATGTGCGATGCCTCTAACTACGCTATAGGCGCAGTTCTAGGGCAGAGGATTGATAAGAAGTTCAGACCAATCTACTATGCGAGCCGAACTTTGAACCCAGCTCAGTGTAACTACACTACTACAGAGAAAGAATTCTAGCAATCGTTTTATTATGGATAAGTTTCAAGTTACCTTCTTGGGTCTCGAGTCGTGGTTTGGACAGATCATGCAGCATTACGCTACCTCATGGAAAAAACAGATGCTAAACCAAGGTTACTGAGATGGATTCTGATACTACAGGAATTTGACCTTGAAATTAAGGATAAGAAAGGTAGCGAAAATGTTGTAGCTGATCACTTATCTCGCTTAGTGAACGAGGGTGACGAAAACACTAAGGAAATAGGCATTGACTTTCCAACTGAGCAATTAATGAGGCTCGAGAATGTGAGGCCGTGGTATGCTGATTACGTCAATTACTTAGCGACTGGACATCTCGAAGAGATGACGTATCAGGAAAAGAAGAAGTTTTTCAGTGACTTGAAGTATCTCGTATGGGAGGATCCACATTTGTTTAAAGTCTGCAAAGACGGGTTGCTTAGAAGGTGTGTTCGAACATGAACAACTGGATATCTTAGAGCAATGTCATAGTGGGTCCCGCTTGGTGGACACTACGGAGCACCAAAGATCGCTGCGAAATCCTTCAAGCTGGATTTTCTTGGCGCCCACTGTTCAAAGACGCTGAAGCCTTTGCAAAGGCCGTGATGTATGTCAAAGAGTAGGAGGCTCGATGAATAGGATGGAGATGCCTTTGAGGCCTATCTTGGAATGTGAAGTCTTCGACGCGTGTGGGGCATCGATTTCATGGGACCCTTCCCATCATCGCGTGGCGGTAATAAATATATCCTAGTCTGCGTTGACTATGTTTCCAAGTGGGTAGAGGCTATAGCCACCCAAACCAATGATCACAAAGTTGTAAAGAAATTCTTGCAAAAGAATATCTTTACTAGATTTAGTCGTCTGAGAGCCCTTATCAGTGATGAAGGATCGCATTTCTGTAATGCACCACTGGATAAAATTCTTGAGAGATATGGTGTCAAGCATAGAATTGGAACACCATACCACCCCCAAACCAGTGGCCAAGTCGAGGTAAGCAACAGAAGTCTAAAGCGGATTTTGGAGAAAACGGTGAATTCTAATAGATCCAATTGGAGTCTGAAGTTGGACGACGCACTCTGGGCTTATCGTACTGCGTTCAAGACCCCTATGGGTACGTCGCCCTTTCAAATGGTTTACGGCAAGGCATGCCATCTACCAGTCGAGCTGGAGCACAAAGCTTACTGGGCTATTAAATACTTGAACTTCGATAGCCAGCTCTGTGGCGAGAAAAGATTACTGCAACTGCATGAGCTCGATGAATTCAGACTCAGGGCCTACGAGAATGCCAAACTGAGCAAGGAAAGAACGAAAGCGCTCCATGATGCTAAAATAAAGGACAGAGATTTCAAGGTAGGGGAGATGGCTTTACTTTACAACACCAGATTACATCTGTTTGCTGGCAAGCTTAAGTCCAGATGGTCCGGACCCTTTGAAATTGTCGAAGTTCACCCGGGAGGAGCGATTTCCTTGAAAGGGTACAGCGGTCAACCTTTTAAAGTGAACGGTCATAGATTGAAAAAGTATTTTGGCCAACCTTATGAAGTACCTGAGGTCATATACTTTCAAAAGTTGGTTGACGTGCCTGATGTGCTGAATTGTGATGAGATTCCTTCCGACTTCTTTGCTTCGAATGATGACATCCTTACCCTTACAGAAGCTTCTATCACGATTCCTGCACATATCATTCCGCTGATGCCACATGCAGGAAAAGTTGAGACGAAGACGAAAGTCAGTGCTGTCTGGAAAGCCAAGTTAAAGAACTTGGTAGGGCACTTCACTTGTGGCGGTTGTGGTCAAACCTCGGTCCTTCCCTCTGGTTCTGATGATGAGGTGGCCGCGTTTAAACCAAAGTGGCCCGACCCGGGGTGACTTTTAAGAGTATGTCAAGCTAATGACATAAAAAGAGCGCTCCTAGGAGGCAACCTAGTTTTATTTTCTGTTAGGTTAGTTATTTATAGAAGTAGTACATTGGTTGTTTGCATGAGATGTTTATTCCGTTTACGTCTTCTGAATGTGTGGTTTGCTCATATACCCGTGTACCCCGAGATTATATGGTATGTCGAGTGTTGCAGATACTTTCGAAAGGTGTTCGCGTGCCACTATGTCCAGGCTCGTCTATTCAAGTTGTAGCGGTACATTCATGCTCCGGCCTGACCTCCGCCAACTTGCATCGACGACCCGGCTAAGTTTGTTTTTCTTTTACTCTGCACATTCCGAGGACATAATGTGATTTAAGTGTGGGGGTAAAGTGGGTATGTTTTCATGCTATATCTTTGAATTTTGAGTGAATTTTTAATTTTTAAATTTCATCAAATTTAAAATTTTTTGTGAGTCTCGAGCATGTGATTGCAACTAAATGCTTGCTAGTTGTAGTTTTCTAACGATGATAGTATAAAAATAAAAAATAAAAAAAAAAAAAAAAAACACAACCAATAATTCAAATAATCCAATTTATCAATCTCTCATCTTCCGAATGTTGAGACTGATTTTCAATACAAAACTCGGTGTAGATTCAAGTTACTCTCGTATAATCGAATCTAACAACCTAGAAATCTAACCAATTAATTTGTCATCATTAATGATTAAAGATCCTATCTTTCTATGGTGATCTAACGTTACGCAACTTCCGTATGTTGTAACTATCAATAGAGAACTAATTTTCCAATCTATTCTCATGGCATCATAAGCACAAAGAAAGATACAAAATAAATCAAGATCATGGAAATAAAAAGGATTGAATAAATTGAAAGAAAACAAACTCACATAGTTTAATACATTGGATGAACTCCATGGATGAAAAACAAAATAAAAACGATCCTAATCTAACCTCGGTTCACCCGAGCACAAGGCTCGGGTGACCGACCTTGAAACCAAGAAGGAGCGGCTCTTTGCTCTGCGTAAATTTTCGTATGAAAAATCTGATGTAAAATAGGGTTGGGGCGCAGCTGTTTAAATAGGAAAATCAAGTCGGTTGCTACAGTAACGGTGCTGGACGCCCGTCCAGCTCTCCTGGAACAGATTCTGAACTTGTAACGCTCATATCTCGGGCCTCGTAAGTCGGAATGGAGTGATTCAAAATCCTGTAGAATCCTCTCTTCAAGCCCTACAACTCTTATCTTGAGGTCCAGAGTCAAATCGGTTGTTATCATATCAATAACTGCGTTGGAAGTTCAGCGCTACCCGGAATCCTGATTTTCTTCCTCTGGACGCTCGTCCAGTATCTCAGACGTTCGTTCACTCCACGTCCAAACTCTCTGAATGTAAAATACACCTCTGAACGCTGGGTCCGCTTCTCAAACGTGCGTTTGAATCCGGACGCTCGTCTGCTTATAATGGACGCTCGTCTGCTTATAATGGACGCTCGTCCACTTAGCCTTGACATCGAATTTATTGATTTTTCCATCTTTATCTTGATTGATTTCTTTCCTTATCTCCTCAAATCTTCCATAAATCTGATTGATCCTCTATTATCTCGAAATTAGCTCTTTAGGATCACCTTTTCCAACATAATTGAGTATCTACAAGCATCGAAAACATACCAAAACGTAACACAATTCCAAAATAACATAAAATCATACTTTAAGCACATAATTTGTTACATTTTCATATTTAACCATTAAAAACCTCATTTACTCAATTAATCAATTATAAGCTCGATTCCTATGAAAATAATCCAAATATGAGGGAAATTGATATATAAAACATATGTGAAAATCACTATAATTTGACCCTAAACAACACCCCCACACTTATCTTTTTTGCTCGTCCTCGAGCAAAAGCAAACAAAAACCAAGCTCGAGACAAATAAACATCTATACAAATATGAAGCATATTTATTAACTTAGAAGTTCACCCAAGTGAGTGTGTGCATAGCCATAATAAACTTCCAATAAGTTCCACAATTTGAAAGTTATTCAAACCAAAACTAGCCCGGTTTCCCATCTAAGTTCGAAATATTCAAAAACTATAATGTGCACTTTACAAAACATACATATCCCAAAAAGAAATAGTAGAGAATATCTAAAACATTTCCGATGGACTCGAGAGGATAATCCCTACAACATATCCTTCGATTTATACTTTGGGTATAAGATTAACGATAACTAAGTCCTTACTTATTCATAATAATATATTCCAATATTTTCACTTTTTTTCACACTTTTCTAACACACATCGTAATAAGCTTTTGCCCTCATATAGAATAGGACATTTCAAGATAATCCCCTACCTTACTCCAATCATAAGGCGACTATAAACCGATTGTCGTGAGCTTTGGTCATCATAGTGGAATAGGACATACGTGGTACACCCTACCTCACTCAAATCATCGACCCGACTTCCGACACACACAATTACAATTATGTTTACTTAGAGATTTCTCAAATTCGCGGTGGTAAATATTATTTTCTAGTAGCACAGCACCACTTGAGCATAACACCTCAAGTAAACAATTTATTACTATTGCAAAGACTTAATCACGCTTCACTTATCACATTCAAACTTACAGATATTCACAAGATGTCATACTTTAATCCTAGAATACAAACTACTAAACTTTTCAAGAATTGTACATAAGCAAAGAAACATGCTATAATAATCAAAAATCTCCAACTAAAATGGGGTAGGCTCTCAACATTTAGCTCATCATTTACTATGGCATGCGAAAAGAGTGTCGGGTGAAACAACTAAAATTACTAAATATACGAATATAGCATAAATGATATAAACTCAAGCAAAGATATGCCTTTGTCTACTCGGGACAAAACAAAAAAAATTTGAAAATTAAGCACTTTTCATAGAAAATTATAACTAATATGAGCAAATGAAAGTAGATACATAAATCATCTTTGGGGCTTAAGGTTAAAAAGGGTGTTTGACCACAAATCTTGGGGATATAGTCTTTTTGTTCGAAAATGGTGTAAATGATCTTTTTGAAGCCTCTAAATCTTCGCGTTTTAGGTGTTTTTTGAACCAAACTAAACCCTAATTGGGAAGGGGGAACCCTATAGGGGATTTGAGGACCTTAAGATCGTGCACATTTGTGAAAAAAAATGGAGAAAATCGCGGTCAAAAAAACGGAAAAAAACACAGCCAAGAATTTGTTGAAAAAAGGCTATATAGCCAACCCCAAGTATAAGGATCGTAGTATAGGGTGTTTACGGGTCGTCCTAAGGGAGTGGAATGTTTATCGGATTCAAATATAAATCTATATCGATTATGTCACAATTATCTATCTAAACTACCAAACTAAGGTCAAACTAACTAAAACCTAAAACTATCAACTAAAACTAAAACAGAAATAAAAACAAATGAAAAATAAGAAAACAAAAAGCCAGACGAGCGCTTCACTTTGGTGAACGAGCGTCACAAAAACGAATCTAACGGACGGGCGCTCGCTATTGCGGACGGCGTCCAACTACTGAACCGGGCGAAAAATTGCAGTAAAAACAAAGAGAAACTAGGGTTTATCAAACTAGGACTTAACTAAACTTAATCTAAAGATTAAACTAGTGATTCGATTAATAAACAATAAAGGAAAACACAGCGAGGCAACGAATCCACCCATCAACCAAAGAACCCCAACTAGATGGTGATCTAAGATGTAGTTTTTAGTAGTGATTTATTCACGAATCCAATTAAATATCTTCAATCAAATTCTAGGGTTTCGTTTATCTTTTCAAATAAACTAAACATACAATCAACACGAAATCACGAGGTTGTTTCCAAACTCTTACTCAACTAATCATGCATAATCTCTTAAAACACGAATAATTGCATCACTTGAACGAAATAGAACTTAAACCAATATATCTTCATACATAGATCCAAGCATATAGATATAGATAAATCGTTTCATCAAATCGTTAATTCCAACAAAACATGATCAATACAAAACAGCATCCAAAGTGATGAAAAACTATAAATTAAACTCACTAACACAAAGCATCGAACTCTCTAGTTGGTTGTGTTGATGATGGGCTTCCTCCGTCGACTCACTGCATAGATGTTTAGCCAACAATCATGTTGAAGATGATTGTTGGTTGGGAGATTTGCATCTCTGTGAAATTAGGGTTCTCTGGCCGCAGCTTTTTGGTGAATTTGCGATCTCAATTATGTGGTATATGAATTAGGGTTGGGGCTGCCGCTTTATTTATAGAGTTTCAAGTCGGTTAGGGTTAAGTCGGCAACGGACGCTGCCTGGTCTTGTGGACGCCCGTCCGTAATGCTGGACGTTAAGTAAACGCTTCGTTCATCCTCCGTCCTCAACTCTCTGAATGTAAAATACAATTACGGGCGCTGCGTTCACTTTATCAAACGCCTGCCTGGAATGGACGCCGCACTGAACGCCGCTTTGAACTACTTAGGACCGATTTCTTCATCTTTATCCGATTTCTTCAAGCCAATTCCAACTCTATCTCTTATGATTCGACTTGAGCTTCATTTATCCACTTATAGCACTCGAAGATTAACTCCTACATGATAAATAAACAATGCAAAAATGTAATAAAATCCAAATAATAATAATTCCATTAAATCAACACTCAAAATCATCAATTTTGCATACAACCCTCTTAAAATCATCTTTATTCAATAATTACACTTAAACCCTTAATTCTCATGTAAATTACGCAAATGTGGGGAAAATAATAATGAAATAACCCTTAATAATCATATAAATATGGCCTTAACAACACCCCCACACTTAGCTTTTTGTACGTCCTCGGACAAAACAATCAAAACTATAGCTCAACTTCATGCAATCCACATAGATCTCTAACTCACGTAACCACAGATACAACAACTATAGCAAATGATACCAACACAGAGATAGATTCGGTGTAAGTGTGACAAGCCGTTCTCAAATTTAACAAGCCTTTCAAAGAAATATCCTCTCAGAAATTCCAATGACTATCCTAGGTACAGATAGTAACAGCTCCACTCAAAGCCTTCCCACGCACTCAGTAGGATAATCCCTACAGCATATCATGCGGTTCTACTGGGTATAAGATCCATGATGACAAAGACTTCACTCTATTTTTACTCATCATTTTTCAAAATTTTCAAATTTGACGCATATCAGAATAAGCTCTTACCCATCATAGTAGAATAGGATGTTTCGGGATAACACCCTACCTTACTCAAATCATAAGGTAGCTATAAACTGACTGTCGTGAGCCATTGGTCATCATAGTGGAATAGGACATACGAGGTATACCCTACCGCACTCAAATCATAAACCAGCTTCCGACAAACGCATTTATTAATAATTGCTCACTCACTTTATTTATTCACTTTTCAAAGTCATAAGTTACATCTCACCTATCACATTCGAACTTTATGATATTCACAGCACACGGTCTAACTTAGGTGTAACTATACCGACCTTCCTAAGATAAATCATTAAAAATAATGAAAGGATATAATTCAAAAGTCATGCTTCAAAATCAAAGGCTTTCGTGAGTGAAAAAACGAAACTATCTCCATTAAAGTAGAACATGCTATAATTATCTCACTAAGTCACATACTATCATCGTTAGAAAACTACAACTAGCAAGCATCTAGTTCCAATTATATGCTCGAGACTCACAAAAAATTTTAAATTTCGCAGAAAATTCAACTTTCACTCATATTTCAAAGGATATAGCATAAAAACATACCCAAACACCCCCCCACACTTAAATCACATTATGTCCTCAGAATGTGCAGAATAAAAGAAAAGAAAACTTAGCTGGTTTCAACAGTGGTTGTCGGATGAAAGTTGGCAGAGCTCAGGCCGGAGCATGAATATACCGCAACAACTCGAATAGACAACACTGGATAGTAGTAACTCGAAAACCTGCTCAAAAGTATCTGCAACACTCGACATACCATATAATCTCGGGGTACACGGGGTATATGAGCAACACATAACACAAAACACTCACAATGAACGTAAGAGGAATAACCATCAACACAAAATCAACTAAAGTATTATTTCTAACACAATAAAACAAAACAAACTAAGAAAACAAACAAAGAAAACTAGGTTGCCTCCTAGGAGCGCTCTTTTAATGTCAATAGCTTGACACAAAGTTCAAAAGATCAACCGGATCGGGCCACTTCGGTTTGACTACCGCCACCTCGATGATCGTAATCAAAAGTATTGGGGCGGAAATGATTTTCACCACAACAACAAGTCAAGTGTGCTATAAGATCATTAAACTTTTCTCTCCAAACTACACTGACTCTCTTCTTCTTGTTCTTGCGCACGACAGGCATAGACATAGTTGTATGATCAGAAGTGTCAGCAGAAGGTACCTCACGGGTGGATATAGGAATGTCATCATCATCTGACTCAAAGAAATAAGAAGGAATCTCCTCACAAATCAGGACATTTGTACTCTCATCTCTGCTTTGGAAATAAAGAATCTCAGGCTTTGCCTTTGGTTGCCCAAAATATTTCTTAAGTCGATGGCCATTCACTTTAAAAGCTTGATTACCATACCCGTTCAAAGTAATTACTCCACTAGGATTAACCTCGAGAATCTCAAAGGACCGGACCATCTAGACTTAAGCTTACCAGAAACAAATGAAGTCTAGTATTATAGAGTAAAGCCATGTCACCAACTTTGAATTCCCGGTCCTTGATCTTAGCGTCATGGAGTATCTTAGTTCTCTCCTTGTTTGAGCTTAGCATTCTCGTATGCACGAGTCCGAATTGCCGAGCTCGCTCAATCAGAATAACCTTTTCTCCCCACAGAGTTGGCTATCAAAATTTAAGAATTTAATTGCCCGAAAGCTCGTGTTCAAGTTCGACAGGTAAATGACAAGCTTTGCCATAGACCATTTGGAAGGGTGACGTGCCCATCGGGGTTTAAATGCAAAGTCGCGATAAGCCCACAACGCGTCATCCAACTTAAGACTCCAATTAGATCGATTATTGTTCACGGTCTTCTCCAAAATTCTTTTCAAGCTCACGGTTGCTTACCTCGATTTGCCCACTAGTTTGAGGATGATATGGTGTACCAATCTTATGTTTGACACCATACTTCTCAAAGATCTTGTCAAGCGGCGCATTGCAAAAGTGAGTACCTTCATCACTAATGAGTGCTCTCGGACGACCCGAATCTAGTAAAGATATTCTTTGCAAGAATTTCTTTACAACCTTATGATCATTAGTTTGAGTAGCTATGGCCTCGACCCACTTCAAACATAATCCACACAGACGAGGATATACTTATTACCACAAGAGGATGGAAAGGGTCCCATAAAATCTATGCCCCAAACATCGAAAACTTCGCATTCAAGAATGGGCTTAAGTGGCATTTCCATCCGACTACTCGCCTTCCTGTTCTCGCACCTATCACAACCTTTACAAAAGGCTTCGCATCTTTAAAACAGAGTCGGCCAAGAGAATCCAAATTGAAGAATCTTTGCAACCGTTTTCGGTGTTCCATAGTGACCTCCGGTAGGACCACTATGGCATTGTTCCAAAATATCCCACTGATCATGCTCAGGAACACACCGTCGAAGCAACCCGTCTTTACAGACTCTGAACAAATAAGGATCTTCCCATACGAGATATTTGAGATCGAAAAGAACTTTTCTTCTCCCGATACGTCATGTCTTCTAAATGACCGCTCGCTAAATAGTTGACGTAGTCGACATACCACGGCCTAACCGTTTCAAGCTTCATCAATTGCTCACCGGAAAATCAATGCCTATATCATTGTGATTTTCTCGCACCCTCATTTACTAAGCGAGATAAATGATCACCACAATATTCTCACTACCTTTCTTATCTTTAATCACAAGGTCAAACTCTTGTAGAATTAAAATCCATCTAAGTAACCTTGGTTTGGCATCCGCTTTATCCATAAGGTAGCGTAAAGTCGCATGATCTGTCCATACAATCACTTGAGACCGAGAAGATAGCTTCTAAACTTGTCAATGGCAAAGACGACGGCTAAGAATTCCTTCTCGATCGTAGTATAATTGCATTGAGCCGGGTTCAAGGTACGACTCGCATAATAAATGGGCCTAAACCTTTTATCAACTCTTTGACCTAAAAGCTGCGCCCTCACGGCGTAATTAGAGGCATCGCACATCAACTCGAAAGGCTTGGTCCAACAAAGCTACTAAAATAGGGGCACTCGATAAGCTTATCTTTCAAACAATTGAAAGCTTCTTTGCACTTTGCATCGAACAAGAAATCTACATCTTCTTTCAAGAGATTTGATAAAGGCTTGGCAATCGTAGAAAAGTCTCTAATGAAACGCCGGTAGAAGCCAACATGTCCTAGAAAACCTCGTACCTCTTTCACCGCCTTAGGGTACGCCATCTTTTCAATGGCTTCAACCTTAGCCTTATCAACTTGAATACCAAAGATTGGACACCTTATGTCCCAAAACGATTCCTCGCCTACTAGAAAATGGCATTTTTCCCGCTTAAGCACCAGATTTTTCTCAACACAACGTTGGAGTACCATATCTAGGTTCTTTAAAATTTCATCAAAGCTATCGCCGTGATCGAGAAGTCGCCCATGAAGACTTCCATGCATTTCTCAACAAGTCCATCAAAATGGCCAACATGCACCGTTGAAAAGTCGCGGGTGCATTGCATAGACCGAATGGCATTCTACGAAAAGCAAAAGTACCAGATGGACACGTAAACGTTGTCTTCTCTTGGTCATTAGGGTCGATGGCTATCCGGAAGTAACCGAATATCCATCGAAAAACAATAATACTTGTGACCACTCGCCTTTCAATAAGTCGTCAATGAAGGGTAGGGGAAAGTGGTCCTGGCGCTTACCTCATTCAGCCTACGATAGTCAATACTGAGACTCAGAGCTGATCCACGAGACGTAGGGCAACTTCCTCCCCTTTTTCATTCTTTTCAACCGTAATACCGCCTTTCTTTGGCACAACTTGAGTAGGGTGACCCACTCGCTATCGGCGATTGCATAGATGATTCCCATGTCGAGCCACTTTATCACTTCTTTCTTGACAACCTCCTGCATATGCGGATTCGGTCTTCTCTGAGGTTGTCTAACCTTTAGCTCCCTCCTCCGTTCGGATTTTATGCATGCATATGTCCAGGCCGATCCTCGGATATCACCCACTTGCCAACCGAACGCGAGGATGTTTTTCTTAAGCACTTCTATCACCGTGTGCTTCTTGCTCTTGGTCGAGTTTCAAGAAATGATCAAAGGCAATTTATCTCCATCCTTAAGAAAGATATACTTAAGGTGTTTTGGAAGCGGTTTGAGCTCTAAATCGCAGGTGGTTGCTCAATACTAGATTTTAACGGGCCACCTTTCTCCCTATGAGCTTGAAGTGGTTGATGATGAACACCTCATCTTCCCGAGGCTCAACCCTGCAAAGGTCTCGGATCAAATCATCCATCGGAATCCTCCGGTCAACACTTGCTTCCTTTTTCTTGTGATCGATCATTTTTCTTAACTCTTCGTCTTTAAGCTCTTCTGCTAACTCCTCCCAATCATCTACTTCCCAATGAGTAGCTTCTCTCCAAAACTCTACCTCGTCCCAACTACCCATCAGAGCTTCTTCTTCACCAGGGATGAAGTCTTCCTGACTCAGTTCTTTGAGATTATCGTTTGTTGCTGGGCATCTCCATGCTTCTAACTCAATAACAGGCCCAGTGTGAGCGAGTGAAGATGACTCGTCCATGCCTACGGCTGGGAATGAATTAGAAGATGGTCCGCAGTCAGCCGGATCCTCAATGTCCATGACTTCAAAAACACCTATCTCTGTAAGCTCCATTGCATCTTCATAATAGGCATCTCCTCCGTCCTCATATATGGCTTCGACAAACGATATTTCATCAATTACGGCTCTTTCAGGATGTGTCCTCGTGTGAAGGTGACGGATGTGTCACCGACTCTTGAGTAATCTGTCGCTTGCGTAAGTCGATGAGAGCGTTAGAAGTGTCTAAAAGGTTCGGCCTAGAATTAGAGGCATCTCCTTATCGTGGATAGTCTAGAATAACCCAATCGGTAGGGAAGACTAAATGTTCAATTTGAAGGAGAACATTAGCTACACAACCGGCTGCGATCATTTACTAGATTTGTCTACCATCTGAAGAGAAATGGGGCGTTCTCGCATTCTTTTGTCTAGTCCGAGCTTTTTGCAAACATTTAATGGCATCACATTAATAGAGGCCCCTGAGTCGCATAATACATTTTCGAACAAATGGCCTTCAATCTCGCAAGATATTGAAGGTCTGCCAGGGTCACCTCGCTAACAAATGACTTTCTGTGAAACCATTGCGCAATCTTCTCGAAACACTTCTTCACCATGCCACTCAAGCTTCCTCTTGCTCCCACAGAATTCTTTAAGATACTTAGTACATTTAGGCATTTCAGACAATACCTCAGCTAAGGGCATACTCACTTTAGTGTCTCTAAGCATCCTCCTCACCCCATCATACTCCGCTTGTCTTTGGCGGGGCTTCCTCTTCCTTTTTGGTGGATAAGGAAGGGCTTTATCATTCCCTGTAGCTTGATTCCTTATCGCCTCATCCTCCTTATCCTTCCATCTCACAAACTTCTCTTCATTTTTCTTAGTCAGGGGTACTGCCCCTTGACTTTCCTTTCTCTCCTCCTCATCAGAATTGTTTTCATCCTCCGAAGAATTGTCACTAAGCTCCTCCTCATCATTGCTTTCTTCGGCATGTGATTTACGATTTCCCCCCTGAACTCATGGCGTCGGGAGGGGCTACTCGCTTCCCGACATCTTGCCGGGTCCAGCCTTCTTACCACTTCTCGGAGTTACTTGCTCAACTCAACTCTTCTGCCCATACTCCCACTTTGTGGTGTAATGGCGGTGCAAACATTCACATCGCCTTTTGGGTTTCTCTCGGTATAACTCGGAAGTTTACCGTGAGGTCTCGCCGCTTGTTTGGTCCGCCATCCGACCAACTTGTCTCTCAATTGCTTTAACACTAGTAGACAGAGTCTTCACCATGTCTACCAAATTCATCGAATTTGTGTTGAGGGACACATGAGGTGGTATGATTATTGTTCGAGTTTGATTCCAAATGCCACCTTGAGGCCTTTGGGAGTTCTCAACTCGGCCTTTGATAGTTCGAGTTGAAAGAAGTTGAATTTGAAGGGCCAGGTGGTAACTTGGCTTGATTGAAGTTTTGTCGTTGAAATCCGAGTAGTTCGGCTTTGATTGAAGTTTCGGAAGGGTTGGTTTTGATTATCCATTAAGTTTACTTCTTCCGTTATCTCCGCTCCTACCGCATTCCAAGATCGTAAGGTCGTATGTCTCAAGATTGGCCACCGCTTGCTTATCAATTCCATCCGAGCAACTAACAGCTTGTGTATCGTGATTGCTTGCAGTACTTTTCTTTCTTAACAATATTGGTCTTCCTAGGAGTCGACCACATATTGTTCTTGGCGATGGTCTCACCACTCAGTGGCGCCTCATCACCTCCCTAAGAAGGATCCATGAGCCGTGGAGTCAAGATAGTCTCTATTAGGTTGAGAGACACCTCTGTAGAATAGTTCCAACAACTCATGTCTGTCATATCCGTGATTGGGGCACTTCCTCATCAACAGATTTAATCTCTCCCAAGCCTTGCCAACAGCCTCATCCTCCAACCGCTCAAACGTAGCTATTTCCGTTTCATTTCCATAATCTTGCCTCGGTGAAACCCACTTAAGAGCGAAGGCTCTTTTGACATCGCTCCATGTATGGAGGGAATGATGTGCTAACGATTTAAACCACCGACTTGCTTCACCTTTCAAAGCAAAAGGAAATAGCTTTAACTTTACGATCTCGTAATCAACACCAGATAATGGCCTGCTTCACGATTTGTACGAATGTGGACAAGAAGTCGTGTGGATCTTCCCGAGCGATACCATGGAAAGAGCTATTCTCAACCAAAGGCAACAACTCCGTTCTTTAGATCAAAGTTCGCTCCTCCCATGTCGGGAGGACGAATAGTCTATGCCCCTCGAGAAAATCTTGGTTTAGATATGGAGTGTAGGGGTCCCGGTTCGATTGATTAAGTCGGGTTTTGTCTAAATTGTTGAAGTTGTTGATTTATGCCACTTGCCGATTCATTGTTGCCGCAGAGCTTGCATCTGCTTGAAGGAGTAAATTTAACTGAGCTTGGGGTCGAGGATTTGGAATTGGTGGATCTTGATCCGCCATTTTGTCCAAATCGTGAGAAGCCTTCTTCTAAGGATAGATCGTTCGTGCTCGTGATCAAAGATCGGAAGTCCCTTCTTACTTCTCGCTTGCATAAACCGTAAGAAAGGAAAGAAAGAAATCAACCCTTTGGGGTTGATTAGAATAGGTTTAGAAAAGATTAGATGGTTTAGAGGAGAAAAGAAAAAGAAGTGTCAATTGAAGAGAGTGAATCAAGCGTTCAAGATAAGTGAACGCTGCTCGTTCGGAAATTCGAAGTGGGCGCTGTTTGCGAGATCATCGAATCCAAGCGCTCGTAAGACGCATTGGGAGAGACGGGTGTTTAGAGGTCGGACGAGCGCTTGGTAGTTCGGGACGCTGTCTGATCACCTTAAACGATGCAGAGAGGAAGATTTTTAGAACAGACGGGCGTCTGAAAGGATGGACGCCCGTTTAAAAACTGAAAAACGAAACAGATACAGAAAAGAATAGCAGGAAAGAAAATAAAAACCTAAAATAGTGATAATTAAGGCAATATATTTATACGATCTAAAATCTAAGGCAAATCTAAGCTAAATCTAAGGCTTCTAAACTAATAAAAATCTAATGCGACCAATAACATAAAATAAATAAATAAAAACTAAAATAATTAAAATCAAATTTATAAAATCGAAAATCTAAACTATGATAAAGTGAAATAAAATAAAAATAAAACGTAGCAATTAGATTATTACCTAAAAAAAATAGTACCGAAATAAAAATTGCACTCTAAGAATCCGACAACCGTTACATGACTCCCGCAACGGCGCCCAAAAACTTGTTCGGTAAAAACTAGTTTTAAATTTATAAACCGAAACACCCCAAGTATAAGGATCGTAGTATAGGGTGTTTACGGGTCGTCCTAAGGGAGTGGAATGTTTATCGGATTCAAATATAAATCTATATCGATTATGTCACAATTATCTATCTAAACTACCAAACTAAGGTCAAAAACTAACTAAAACCTAAAACTATCAACTAAAACTAAAACAGAAATAAAACAAACAGAAAATAAGAAAACAAAAGCCATTTAGCGTCACTTTGGTGAACGAGCGTCAAAAACGGAATCTAACGGACGGGCGTCTGCTATTGCGGACGAGCGTCCAACTACGAACTGGAGCAGAAAATTGCAGAAAAACAGCAGGAAACTAGGGTTTATCAAACTAGGACTTAACTAAACTTAATCTAAAGATTAAACTAGTGATTCGATTAATAAACAATAAAGGAAAACACAATGAGGCAAATTAATCCACCCATCAACCAAAGAACCCCCAACTAGATGGTGATCTAAGATGTAGTTTTTAGTAGTGATTTATTCACGAATCCAATTAAATATCTTCAATCAAATTCTAGGGTTTCGTTTATCTTTTCAAATAAACTAAACATACAATCAACACGAAATCACGAGGTTGTTTCCAAACTCTTACTCAACTAATCATGCATAATCTCTTAAAACACGAATAATTGCATCACTTGAACGAAATAGAACTTAAACCAATATATCTTCATACATAGATCCAAGCATATAGATATAGATAAATCGTTTCATCAAATCGTTAATTCCAACAAAACATGATCAATACAAAACAAAGATCCAAAGTGATGAAAAACTATAAATTAAACTCACTAACACAAAGCATCGAACTCTCTAGTTGGTTGTGTTGATGATGGGCTTCCTCCGTCGACTCACTTTAGCAGATTTAGCCAACAATCATGTTGAAGATGATTGTTGGTTGGGAGATTTGCATCTCGTGAAATTAGGGTTCTCGGCCGCAGCTTTTTGGTGAATTTGCGATCTCAATTATGTGGTATATGAATTAGGGTTGGGGCTGCCGCTTTATTTATAGAGTTTCAAGTCGGTTAGGGTTAAGTCGGCAACGGACGCTGCCTGGTCTTCAGGACGCCCGTCCGTAATGCCTGGACGCTAAGTAAACGCTGCTCATCCTCCTCGTCTCGAACTCTCTGAATGTAAAATACAATTACGACGCTGTTCACTTTATCAAACGCCTGCCTGGAATGGACGCCGCATTTAACGCCGTTTGAACCGCTTAGACCGATTTCTTCATCTTTATCCGATTTCTTCAAGCCAATTCCAACTCTATCTCTTATGATTCGACTTGAGCTTCATTTATCCACTTATAGCACTCGAAGATTAACTCCTACATGATAAATAAACAATGCAAAAATGTAATAAAATCCAAATAATAATAATTCCATTAAATCAACACTCAAAATCATCAATTTTGCATACAACCCTCTTAAAATCATCTTTATTCAATATTTCTAGGCCCAAACCTATATAAGAGGAGGGGCCTCATCCCCAAAACCTAGGTTTTAGCTTTAATCTCGGCCGTCCATCAAAGCCGAGTTTTAATCGGATTAAAACTCCTTTTAAATAACCAATAAATAATAAATAGCATATTTCCTAGGGAAAACGAATTTCCTATAAGACCACTATTACGGGGAAGGAAATTAATCGGGCTCAATAAAAGCCATGACATAATTATTCTTACATTCTCCCACTTGGTCGATAGGAACATTTCATCAGTGTTTTCCTTTCATGGATCATAAGACGCGCGTTATATGCTAAACATTTCCTTTAGTCGGTTAGCGTAAGTGTCATCATTAATCTAGCTGTCAATGGGAGTCATAGCGGTTACACATCATTCTCGCAATATGCTCCTTCTATGTACCACAACATTGACAACCGCCTTAACTAGACCATAAGCGGAGATTACATAAACGGTCCCATTATGTCTTTGCAAGAGACAATTTCTGTTTTAATATATCCATTCGTAAGGTGTACACAATGGAAAACATAAAATAATAATGATGTAGAAGATTAACATTAGGAGCTCAACAAATGTAAAACGTAAATGCAAAATAAGCGGCAGAACACGATAATTAGGAGCTATCCTCAAGACTCATGCTTTTAGTGTCTCTCTGTTATGTCTTTGGGGTAGTCCTTTCGTAAATATGTCTGCAACCATAAGATTTGTCAATATGTGTTCAATGACAAACAAATTTCTTCTAACATCTTGCTTCAGTAATAGATATTTAAGGTCCATGTGTTTTGGTCCCTTAGATATCATGTCATGCTTAGAGGATCTATGTCCCCTAGATTGCAGCCTCATAACATGCCACGTACTCTACTTTCATGGTGGATGAGTATGTCAACTATGACTTCTGGCTTTTCCGTGATACGGCACCTCCGTTTAGAAGATATACATAGCCAAGAGTACACAACCGGTGTCGCTTTATCCTCCAAAATCCGAAGTCGAATAACTTGACCACCCGGGTGTCCCGATTTTCATTATGTGAGCATGTAATTCATGTTCCTTTAAGTATCTCAGTACTTTCTTAGCAGCTTTCCAGTGAGACATTCTTGGATTGCTGTGAAACGTACCCATCATGCCAACAACATGACTAATGTCAGGTCTTGTACAAACCTGTACATACTATAAACTCTCTACAAGAGAATCATAAGGATGTTTTTCCATTTCTTTACGTTCCAACTCATTCTGCGGAATAATATTAGAACAATAATGGAAGAACATGTCATCATGCCAAATCTTTCCAAAACTTTATCAATATAGGCTTTTGAGACAATCCTAAATATTAAGTGCCCTGTCACGGAATATTTCTATCCCTAACACATAGGAAGCCCCACTTAAGTCTTTCATTTCAAATTTCTTGAAGAGATCGGCCTTGGTTTCATGTAATACACCAAGATCATTGTTGGCCAATGATAGATCACCAATATACAGAATCAAAAATATGAACATACTCCCACTGATCTTGAGGTATATGCAAAGGTCGATTGTGTTCTCATTGAAACCGAAAACAGTAATGGTTTCATGAAACTTTAATTACCATTACCTCGAAGCTTGTTTCAGTCCATATATTGATTTCTTAAGCTTGCAGACCATGTCTTCATGACCGTCAACATGAAATCTTTAGGCTGACACATATAGACTTTTTCTTTCAAGTCTCCATTCAGAAAGGCTGTTTTCACATCCATCTTGTGTAACTCGAGATCATAATGAGCTACTAGTTCCATGATAATTCTAAAGGAGTCTTTCCTTGAACACAGGGAAAAGTCTCATTATAATCAACGCCTTCTTTCTAATTGAAATATTTGGCAACAAGTCGGGCTTTATATCGTTCAATATTTCCATGATAATCGTGCTTGGTCTTGAAGACCCACTTACGTACCAACCAAGTTAGTGTCTCGAAGGTAATTGAACGACTTCCCATACTTGACTTTTATCCAAAGATTTCAATTATTCTTTCATGGCATCAATCCACTTACTAGAATTAACTTCCTTAATGGCTTGTGAAAATGAAACCGGATCTTTACTTGTCCCTTGTTCATATTCTACTTGATAAAGCATATAATCATTAGGAATAGCAGATCTCCTTTGTAATTGAGATTTTCTTAATGCCGGTTCCTAGGGTGCTTCATTACTATTTTCATTGGCGATGATCTCATCATGGAGTTGTGGATCATTTATTGGATTTTCTTCATTGTTCAACGGTTCAACAATGGAGAGATTCCCAATATTTTTCGGAATAGGGTTAAAAGGGACGGGTACCTTTATTTCCTTTATGATCACATCACTAATTTTATCACTCCCACTGATTTCGCCAATCTAATAGAATATAGCATTATCGGTTTCAACAATTCTCATAATATGGTTAGTACAATAAAACTTATATCCTTTGGATTTTTCTGGGTAACCTTGAAGTAACTACTAACGTTTCTAAATCCAATTTCTTTACTTGTGGATTGTAAATTCTAGCCTCAGCTGGACATCCCCATATTTGGAGATGCTTCAAATTAGGTTTCCACCCTTTCCACAGTTCAAAAAATGTCTTTGGAACTGCCTTACTGGGAATCCTATTTGAAATGTAAATAGCTGTGCGTAAAGCATCCATCCACAATGATATAGGCATCAGCATGACTCATCATAGATCTAACCATTTCCATATACGTACGATTCTGCCTTTCTACTACACCATTCCGCCATGGGGATCCAGGCGTTGTGTATTGAGCAATGATTCTAGCTTTTAGAGAATTTTTGCAAAAGGTCCAGGATGTTTTCCTGTTTCATCATACTTTCCATAAAATTCACCACCTCTATCCAACCTTATGATTTTCACCTTTCTATCTTGTTGCCTCTCGGCTTCAGTTATGAACATTTGTAAAGTGTCCACAGGTTGAGATTTGTCATGCAACAAGTATAGATAACAATAATGTGAATAATCATCGATAAGGGTGATAAAATACTTTTCTCCTCCAAAGGTGGGAGCATCAAAGGTCTACAAATGTATGTATACATAATTTCAAGAAGCTGGGTACTTCTTGTGGCTAAATTGAAATACAAAATATTTAATGAGGCTAATTTAAACAACACTTACATAAGAGTAGAGTATAGACAAGAAAATAAGGTGCTCCTGTGGGTAGTCACCATAAATTCTTCACATAATGTCGTGATACTCACACATAATTGAGTGATATTTTTGTAAAGAAGACGAACAAGGTATCTGTGGATATCCTTGACCTTCATATACACACTCTATAATTCTTTATGTTGTAATGATAAGATGAGTTTCAACAAAGAGAGCATCAAGATAAATTTTATAATCATCAATCAAAATCCCAGAATCCATGTTATTATCTAGAGTTTGTAACAAATTAAGAGGGCCCATTTGCCAATCATTTGAACTTATGTGGCTACACTTAAAAGCTAACAACATAATACAATATAGAAGTTGCTAATACCAACCAACTAAGGTCTAAACCAATTTATTCCTTAAATTGACATATCCCTTAATTTGAACCATTTGTCAATTCAACTGAATATCAATAAATTTCAACCACTTCACATAATGTGATCAAAACATTAATTCATCATAATGTCAGGCTGCTGTGGCTACACCCAACATTTGACGCCATTGACATTCAAAACATTGACAATCATACAGAGGTCAACTAAACCTTACGTTGACATATACATGTGCAATGTAATACTTAAATATGGTTCAAGTATACATGTATAATGCCTTACTAGACTTACAAAATAAATATGTCACGATCTAATCACTAAATATAATGTGAATAGTCTTCATATGTCAAGAAATTGAGCTGCTGTAGCAATACTCTAAACTTGACAGAACTATTAGACATATTTATAATCTTTTCAAAATTCAATAATTTAAAGTCCAGAACTTTATGATATGTCAAAACTTTTATATGAACCAAATATCAACAAACATATGTAATTTGCACTTTAATGATATTCAGTCACTTTATCAATATGTGATTTTGTTGCTTCGGATGTCATAACTTAATCATTGACAATAAATGATTAAACGCACAATACGTGACAACTAATATTCAAAAGAATAGTCCTTCCAATTCATCACAAAGGTTGTACACATTAAGTACACAAATCGAAAGTAAAAGCAGAAATGAACTGCTATTATAAAAAGGACCAACATCATTAGTCGCATATTATTTATCACTTATGTGCTAAATCATCATTTATATAAAGAGTGGCAATATACTAATCAACTAGGTCTATGTGACTAATTTCTTTACGTGTCACTATTTATCACCTATTAAATGTGATAAATCATTATATTATGTGATACAAAATGTTTGATTATTATCATTATCTTCCCAACAATACATATGTAAGTCTTACAGGTACATATAATAGACAACGAATAATGATGTTGTAACATAAATGGAAGACTTGACTATAATTGATCAAACTAATAAACATTGTAATATAATTTCAGCACTCTTACATGTATCAAAGATGCCATGCGTACCAAAAGTGTGCAACGGAATATTAATAATTAATTATCATACACCTTACTCAATGTGATAAGTTAATACATCAAACATATCATCAATTATCATTCCCCAAAAAAAAAAAAAAAAAAAAAAAAAAAAAAAAAAAAAAAAAAAATAATCGGGCTCAATAAAAGCCATGACATCCGAAATCCGAATGATCTAGGTTTTAGCTTTAATCTCGGCCGTCCATCAAAGCCGAGTTTTAATCGGATTAAAACTCCTTTTAAATAACCAATAAATAATAAATAGCATATTTCCTAGGGAAAACGAATTTCCTATAAGACCACTATTACGGGGAAGGAAATTAATCGGGCTCAATAAAAGCCATGACATAATTATTCTTACATCTTCGTTCATATATCCCTCTCATCTTTGTATCTTTTCTCAAACCACACATTCGTTATAACCACATACATTCGTTATACATCAATTTCCAATAACAAATCGCTAAAATTTAAAACCAACAATCCAAAAATAATACATTTTGTGGAATGGTTCAATCAATTCTTGAAAAAAACACACAAATAATATATCGACAAGGATAAAAATAAAAATAGTAGATTCAAAATTCCTTTTTTATTACGAATGTCGAATTTTGGTTTCCCAACTTCAACCATAACCATCCTCATGCATTCCACCAAAATGTTGCACCCTCGCATCTCAAACAAATAAAAGGGAAAATGCAACGTGAAGCATAATAAATATGGGTTTTATAACATATATATTCACACGCAACAACAATTTCCCAATCTTGTTCTCTCTCAGAGAGAAGAGGAGGTATTCTCTTATGGAGGTATTGTAGGAATGAAAAGAATTTTTACCATTCTACCGGCACTCTCCACATGCGAAATCGAGAACATTTTCCTCGATTGAGGAATTTCAAAGGAGACACCACAAAAAATTCAACTTCTTTTTTGCAGTTCAACCATAGACTTGTGATTGTGTCACATAAGCGAATTGGACAACTTATTAAGAATTCAAAATGAACAAATAAAAATCACCAATAATACCAAGCTTAACCATGTGTATGTATGAAATGGGGGAAACAGATGGATGAAACAAAATACTCTATTTGTTACCAAAAGTAAAAAGTAAACAAAATAACATTTTGTGTCTGCTTATTATTCCGATTTCCAGTTTGCGTAAACTTGCGATTCGGTTTTATGTAAGTGTCGTGATTTTTAGAAGATTAAAAACAAAAAAGAAACAAACATGCTGATAGAATAGCCCCGCAATCTAAATTATGGAAAACTTCAAAACAAAACAAAATTTGAGAAAGCTTACCTTAAGCTTGAGAATAGCCCCGCCATGTTAACTGTACCTGCTAAAAAATTTCACCATAGTTGAGTAATACCTCTATTGAAAATCCAATGAATTTGCAAGCATCAACCATCACACCAAATATTGCGAGGAAATGAAAAGAAATATAATAAGAATATTCTTACCATCACGGCTTTTTTGGCGTCATCTAACATGAATCATCTTTCGAATCACAATCTCTACTAAAAACAATAAAAATTTGTTTAAACCCATCAAACGAAATTAGTTTGATTGCAACCCAAAACAGCTCCACAATATTGACAAAACAATCTATAAAATAATGCTCACAATTCCTTTAGATTTCCTACCATTCAAATCCGTCAATGAAAGCGCTTAATTTAATATCCCGCTTGGATCTAATTGAAAAAACATAAAGAAGAAGAAACAGATGAAACAACATGAAGAAGACGAATCCGTCAATGAAGCCACTTGATTTAAACATCCCGCTTGGATTTGATTGAAAACAATGAACGTGAAGAAGAAGGACGTTTGTCACCGGTGGACTTTGTCACCGGCCTTCCAAGATCAGGGAGCGGGAAGGACGCAGTCTGGGTAATCGTTGATCGCCTCACTAAAACCGCCCACTTTTTGCCGATCAGTATTAAGGACTCATTGGACAAACTAGCTTCGCAATATGTAAGAGAAATAGTGAGACTGCATGGCGTGCCAGTGACAATAGTCTCGGATCGAGATCCAAGGTTTACATCCAAATTTTGGCCTAAGTTTCAAAACGCAATGGGGACAAAACTAAATTTTAGTACGGCTCATCATCCACAAACAGATGGACAGTCTGAACGAACCATACAAACCTTGGAGGACATGTTGCGAGCATGTGTTTTGGATTTTGGTGAGAAATGGATTGATTGTTTGGCTTATGCGGAATTTGCCTATAATAATAGCTATCACTCATCCATTGGAATGGCCCCATACGAGGCCTTGTATGGGCGACGCTGCCGTACACCTCTTTTACTCGGGAGGAAGTAGGAGAACGTAGGTGTTACCCAAGACCTTCTAGCCGAAATTGACTAAACAGTTAAGAAGGTACGACTCATACAGAGAAACTTGAAAACCGCACAAAGCCGCCCGGAAAAGTTATGCCAATAACCGTCGTAGGAATTGGAATTTGACGTTGGGGATAAGGTGTTTCTTAAGGTAAGTCCGAACTGTGGAATTTCTCGACTACCCAAGAAAGGAAAGTGAGCCCAAGATTTCTAGGTCCATATGGGATACTCAAACGAGTAGGGGCTCTGACCTATCAATTGAACCTACCAACGCCCTTTCCGGGTTACATAACATATTTCATGTCTCCCGGCTTAAGGAAGTATGTACCATCCTCGACCATGTCCTTACCAAGAAAATATACCTGCAGTATTGATAGCAACCTGGCATACGCCGAAACTCCCCTCAAAATCGTGGACAAGCGGGTCCGGAAGCTGCGTCGGAAGGATATTCCTATGGTACGTGTCCACTGGAGACATCATGGCATAGAAGAAGCAACATGGGAGTTAGAGAACGAGTTACGGCAGCAGTTCCCGCATCTTTTTGAAGGTACGAATTTTGAGGACGAAATTTTCTTAAGGGGGGGAGGTTGTAACACCCCAAAATATTTGGGTTGTAGCGGGACACATAAGATACCATATTTGGTTATATTAATTACGGTGGTCGTTATAAAATAAACAAATAAAAACATATTATAACCTCATTATTATTATGTGAGGAATCATGTGATGTTAATTGGGTTGTTTAATTTGGGTTGTTTTCTTTTGTTAAGATATTTTATAACGTGTTTATTCATGTTGTAAGTATATTTAAATAAATGAATATACATCCTAGGTACGATAATGTTAGAAAACCTTGTGGTCAAGGCTTTGTTTGATACGGGAGCGTCAAATACTTTTGTGAAAAAAAAAAAAAAAAAAAAAAAAAAAAAAAAAGACGTAGCACACGGAAAACCGACAGTAGCTACCCATATGAACTATAAAAACAAAGGAAGCACGTAAGTCTTAAAAGCTTAAAAGATTCATCATAACGATAGGTAGCATACGGAAACCGACATTAGCTACTAATTAACAATAAGACCAGTTATAGCATACGAGAACCGACAGTCACTATAACATGCCTAGATTTCTTTGTTTGTTTTCTTAGTTTGTTTTGTTTTATTGTGTTAGAAATAATACTTTAGTTGATTTTGTGTTGATGGTTATTCCTCTTACGTTCATTGTAAGTGTTTTGTTCCCAAGCAAAACAATGTAACATTCAACACAAGATCATTAATTCGTTCCCAAATTAAACAACCCAATTAACATCACATGATTCCTCAAAATAACATTAATCGTATCGATTGAAAAGCTCTACTATTGAATCATATTTCCATATAAATTCAAGGCAACATATGGTTTCATTGACATTCCTATCTAATAAAACGCTTAGCAATCAATCCAAAATCAATCAATAAATAAAACGATGTTCGAATCATAAATAAAAATAAAACTAACTAATCATGGTTGTGATGACGTTGATGTGGTTTCATCCCGTTGCTCTACCGCGATGTGCTTAGCCTTGCATGCTTGTGATGATCCAAGATATGGTTGAAGGGAAGAAACTCATAATTCTTTAGGGTTTGGTGCGGCTCCTCCAAGGGTGGAATATGCGGCTGTATGGTGTGTGTGTGTTAGGGTTAAAATAACACGCCTATTTATAGAATTCTCGAGGCGCTAGGTCAAAAGCGGCCTTTGGACGCCCGCCCAAGGTCATGGGCGCTGCGTTCATTTATCTGGACGGAGATTCGACGCTGCGTTGACTTACGCCTGGAGACTCAGTATGTAAATATGACTCGACGCTTCATGGACGCCAGATTCACTCGACGCTGTGCTGGATCGAGTGGACGCCCGTCCAATATGCTGAGGATCGGATTTCTTCATAGTTATCCATTCTTCTTCAAGCCAATTCCATGTTTATCTCTTGCAATTCGAATTGAACCTCATTTATCCTCTTTATGCACTCGAAATTAAGCATCTACATAATAGATAAAACATGTAGTCATCCCCAAATAATAATAATTCAATAAATTTAACACATAAAAGCGCCCAAATTACACTTTTGACACTTCTAACCCCATTATTCAAATTCACGCCTTTAAACATATAATTTTCTAAAAAAATTACTAAAATACGAAAGATATTGTTCTCTAATAATGCGATAAAAACCATAAATTTCACCGAGAACAACTCCCCCACACTTAAACCTTTGTTCGTCCCGAGCAAAACAATCAAAACTATAGCTCAACTTTCATGCATCCCACATAGATCTCTAACTCACGTAACAAAAGATACAACAACTATAGCAAACAATACCATCACGAGAGATAGATTCGGTGTATGTGTGACAAGCCATTCTCAAATTTAACAAGCCTTTCAAGAAATATCCTCTCAAAACTTCAATGACTATCCTAGTACAGATAATAATAGCTTCACACTAAGCCTTCCCACGCACTCAGTAGGATAATCCCTACAAAGATATCATGCGGTTCTACTGGGTATAAGGTCCATGATAACAAAGACTTCACTCTATTTTTTTATTCTTATTCATCATTTTTCAAAATTTTCAAATTCAACGCATATCAGAATAAGCTCTTACCCATCATAGTAGAGTAGGACATTTCGAGATAACCCCCTACCTACTCAAATCATAAGGTAGCTATAAACTGACTGTCGTGAGCTTCTGGTCATCATAGTGGTTTAGGACATACGTGGTATACCCTACCTCACTCAAATCATTAACCAGCTTTCGACAAACGTATTTATTATGATTCACTACTTATTCATTTTTTTCCAGACATAAGTTACATCTCACTTATCACATTCAAACTTTATGATATTCACAGCACACGGTCTAACTTAGGTGTAACTATACCGACCTTCCTAAGATAAATCATTAAAAATAATGAAAGGATATAATTCAAAAGTCATGCTTCAAAATCAAAGGCTTTCGTGAGTGAAAAAGAAAACTATCTCCATTAAAGTAGAACATGCTATAATTATCTCACTAAGTCACATACTATCATCGTTAGAAAACTACAACTAGCAAGCATCTAGTTCCAATTATATGCTCGAGACTCACAAAAATTTTAAATTTCTTGAAAAATTCAACTTTCACTCATATTTCAAAGGATATAGCATAAAAACATACCCAAGCACCCCCCCACACTTTAAATCACATTATGTCCTCGTAATGTGCAAATAAAAGAAAAGAATACTTAGTGGGTTTCAACAAGTGGTTGTCGGATGAAAGTTGGCGAGGTCGGGCCGGAGCATGAATATACCGCAACAACTCGAATAGACAACACTTGACATAGTGGCACGCGAACCTGCTCGAAAGTATCTGCAACACTCGACATACCATATAATCTCGGGGTACACGGGGTATATGAGCAAACCACACATTCAGCAGCACGTAAACGGAATAAACATCTCATGCAAACAACCAATGTACTACTTCTATAAATAACTAACCTAACAGAAAAAAAACTAGGTTGCCTCCTAGGGAGCGCTCTTTTTATGTCATTAGCTTGACATACTCTTAAAAGTCACCCCGGGTCGGGCCACTTTGGTTTAAACGCGGCCACCTCATCATCAGAACCAGAGGGAAGGACCGAGGTTTGACCACAACCGCCACAAGTGAAGTGCCCTACCAAGTTCTTTAACTTGGCTTTCCAGACAACACTGACTTTCGTCTTCGTCTCAACTTTTCCTGCATGTGGCATCAGCGGAATGATAGGTGCAGGAATCGTGATAGAAGCTTCTGTAAGGGTAAGGATGTCATCATTCGAAGCAAAGAAGTCGGAAGGAATCTCATCACAATTCAGCACATCAGGCACGTCAACCAACTTTTGAAAGTATATGACCTCGTGTACTTCATAAGGTTGGCCAAAATACTTTTCAATCTATGACCGTTCACTTTAAAAGGTTGACCGCTGTACCTTTCAAGGAAATCGCTCCTCCCGGTGAACTTCGACAATTTCAAAGGGTCCGACCATCTCGACTTAAGCTTGCCAAAGAAATGTGATGTAATCTGGTGTTGTAAAGTAAAGCCATCTCCCTACCTTGAAATCTCTCGCCTTTATTTTAGCATCATGGAGCGCTTTCGTTCTTTCCTTGCTCAGTTTGGCATTCTCGTAGGCCCTGAGTCTGAATTCATCGAGCTCATGCAGTTGCAGTAATCTTTTCTCGCCACAGAGCTGGCTATCGAAGTTCAAGTATTTAATAGCCCAGTAAGCTTTGTGCTCCAGCTCGACTGGTAGATGGCATGCCTTGCCGTAAACCATTTGAAAGGGCGACGTACCCATAGGGGTCTTGAACGCAGTACGATAAGCCCAGAGTGCGTCGTCCAACTTCAGACTCCAATTGGATCTATTAGAATTCACCGTTTTCTCCAAAATCCGCTTTAGACTTCTGTTGCTTACCTCGACTTGGCCACTGGTTTGGGGGTGGTATGGTGTTCCAATTCTATGCTTGACACCATATCTCTCAAGAATTTTATCCAGTGGTGCATTACAGAAATGCGATCCTTCATCACTGATAAGGGCTCTAGGACAGCCAAATCTAGTAAAGATATTCTTTTGCAAGAATTTCTTTACAACTTTGTGATCATTGGTTTGGGTGGCTATAGCCTCTACCCACTTGGAAACATAGTCAACGCAGACTAGGATATATTTATTACCGCACGATGATAGGCTTGTGCTTTGATGAGTTAGTATTCATCAATGTCTGTGTAATTGCTAGGACTTGTCCGTGTCTAGTGGTCTAGGAAGAGAGTAGTTTGTGTGAGGGAGATTAGTTGAAAACACTTAGGTGGCTAGTTAATCACCCTAATAACCAACGTACTTGACTAGTAAAAGATTAAACAACATGTCCCTCTTGGCTAGGCACCAGGCTAAATCGCGATGCATGTGCTACTCTGAAAGGTGGAGGATCTCTCAGAGGTCAATGACCCTAAGTACGCAGGGGACTCTGGCGAGACGCGCGTGCTATCGGAGTCTACCTTTTCTAGACTTCGTGGATGTTGGTGTGATCCACCGATATGTTGCAAAAGAGTGTCCCTCGAGGTGGAATAACTCCGTGGGTCAAAGAAACCCTAAGTGCGGAGGGATTCTCGCTGGCGGAATCGCGCGCGTAGTGCCCTTGAGTGCGGACGCCCGTCTGAACCTTATTGGACGCCCGTCCAAAGATGGACGCCCGTCCACTATGCCCAGACGCCCGTCCATAGAAAGCGATTTCAATCTCGAATGTAAAAACAAGACTTAACGCCCGTCCCGAGATGCCAGACGCTCGTCCGATATGTGCCCCAAGTAGACGCCCGTCCAGTGAGGCCAGACGCTCGTCCACCTGGGTTCGACTAGAACCCTAAACCTTCATCATACGATTTCCAAAACGATTCCAAACCGAACAGCAGCAAGAACGACACAAAAAAAAGCTCTGAAAATTATGTCTAAACATACCATGGCACCTATGATCAATAACCAATCCATAACCTCATCAATCTAGCATCAAAAACACCCTACCAATTGCTACTCAAGAAAACAAATAAACGAAAGACAAAACATAAAAACAGAAAATAATTCAAATAATCTAACCTAAGGAATAAAATAAACAAACTAACCTAAGGAAACATGGGATCAAACCAAGTACAAACCTATGTGATCTCAATCCTAGTTCAATTCATGATTCTAATTCAAGTTGTGGTTTCACCTTTTCATGAGACATAAACCCCTAATTCCTTAGTGAATTTATTCTCAAGCTACGGATTCCTAATTCCTTAGTAAATCCAATTTATCAATCTCTCATCTTCCGAATGTTGAGACTGATTTTCAATACAAAACTCGGTGTAGATTCAGGTTAACTCTCGTATTTTAGAATCTAACAACCTAGGAATCTAACCGATTAATTTGTCACATAATCAACGGCTAAAAACCCTATCTTTCTATGGTGATCTAGTGTTTATGCAACTTCCGTATTATAAACATCGATAGAAAACTAAATCTCTCGATCTATTCTCACATAGCATCATAATCATAAAAGATACAAAGTGAATTAAAGATCATGAACATAAACTAGAATTGAATTAATTGAAATAAAACAAACTCACATAGTTTTGGTACATTGGATGAACTCCAAGCATCAACAATGAAAGAAACGAAAAAAACGATCCTAATCTAACCCGATCACCCGAGCACAAGGCTCGGGTGACCGCCTTGAACTCCTCAGAAGAATATTGCTGCTGCTGTGTTTTGCGGTGTGGAATAATGTATTTAGAGTTTTGCTTTGTGTTTTTCCGCCGCCTGTGCATTCTTCTTTGTATGGACGAAGTGCATTGCATTGGACGCCCGTCCGCTTCTTCATCTGCAGTGAACGCGTTGGGAAGTATTGGGCGCCGTCCGTTCAAATATTTTCAATCTGCTCGATTTAGAGGACTGCATTTAGCGTCTATACTTTCTCGAACGCCCGTCGGTCGGGTTTCAAGACTGCATTTGAGCGTCCGTTGCCGACTTAACCCTAACCGACTTGAAACTCTATAAATAAAGCGGCAGCCCCAACCCTAATTCATATACCACATAATTGAGATCGCAAATTCACCAAAAAGTCGGCGCCGAGAACCCTAATTTCACAGAGATGCAAATATCCCAACCAACAATCATCTTCAACATGATTGTTGGCTAAATACCTTGCAGTGAGTCGACGGAGGAAGCCCATCATCAACACAACCAACTAGAGAGTTCGATGCTTTGTGTTAGTGAGTTTAATTTATAGTTTTTCATCACTTTGGATGCTGTTTTGTATTGATCATGTTTTGTTGGAATTAACGATTTGATGAAACGATTTATCTATATCTATATGCTTGGATCTATGTATGAAGATATATTGGTTTAAGTTCTATTTCGTTCAAGTGATGCAATTATTCGTGTTTTAAGAGATTATGCATGATTAGTTGAGTAAGAGTTTGGAAACAACCTCGTGATTTCGTGTTGATTGTATGTTTAGTTTATTTGAAAAGATAAACGAAACCCTAGAATTTGATTGAAGATATTTAATTGGATTCGTGAATAAATCACTACTAAAAACTACATCTTAGATCACCATCTAGTTGGGGGTTCTTTGGTTGATGGGTGGATTCGCTTTGCCTCATTGTGTTTTCCTTTATTGTTTATTAATCGAATCACTAGTTTAATCTTTAGATTAAGTTTAGTTAAGTCCTAGTTTGATAAACCCTAGTTTCTCTTGCTTTTTACGCAATTTTCGCTCCCAAGTTAGTAGTTGGACGCTCGTCCGCACAATAGCGACGCCCGTCCGTTAGATTCCGTTTTGGACGCTGCTCACCAAAGTGAACGCTCGTGCAACTTTATTTTTTCTTATTTTCTGCTTTGTTTTTATTTCTGCTTTAGTTTTAGTTGATAGTTTTAGGTTTTAGTTAGTTTCACCTTTAGTTTGGTAGTTTAGATAGATAATTGTGACATAATCGATATAGATTTATATTTGAATCCGATAAACATTCCACTCCTTTAGATTTACCCGTAAACACCCTATACTACGATCCTTATACTTGGGGTGTTTCGTTTATAAATTTAAAACTAGTTTTTACCGAACAAGTTTTTTGGCGCCGTTGCCGGGGAGTCGGTAACGGTTGTCGGATTCTTCTAGGTGCAATTTTTATTTCGGTACTATTTTTTTTTAGGTAATAATCTAATTGCTACGTTTTATTTTTATTTTATTTCACTTTATCATAGTTTAGATTTTCGATTTTATAAATTTGATTTTAATTATTTTAGTTTTTATTTATTTATTTTATGTTATTGGTCGCATTAGATTTTTATTAGTTTAGAAGCCTTAGATTTAGCTTAGATTTGCCTTAGATTTTAGATCGTATAAATATATTGCCTTAATTATCACTATTTTAGGTTTTTATTTTCTTTCCTGCAACTTTTCTGCAATTTTTTGTTCTGATCGTAGTTGGACGCTCGTCCATGATAGCGCACGCCCGTCCGTTAGGTTTAGTTTTCGACGCTGCTCGCTTTTAGTGAACGCCGTCTGGCTTTTTTCGCTTTTCTTATTTTCTGCTTGTTTTTATTTCTTGTTTTAATTTTAATTCTTAGGTTTAGGTTTTAGTTAGTTTCAGCCTTAGTTTAGTTTAGATAGATAATTGTGACATAATTGATATAGATTTATATGTGAATCCGATAAACATTCCACTCCCTTAGGACGACCCGTAAACACCCTATACTACCCTCTCTGCATCGTTTAAGTCGATCGCAGACGAGCGTCTGAACTACCAAACGCTCGTCCAACCTCTAAACACCTGCCTCTCCCCAATTGCCTTCGAACGCCACTCAGTTGATCTCAACGAGCGCCCACTTCCAGAATTTCCTCTCGAACGAGCGCTCACTTATACCGAACGCCGCCACTCTCTTCAATTGACACTTCTTTTTCTTTTCTCCCTCTAAACCATCTAATCTTTTCTAAACCTATTCTAATCAACCCCAAAGGGTTGATTTCTTTCTTTTCCTTTCTTCTGGTTTATGCAAACGAGAAGTAAGAAGGGACTTCTGATCTTTGATCCTGAGCCTGAACGATCTATCCTTAGAAGAAGGCTTCTCCCTGATTTGGACAAAATGGCGGATCAAGATCCACCAATTCCAAATCCCGACCCCAAGCTCGCTTAAATTTACTCCTTCAATGGATGCAAGCTCTGCGAAGAACGAATGTAATCAAAGAAGTCGGCATAAATCAACAACTTCAACAATTTAGACAAACCAACTTAATCAATCGAACCAGACCCCTACACTCCATATCTAAACCAAGATTTTCTCGAGGGCATAGACTTATTCGTCCTCCCGACATGGGAGGAGCGAACTTTGATCTAAAGAACGGAGTTGTTGCATCTTTAGTTCGAAATAGCTCTTTCCATGGTACTGCTTTCAGGAAGATCCACACGACTTCTTGTCCACATTCGCACAAATCGTGTAGCGTGCCATTATCCTGGTGTTGATTCTGAGATCGTAAAGTTAAAGCTATTTCCTTTTGCTTTGAAAGGTGAAGCAAGTCGGTGGTTTAAATCGTTAGCACATCATTCCTCCATACATGGAACGATGTCAAAAGAGCCTTCGCTTCTTAAGTGGGTTTCACCAGCAAGATTATGGAAATGAAACGGGAAATAGCTACGCTTGAGCAATTGGAGGATGAGACTCATGGCAAGGCTTGGGAGAGATTAAATCATTGATGAGGAAGTGCCCCAATCACGGATATGACAGAGATATGAGTTGTTGGAACTATTCTACGCAGGTGTCTCTCAACCTAATAGAGACTATCTTGACTCCACAACTCATGGATCCTTCTTAGGGGAGGTGATGAGATCGCCACAGAGTGGTCGAGACCATCGCCAAGAACAATATGTGGTCGACTCTAGGAAGACCAATATTGTTAAGAAAGAAGGTACGCAAGCAATCTCCGATACACAACCGTTAGTTGCTCGATGGAATTGATAAGCAAGCGGTGGCCAATCTTCGAGACACACGACCTTCCGATCTTGGAATGCAGTAGGAACGGAGATAACGGAAGAAGTAAACTTAATGGATAATCAAAACCAACCCTTCCGAAACTTCAATCAAAGCCGTAACTACTCAGATTTCAACGACAAAACTTCAATCAAGCCAAGTTACCACCTGGCCCTTCAAATTCAACTTCTTTCAACTCGAACTATCAAAGGCCGCCTCGTAACTCCCAAAGGCCTCAAGGTGGCTGGAATCAAACTCGTAACAATAATCATACCACCTCATGTGTCCTCAACACAAATTCGATGAGTGGTAGACATGGTGAAGACTCGCTCACTAGTGTTAAAGCAATTGAGAGACAAGTTGGTCGATGGCGGACCAAAGAAGCGAAGAGCAGACACGGTAAACTTCCGAGTTATACCGAGAGAAACCCAAAAGCTGATGTGAATGTTTGCACTGCCATTACACCACAGTGGGAGTATGGGCAAGAAGAGGAGTTGAACGAAGTAACTCTGAGAAGTGGTAAGAAGGCTGGACCCGGCAAGATGTCGGGAAACGAGTAGCCCCTCCTGACGCCATGAGTTCAGGAGGGGGAAATCAGAAATCACATGCCGAAGAAAGCAATGATGAGGAGGAGCTTAGTGACAATTCTTCGGAGGATGAAAACAATTCTGATGATGAGGAGAGAAAGGAAAGTCAAGGGGCGTGACTTCGACTAAGAAAATGAAGAGAAGTTTGTGAGATGGAAGGATAAGGAGGATGAGGCGATAAGGAATCAAGCTACAGGGAATGATAAAGCCCTTCCTTATCCACCAAAAAGGAAAGAGAAAGCCCTCGCCAAAGACAAGCAGTATGATGGGGTGAGGAGGATGCTTAGAGACACTAAAGTGAGTATGCCCTTAGCTGAGGTATTGTCTGAAATGCCTAAATGTACTAAGTATCTTAAAGAATTCCAGTGGGAGCAAGAGGAAGCTTCAGGGGCATGGTGAAGAAGTGTTTCGAGAAGATTGCGCAATGGTTTCACAGAAAGTCATTTGTTAAGCGAGGTGATTAGCGCGCACCTTCAATATCTTGCGAGATTGAAGGCCATTTGTTCGAAAATGTATTATGCGACTCAGGGGCCTCTATTAATGTGATGCCATTAAATGTTTGCAAAAGCTCGGACTAGACAAAAGAATGCGAGAACGCCCCATTTCTCTTCGGGATGGTAGACAAATCTAGTCAGATCTGCAAATCGGTTGTGTAGCTAATGTTCTCCTTCAAATTGAACATTTAGTCTTCCCTACCGACCGGGTTATTCTAGACTATCCACCTGATAAGGAGATGCCTCTAATTCTAGGCCGAACCTTTTTGGACACTTCTAACGCTCTCATCGACTTCAGCGACAGATTACTCTAAGAGTCGGTGACACATCCGTCACCTTCACACGAGGGACACATCCCGAAAGAGCCGTAATTGATGAAATATCGCTTGTCGGGCCATATATGAGGACGGAGGAGATGCCTATTATGAAGATGCAATGGAGCTTACAAAGATAGGTGTTTTTGAAGTCATGGACATTGAGGATCCGGTGATCAAGCGGACCATCTTCTAATTCATTCCCAAACCGTGTAGGCATGGACGAGTCATCTTCACTCGCTCACACTGGGCCTGTTATTGAGTTAGAAGCATGGAGATGCCCAAAGAACAAACGATAATCTCAAAGAATCGAGTCGAGAAAGACTTCATCCCTGGTGAAGAAGAAGCTCATGGGTAGTTGGGACGAGGTAGAGTTTTGGAGAGAAGCTACTCATTGGGAAGTAGATGATTGGGAGGAGTTAGCGAAAGAGCTTAAAGACGAAGAGTTAAGAAAATGATCGATCACAAGAAAAAGGAAGCAAGTGTTGACCGGAGGATTCCGATGGATGATTTGATCCAAAGACTTTTCCGGGTTGAGCCTCGGGAAGATGAGGTGTTCTACTCACAACCACTTCAAGCTCATAGGGAGAAAGGTGGCCCGTTAAAATCTAGTATCGAGCAACCACCTACATCGATTTAGAGCTCAAACCGCTTCCAAAACACCTTAAGTATATCTTTCTTAAGGATGGAGATAAATTGCCTTTGATCATTTCTTCAAACTCGACTAAGAGCAAGAAGCACAAATGATAGAAGTGCTTAAGAAAAACATCCTCGCTTCGGTTGGCAAGTGGGTGATATCCGAGGATCACCCGCACATATGCATGCATAAAATCCGAACGGAGGAGGGAGCTAAAAAGGTTAGACAACCTCAGAGAAGACTGAATCCGCATATGCAGGAGGTTGTCAAGAAAGAAGTGATAAAGTGGCTCGACATGGGAATCATCTATGCAATCGCCGATAGCGAGTGGGTCAGCCCTACTCAAGTTGTGCCAAAGAAGGGCGGTATTACGGTTGAAAAGAATGAAAAAGGGGAGGAAGTTGCCCTACGTCTCGTGACTGGCTACAGAGTCTGTATTGACTATCGTAGACTGAATGAGGTAACTGCCAAGGACCACTTTCCCCTACCCTTCATTGACCAGCTTATTGAAAGACTGAGTGGTCACAAGTATTATTGTTTTCTCGATGGATATTCTGGTTACTTCCAGATAGCCATCGACCCTAATGACCAAGAGAAGACAACGTTTACGTGTCCATCTGGTACTTTTGCTTTTCGTAGAATGCCATTCGGTCTATGCAATGCACCCGCGACTTTTCAACGGTGCATGTTGGCCATTTTTGATGGACTTGTTGAGAAATGCATGGAAGTCTTCATGGACGACTTCTCAGTCTACGGCGATAGCTTTGATGAAATTTTAAAGAACCTAGATATGGTACTCCAACGTTGTGTTGAGAAAAATCTGGTGCTTAACTGGGAAAAATGCCATTTTCTAGTAGACGAGGGAATCGTTTTGGGACATAAGGTGTCCAATGCTGGTATTCAAGTTGATAAGGCTAAGGTTGAAGCCATTGAAAAGATGACGTACCCTAAGACAGTGAAAGAGGTACGAGGTTTTCTAGGACATGTTGGCTTCTACCGGCGTTTCATTAGAGACTTTTCTACGATTGCCAAGCCTTTATCAAATCTCTTGAAAGAAGATGTAGATTTCTTGTTCGATGCAAAGTGCAAAGAAGCTTTCAATTGTTTGAAAGATAAGCTTATCAGTGCCCCTATTTTAGTAGCACCTGACTGGACCAAGCCTTTCGAGTTGATGTGCGATGCCTCTAATTACGCCGTAGGCGCAGTTTTAGGTCAAAGAGTTGATAAAAGGTTTAGGCCCATTTATTATGCGAGTCGTACCTTGAACCCGGCTCAATGCAATTATACTACGACTGAGAAGGAATTCTTAGCCGTCGTCTTTGCCATTGACAAGTTTAGAAGCTATCTTCTCGGGTCTCAAGTGATTGTATGGACAGATCATGCAGCTTTACGCTACCTTATGGATAAAGCAGATGCCAAACCAAGGTTACTTAGATGGATTTTAATTCTACAAGAGTTTGACCTTGTGATTAAAGATAAGAAAGGTAGTGAGAATATTGTGGCTGATCATTTATCTCGCTTAGTAAATGAGGGTGCAGAAAATCACAATGATATAGGCATTGATTTTCCGATGAGCAATTGATGAAGCTTGAAACGGTTAGGCCGTGGTATGTCGACTACGCCAACTATTTAGCGAGCGGTCATTTAGAAGACATGACGTGATCGTGAGAAGAAAAGTTCTTTTACGATCTCAAATATCTCGTATGGGAAGATCCTTATTTGTTCGTAGTCCAGAAAAGACGGGTTGCTTCGACGGTGTGTTCCCGAGCATGATCGGTGGGATATTTTGGAACAATGCCATAGTGGTCCTACCGAGGTCACTATGGAACACCGCAAAACGGTTGCAAAGATTCTTCAAGCCGGATTCTACCGGCCGACTCTGCTTTAAAGATGCGAAGCCTTTTGTAAAGGTTGTGATAGGTGCCAGAGAAACGAGGAAGCGAGTAGTCGGATGGAAATGCCACTTAAGCCCATTCTTGAATGCGAAGTTTTCGATGTTTGGGGCATAGATTTTATGGGACCCTTTCCATCCTCTTGTGGTAATAAGTATATCCTCGTCTGTGTGGATTATGTTTCAAGTGGGTCGAGGCCATAGCTACTCAAACTAATGATCATAAGGTTGTAAAGAAATTCTTGCAAAAGAATATCTTTACTAGATTCGGGCCGTCCGAGAGCACTCATTAGTGATGAAGGTACTCACTTTTGCAATGCGCCGCTTGACAAGATCCTTGAGAAGTATGGTGTCAAACATAAGATTGGTACACCATATCATCCTCAAACTAGTGGGCAAGTCGAGGTAAGCAACCAGAGCTTGAAAAGAATTTTGGAGAAGACCGTGAACAATAATCGATCTAATTGGAGTCTTAAGTTGGATGACGCGTTGTGGGCTTATCGCACTGCATTTAAAACCCCGATGGGCACGTCACCCTTCCAAATGGTCTATGGCAAAGCTTGTCATTTACCTGTCGAACTTGAACACAGAGCTTTCTGGGCAATTAAATTCTTAAATTTTGATAGCCAACTCTGTGGGGAGAAAAGGTTGTTACAGTTGAACGAGCTCGACGAATTCAGACTCCGTGCATACGAGAATGCTAAGCTCAGCAAGGAGAGAACTAAGATACTCCATGACGCTAAGATCAAGGACCGGGAATTCAAAGTTGGTGACATGGCTTTACTCTATAATACTAGACTTCATTTGTTTCCTGGTAAGCTTAAGTCTAGATGGTCTGGTCCCTTTGAGATTCTCGAGGTTAATCCTAGTGGAGTAATTACTTTGAACGGGTATGGTAATCAAGCTTTTAAAGTGAATGGCCATCGACTTAAGAAATATTTTGGGCAACCAAAGGCAAAGCCTGAGATTCTTTATTTCCAAAGCAGAGATGAGAGTACAGATGTCCTGATTTGTGAGGAGATTCCTTCTTATTTCTTTGAGTCAGATGATGATGACATTCCTATATCCACCCGTGAGGTACCTTCTGCTGACACTTCTGATCATACAACTATGTCTATGCCTGTCGTGCGCAAGAACAAGAAGAAGAGAGTCAGTGTAGTTTGGAGAGAAAAGTTTAATGATCTTATAGCACACTTGACTTGTTGTTGTGGTGAAAATCATTTCCGCCCCAATACTTCTGATTCTGATACTGAGGTGGCGGTAGTCAAACCGAAGTGGCCCGATCCGGGTTGATCTTTTGAACTTTGTGTCAAGCTATTGACATTAAAAGAGCGCTCCTAGGAGGCAACCTAGTTTTCTTTGTTTGTTTTCTTAGTTTGTTTTGTTTTATTGTGTTAGAAATAATACTTTAGTTGATTTTGTGTTGATGGTTATTCCTCTTACGTTCATTGTGAGTGTTTTGTGTTATGTGTTGCTCATATACCCCGTGTACCCCGAGATTATATGGTATGTCGAGTGTTGCAGATACTTTTGAGCAGGTTTTCGAGTTACTACTGTCCAGTGTTGTCTATTCGAGTTGTTGCGGTATATTCATGCTCCGCCTGAGCTCACGCCAACTTTCATCCGACAACCACCGTTGAAACCAAATAAGTTTTCTTTTCTTTTATTCTCGCACATTCCGAGGACATAATGTGATTTAAGTGTGGGGTGTTTGGGTATGTTTTATGCTATATCCTTTGAAATATGAGTGAAAGTTGAATTTTCTCATGAAATTTAAAATTTTTGTGAGTCTCGAGCATATAATTGGAACTAGATGCTTGCTAGTTGTAGTTTTCTAACGATGATAGTATGTGACTTAGTGAGATAATTATAGCATGTTCTACTTTAATGGAGATAGTTTCGTTTTTCACTCACGAAAGCCTTTGATTTTGAAGCATGACTTTTGAATTATATCCTTTCATTATTTTTAATGATTTATCTTAGGAAGGTCGGTATAGTTACACCTAAGTTAGACCGTGTGCTGTGAATATCATAAAGTTCGAATGTGATAGGTGAGATGTAACTTATGACTTTGAAAAGTGAATAAATAAAGTGAGTGAGCAATTATTAATAAATGCGTTTGTCGGAAGTCGGTTTATGATTTGAGTGCGGTAGGTATACCTCGTATGTCCTATTCCACTATGATGACCAATGGCTCACGACAGTCAGTTTATAGCTACCTTATGATTTGAGTAAGGTAGGGTGTTATCCCGAAACATCCTATTCTACTATGATGGGTAAGAGCTTATTCTGATATGCGTCAAATTTGAAAATTTTGAAAAATGATGAGTAAAAATAGAGTGAAGTCTTTGTCATCATGGATCTTATACCAGTAGAACCGCATGATATCTTTGTAGGGATTATCCTACTGAGTGCGGGAAGGCTTTGAGTGGAGTCACATTATCTCACGTACTAGGATAGTCATTGGAATTTCTCGAGAGGATATTTCTTTGAAAGGCTTGTTAAATTTGAGAACGGCTTGTCACACTTACACGAATCTATCTCTCGTGTTGGTATCATTTGCTATAGTTGTTGTATCTGTGGTTACGTGAGTTAGAGATCTATGTGGATTGCATGAAGTTGAGCTATAGTTTTGATTGTTTTGTCCGAGGGCGTACAAAAAGCTAAGTGTGGGGTGTTGTTAAGGCCATATTTATATGATTATTAAGGGTTATTTCATTATTATTTTCCCCACATTTGCGTAATTTACATGAGAATTAAGGGTTTAAGTGTAATTATTGAATAAAGATGATTTTAAGAGGGTTGTATGCAAAATTGATGATTTTGAGTGTTGATTTAATGGAATTATTATTATTTGGATTTTATTACATTTTTGCATTGTTTATTTATCATGTAGGAGTTAATCTTCGAGTGCTATAAGTGGATAAATGAAGCTCAAGTCGAATCATAAGAGATAGAGTTGGAATTGGCTTGAAGAAATCGGATAAAGATGAAGAAATCTGGTCCTAAGCAGTTCAAACGAAAGCGTTAGGTGCGGCCCATTCCAGGCGGGCGTTTGATAAAGTGAACGAGCGTCGAGTAATTGTATTTACATTCGTGAGAGTTCGAGACGGAGGATGAACGAAGCGTTTACTTAGCGTCCAGGCATTACGGGCGGGCGCCCACAAGACAGGCGGCGTCCGTTGCCGACTTAACCCTAACCGACTTGAAACTCTATAAATAAAGCGGCAGCCCCAACCCTAATTCATATACCACATAATTGAGATCGCAAATTCACCAAAAAGCTGCGGCGAGAACCCTAATTTCACGAGAGATGCAAATCTCCAACCAACAATCATCTTCAACATGATTGTTGGCTAAATACTATGCAAGTGAGTCGACGGAGGAAGCCCATCATCAACACAACCAACTGTAGAGTTCGATGCTTTGTGTTAGTGAGTTTAATTTATAGTTTTTCATCACTTTGGATGTTTGTTTTGTATTGATCATGTTAAGTTGGAATTAACGATTTGATGAAACGATTTATCTATATCTATATGCTTGGATCTATGTATGAAGATATATTGGTTTAAGTTCTATTTCGTTCAAGTGATGCAATTATTCGTGTTTTAAGAGATTATGCATGATTAGTTGAGTAAGAGTTTGGAAACAACCTCGTGATTTCGTGTTGATTGTATGTTTAGTTTATTTGAAAAGATAAACGAAACCCTAGAATTTGATTGAAGATATTTAATTGGATTAAGTGAATAAATCACTACTAAAAACTACATCTTAGATCACCATCTAGTTGGGGGTTCTTTGGTTGATGGGTGGATTCGTTGCCTCGCTGTGTTTTCCTTTATTGTTTATTAATCGAATCACTAGTTTAATCTTTAGATTAAGTTTAGTTAAGTCCTAGTTTGATAAACCCTAGTTTCCTCGCTTTTTCGCAATTTTCTCGCTCAGGTTCAGTAGTTGGTTATTCCTCATACGTTCATTGTAAGTGTTTTGTGTTATGTGTTGCTCATATACCCGTGTACCCGAGATTATATGGTATGTCGAGTGTTGCGAGATACTTTTGAGCAGGTTTTCGAGTTACTATCATGTCGGTGTTGTCTATTCGAGTTGTTGCGGTATGTTCATGCTCCGCCTCGACCTCTCGCCAACTTTCATCCGACAACCACCGTTGAAACCAAATAAGTTTTCTTTTCTTTTATTTGCACATTCTGAGGACATCATGTGATTTAAGTGTGGGGGGGTAAATTGGGTATGTTTTTATGCTATATCTTTGAAATATGAGTGAATGTTAAATTTCTGCGAAATTTAAAAATTTTTTTGTGAGTCTCGAGCATATAATTGGAACTAGATGCTTGCTAGTTGTAGTTTTCTAACGATGATAGTATGTGACTTAGTGAGATAATTATAGCATGTTTTACTTTTATGGAGATAGTTTCGTTTTTTTTTCACTCACGAAAGCCTTTGATTTTGAAGCATGACTTTTGAATTATATCCTTTCATTATTTTTAATGATTCATCTTAGGAAGGTCGGTATAGTTACACCTTAGTTAGACCGTGTGCTGTGAATATCATAAAGTTTGAATGTGATAGGTGAGATGTAACTTATGACTTTGGAAAGTGAATAAATAAAGTGAGTGAGCAATTATTAATAAATACGTTTGTCGGAAGCTGGTTAATGATTGGAGTGCGGTAGGGTATACCTCGTATGTCCTATACCACTATGATGACCAATAGCTCACGACAGTCAGTTTATAGCTACCTTATGATTTGAGTAAGGTAGGGTGTTATCCCGAAACATCCTATTCTACTATGATGGGTAAGAGCTTATTCTGATATGCGTCAAATTTGAAAATTTTGAAAAATGATGAGTAAAAATAAAGTAGAGTCTTTGTTATCATGGATCTTATACCCAGTAGAACCGCATGATATGTTTGTAGGATTATCCTACCGAGTGCGTGGGAAGGCTTTGAGTGGAGTCACATTACTATCTGTACCTAGGATAGTCATTGGAATTTCTGAGAGGATATTTCTTTGAAAGGCTTGTTAAATTTGAGAACGGCTTGTCACACTTACACCGAATCTATCTCTGTGTTGGTATCATTTGCTATAGTTGTTGTATCTGTGGTTACGTGAGTTAGAGATCTATGTGGATTATTTATAAAGTTGAGCTATAGTTTTGATTGTTTTGTCCGAGGACGTACAAAAAGCTAAGTGTGGGGGTGTTGTTAAGGCCATATTTATATGATTATTAAGGGTGTATTTCATTATTATTTTCCCCACATTTGCACAATTTACATGAGAATTAAGGGTTTAAGTGTAATTATTGAATAAAGATGATTTTAAGAGGGTTGGATGCAAAATTGATGATTTTAAGTGTTGATTTAATGGAATTATTATTATTTGGATTTTATTACATTTTTGCATTGTTTATTTATCATGTAGGAGTTAATTTTCGTGCATATAAAGAGGATAAATGAAGCTCAAGTCGAATTATTCAAGATAGAGTTGGAATTGGCTTGAAGAAATTGGATAAAGATGATGAAATCCGACCTCAAGGCATCTTGGACGAAGCTGTTAGTGCGGCCCATTCCAGCAGGCGTTTGATAAAGTGAACGAGCGTCCCGGTAATTGTGTTTTACATTCGAGAGTTCAGACGGTGGATGAACGAGCGTTTACTCAGCGTCCAGGTATTCTGGACGGGCGTCCACAAGACCAGACGAGCGTCCGTTGCCGACTTAACCCTAACCGACTCAAATTCCTATAAATAAAGCGGCAGCCCCAACCCTAATTCATATACCACATAATTGAGATCGCAAATTCACCAAAAAGCTGCGGCCAGAGAACCCTAATTTCACAGAGATGCAAATCTCCCAACCAACAATCATCTTCAACATGATTGTTGGCTAAAAGCCTTGCAGTGAGTCGACGGAGGAAGCCCATCATCAACACAACCAACTAGAGAGTTCGATGCTTTGTGTTAGTGAGTTTAATTTATAGTTTTTCATCACTTTGGATGCTGTTTTGTATTGATCATGTTTTGTTGGAATTAACGATTTGATGAAACGATTTATCTATATCTATATGCTTGGATCTATGTATGAAGATATATTGGTTTAAGTTCTATTTCGTTCAAGTGATGCAATTATTCGTGTTTTAAGAGATTATGCATGATTAGTTGAGTAAGAGTTTGGAAACAACCTCGTGATTTCGTGTTGATTGTATGTTTAGTTTATTTGAAAAGATAAACGAAACCCTAGAATTTGATTGAAGATATTTAATTGGATTCGTGAATAAATCACTACTAAAAACTACATCTTAGATCACCATCTAGTTGGGGGTTGTTGGTTGATGGGTGGATTCGTTGCCTCGCTGTGTTTTCCTTTATTGTTTATTAATCGAATCATTAGTTTAATCTTTAGATTAAGTTTATTTAAGTTCTAGTTTTATAAACCCTAATTTCCTGCAACTTTTTTACGCAATTTTACGTTTCGATCGTAGTTGGGCGCTCGTCCGCATGATAGCGACGCCCGTCCAAAGAGGTTTAGTTTTCGACGCTCGTTCACTTTAGTGAACGCTCGTCAACTTTCTCTTTTTTCTTATTTTCTGCCTGCTTTTATTTCTTGTTTTAATTTTAATTCTTAGGTTTAGGTTTTAGTTAGTTTCAACTTTCGTTTAGATAGATAATTGTGACATAATCGTTAGAATAATTGTTCCTTGATCCGATAAACATTCCACTCCCTTAGGACGACCCGTAAACATCCTATACTACGATCCTTATACTTGGGGTGTTTCGGTTTATAAATTTAAAACTAGTTTTTACCGAACAAGTTTTTGGCGCCGTTGCCGGGGAGTCGGTAACGGTTGTCGGATTCTATTTAGGACAATTTTCTGAGTCAAAAAGGGTCGCTTTTAGCACGCAGTAGTATTTTGGCCGTAACTTTCGGCTCGAGTGTCCGTTTGGAACGCAGGACCCCAATTCGGAAAGCTCGTTCCGACGCCGACGTTCAGTGCGTTTTAGTGTCGGAAAGCTCGTTTGTCCGTTCAGTGCGTTTTCGAGGTCAAAATCCACTGTTTTCTCTTCCTTTTTGGCCCTAGAAGATTTCAACACGTTTTTTTTTCCGTCTTAGTGTTTTTCTTGTTTTTAAACTTTTCGTAGGTAGGTTTATTTTCTAGTTTCGTTTAATTTTAAGATTACATTTATTACTGTTTTATTTTATTTGATTTTCTTTCAATTATTTTCCTTATTTTCTTTCAATTATTTTCCGACACTGAACGTCGGCGTCGGAACGAGCTTTCGAATTGGGGTCCTGCGTTCCAAACGGACACTCGAGCCGAAAGTTACGCCCCAAAATACTACTGCGTGCTAAAAGCGACCCTTTTGACTCGTAAAATTGTCCTAAATAGAATCCGACAACCGTTACCGACTCCCGCAACGGCGCCAAAAACTTGTTCGGTAAAAACTAGTTTTAAATTTATAAACCGAAACACCCCAAGTATAAGGATCGTAGTATAGGATGTTTACGGGTCGTCCTGGGGAGTGGAATGTTTATCGGATCAAGGAACAATTATTCTAACGATTATGTCACAATTATCTATCTAAACGAAAGTTGAAACTAACTAAAACCTAAACCTAAGAATTAAAATTAAAACAAGAAATAAAAATGATGAAAATAAGAAAACAGAAGTTGCATTTGCGCTCACTAAAGTGAACGAAGCGTCTGAAAACTAAACCCCATCGGACGGCGTCTGCTATCATGGACGAGCGCCCAACTACGATCGTAATGCGAAAATTGCGTAAAAGTTGCAGGAAATTAGGGTTTATAAAACTAGAACTTAACTAAACTTAATCTAAAGATTAAACTAATGATTCGATTAATAAACAATAAAGGAAAACACAAATGGGCAACGAATCCACCCATCAACCAACAACCCCAACTAGATGGTGATCTAAGATGTAGTTTTTAGTAGTGATTTATTCACGAATCCAATTAAATATCTTCAATCAAATTCTAGGGTTTCGTTTATCTTTTCAAATAAACTAAACATACAATCAACACGAAATCACGAGGTTGTTTCCAAACTCTTACTCAACTAATCATGCATAATCTCTTAAAACACGAATAATTGCATCACTTGAATGAAATAGAACTTAAACCAATATATCTTCATACATAGATCCAAGCATATAGATATAGATAAATCGTTTCATCAAATCGTTAATTCCAACAAAACATGATCAATACAAAACAAAGATCCAAAGTGATGAAAAACTATAAATTAAACTCACTAACACAAAGCATCGAACTCTCTAGTTGGTTGTGTTGATGATGGGCTTCCTCCGTCGACTCACTTCAGCAGTTTCTAGCCAACAATCATGTTGAAGATGATTGTTGGTTGGGAGATTTGCATCTCTGTGAAATTAGGGTTCTTCGGCGCAGCTTTTTTGGTGAATTTGCGATCTCAATTATGTGGTATATGAATTAGGGTTGGGGCTGCCGCTTTATTTATAGAGCTCTAAGTCGGTAACGAGTTCGAATTCATGTTTTCTTCTTATTAACGAGTTCAAATTTGTGTTTTTCTCTCGTAACGAGTTGTCCTTGTAGAAAAATGTTTTTTTTCCCTCGATAACGAGTTCACATCACCGAAATTTGTGTTTTCCCATTATAACGAGTAGAAATTTGTGTTTTTCTTTGGTAACGAGTTCGAATTCATGTTTTCTTCTTATTAACGAGTTCAAATTTGTGTTTTTCTCTGTAACGAGTTATCCTTGTAGAAAAAAAAATGTTTTTTTCCCGATAACGAGTTCACATCACCGAAATTTGTGTTTTCCCATTATAACGAGTAGAAATTTGTGTTTTTCTTTGGTAACGAGTTCGAATTCATGTTTTCTTCTTATTAACGAGTTCAAATTTGTGTTTTTCTCGTAACGAGTTGTCCTTGTAGAAAAATGTTTTTTTCCCGATAACGAGTTCACATCACCGAAATTTGTGTTTTCCCATTATAACGAGTAGAAATTTGTGTTTTTTTTTTTGGTAACGAGTTCGAATTCATGTTTTCTTCTTATTAACGAGTTCAAATTTGTGTTTTTCTCTCGTAACGAGTTGTCCTTGTAGAAAAATGTTTTTTTCCCCGATAACGAGTTCACATCACCGAAATTTGTGTTTTCCCATTATAACGAGTAGAAATTTGTGTTTTTCTTTGGTAACGAGTTCGAATTCATGTTTTCTTCTTATTAACGAGTTCAAATTTGTGTTTTTCTCTGTAACGAGTTGTCCTTGTAGAAAAAAATTTTTTTTTCCTCGATAACGAGTTCACATCACCGAAATTTGTGTTTTCCCATTATAACGAGTAGAAATTTGTGTTTTTTTTTGGTAACGAGTTCAATTCATGTTTTCTTCTTATTAACGAGTTCAAATTTGTGTTTTTCTCTCTGTAACGAAGTTGTCCTTGTAGAAAAATGTTTTTTTTTTCCGATAACGAGTTCACATCACCGAAATTTGTGTTTTCCCATTATAACGAGTAGAAATTTGTGTTTTTTCTTTGGTAACGAGTTCGAATTCATGTTTTCTTCTTATTAACGAGTTCAAATTTGTGTTTTTCTCTGGTAACGAGTTGTCCTTGTAGAAAAAATGTTTTTTCCCTGATAACGAGTTCACATCACCGGAAATTTGTGTTTTCCCATTATAACGAGTAGAAATTTGTGTTTTTTTCTTTGGTAACGAGTTCGAATTCATGTTTTCTTCTTATTAACGAGTTCAAATTTGTGTTTTTCTCTGGTAACGAGTTGTCCTTGTAGAAAAAATGTTTTTTTCCCTGATAACGAGTTCACATCACCGAAATTTGTGTTTTCCCATTATAACGAGTAGAAATTTGTGTTTTTTTTTGGTAACGAGTTCGAATTCATGTTTTCTTCTTATTAACGAGTACAAATATGTGTTTTTCTCTGGTAACGAGTTGTCCTTGTAGAAAAATGTTTTTTTCCCCGATAACGAGTTCACATCACCGGAAATTTGTGCTTTCCCATTATAACGAGTAGAAATTTGTGTTTTTCCTTTGGTAACGAGTTCGAAGTCATGTTTTCTTCTTATTAACGAGTTCAAATTTGTGTTTTTCTCTGTAACGAGTTGTACTTGTAGAAAAAATGTTTTTTTCCCTCGATAACGAGTTCACATCACCGAAATTTGTGTTTTCCCATTATAACGAGTAGAAATTTGTGTTTTTCTTTTGTAACGAGTTCGAATTCATGTTTTCTTCTTATTAACGAGTTCAAATTTGTGTTTTTCTCTGTAACGAGTTGTCCTTGTAGAAAAATGTTTTTTTCCCGATAACGAGTTCACATACCAAGAAATTTGTGTTTTCCCATTATAACGAGTAGAAATTTGTGTTTTTTCTTTGGTAACGAGTTCGAATTCATGTTTTCTTCTTATTAACGAGTTCAAATTTGTGTTTTTCTCTGGTAACGAAGTTGTCCTTGTAGAAAAATGTTTTTTTTTTCCCCGATAACGAGTTCACATCACCGAAATTTGTGTTTTCCATTATAACGAGTAGAAATTTGTGTTTTTTTTTTTTTGGTAACGAGTTCAAATTCATGTTTTCTTCTTATTAACGAGTTCAAATTTGTGTTTTTCTCTCGTAACGAGTTGTCCTTGTAGAAAAAATTTTTTTTCCCGATAACGAGTTCACATCACCGAAATTTGTGTTTTTCCATTATAACGAGTAGAAATTTGTGTTTTTTTTTGGTAACGAGTTCGAATTCATGTTTTCTTCTTATTAACGAGTTCAAATTTGTGTTTTTCTCTGTAACGAAGTTGTCCTTGTAGAAAAAATGTTTTTTTCCCCGATAACGAAGTTCACATCACATCGAAATTTGTGTTTTCCCATTATAACGAGTAGTAGAAATTTGTGTTTTTTTCTTTGGTAACGAGTTCGAATTCATGTTTTCTTCTTATTAACGAGTTCAAATTTGTGTTTTTCTCTGGTAACGAGTTGTCCTTGTAGAAAAATGTTTTTTTCCCTGATAACGAGTTCACATCACCAGAAATTTGTGTTTTCCCATTATAACGAGTAGAAATTTGTGTTTTTTCTTTGGTAACGAGTTCGAATTCATGTTTTCTTCTTATTAACGAGTTCAAATTTGTGTTTTTCTCTGGTAACGAGTTCTCCTTGTAGAAAAAATGTTTTTTTTTCCTTGATAACGAGTTCACATCACCGGAAATTTGTGTTTTCCCATTATAACGAGTAGAAATTTGTGTTTTTTCTTTGGTAACGAGTTCGAATTCATGTTTTCTTCTTATTAACGAGTTCAAATTTGTGTTTTTCTCTCTGTAACGAAGTTGTCCTTGTAGAAAAAATGTTTTTTTCCTCGATAACGAGTTCACATCACCGAAAATTTGTGTTTTCCCATTATAAACGAGTAGAAATTTGTGTTTTTTCTTTGGTAACGAGTTCAATTCATGTTTTCTTCTTATTAACGAGTTCAAATTTGTGTTTTTCTCTCGTAACGAGTTGTCCTTGTAGAAAAATGTTTTTTTCCCGATAACGAGTTCACATCACCGAAATTTGTGTTTTCCCATTATAACGAGTAGAAATTTGTGTTTTTCTTTGGTAACGAGTTCGAATTCATGTTTTCTTCTTATTAACGAGTTCAAATTTGTGTTTTTCTCTGTAACGAAGTTGTCCTTGTAGAAAAATGTTTTTTTCCCCCGATAACGAGTTCACATCACCGAAATTTGTGTTTTCCCATTATAACGAGTAGAAATTTGTGTTTTTTCTTTGGTAACGAGTTCGAATTCATGTTTTCTTCTTATTAACGAGTTCAAATTTGTGTTTTTCTCCTGGTAACGAGTTGTCCTTGTAGAAAAAATGTTTTTTTCCTAGATAACGAGTTCACATCACCGAAATTTGTGTTTTCCCATTATAACGAGTAGAAATTTGTGTTTTTTCTTTGGTAACGAGTTCGAATTCATGTTTTCTTCTTATTAACGAGTTCAAATTTGTGTTTTTCTCTGGTAACGAGTTGTCCTTGTAGAAAAAAATGTTTTTTTTTCCCTAACGATAACGAAGTTCACATCACCGAAATTTGTGTTTTCCCATTATAACGAGTAGAAATTTGTGTTTTTTCTTTGGTAACGAGTTCGAATTCATGTTTTCTTCTTATTAACGAAGTTCAAATTTGTGTTTTTCTCTGGTAACGATTTGTCCTGGTAGAAAAAATGTTTTTTTTCCCAGATAACGAGTTAACATCACCGGAAATTTGTGTTTTCCCATTATAACGAGTAGAAATTTGTGTTTTTTCTTTTATAACGAATTCGAATTCATGTTTTCTTCTTATTAACGAGTTCAAATATGTGTTTTTGTTTTTCTCGTAACGAGTTGTCCTTGTAGAAAAATGTTTTTTTTCCCGATAACGAGTTCACATCACCGAAATTTGTGTTTTCCCATTATAACGAGTAGAAATTTGTGTTTTTTCTTTGGTAACGAGTTCGAATTCATGTTTTCTTCTTATTAACGAGTTCAAATTTGTGTTTTTCTCTCTGTAACGAAGTTGTCCTTGTAGAAAAATGTTTTTTCCCCCGATAACGAGTTCACATCACCGAAATTTGTGTTTTCCCATTATAACGAGTAGAAATTTGTGTTTTTCTTTTTGTAACGAGTTCGAATTCATTTTTTCTTCTTATTAACGAGTTCAAATTTGTGTTTTTCTCTCGTAACGAGTAACGAAGTTGTCCTTGTAGAAAAATGTTTTTTTTCCCGATAACGAGTTCACATCACCAGAAATTTGTGTTTTCCCATTATAACGAGTAGAAATTTGTGTTTTTTCTTTGGTAACGAGTTCGAATTCATGTTTTCTTCTTATTAACGAGTTCAAATTTGTGTTTTTCTCTGGTAACGAGTTGTCCTTGTAGAAAAATGTTTTTTTCCCTGATAACGAGTTCACATCACCGGAAATTTGTGTTTTCCAATTATAACGAGTAGAAATTTGTATTTTTTCTTTGGTAACGAGTTCGAATTCATGTTTTCTTCTTATTAACGAGTTCAAATTTGTGTTTTTCTCTGGTAATGAGTTGTCCTTGTAGAAAAAAAAAATTCCCGGATAACGAGTTCACATCTTCGGAAATTTGTGTATTCCCATTATAACGAGTAGAAATTTGTGTTTTTTTTTTTTGGTAACGAGTTCGAATTCATGTTTTCTTCTTATTAACGAGTTCAAATTTGTGTTTTTCTCGGGTAACGAGTTATCCTTGTAGAAAAAATGTTTTTTTCCTTGATAACGAGTTCACATCACCTGGAATTTGTGTTTTCCCATTATAACGAGTAGAAATTTGTGTTTTTTTCTTTGGTAACGAGTTTGAATTCATATTTTCTTCTAATTAACGAGTTCAAATTTGTGTTTTTCTCTAGTAACGAGTTGTCCTTGTAGAAAAAAAATTTTTTTCCCGATAACGAGTTCACATCACCGAAATTTGTGTTTTCCCATTATAACGAGTAGAAATTTGTGTTTTTCTTTGGTAACGAGTTCGAATTCATGTTTTCTTCTTATTAACGAGTTCAAATTTGTGTTTTTCTCTCTGGTAACGAGTTGTCCTTTGTAGAAAAATGTTTTTTTCCCGATAACGAGTTCACATCACCGAAATTTGTGTTTTCCCATTATAACGAGTAGAAATTTGTGTTTTTTCTTTGGTAACGAGTTCGAATTCATGTTTTCTTTTTCTTATTAACGAGTTCAAATTTGTGTTTTTCTCTCTGTAACGAGTTGTCCTTGTAGAAAAAATGTTTTTTTCCGATAACGAGTTCACATCACCGAAATTTGTGTTTTCCCATTATAACGAGTAGAAATTTGTGTTTTTCTTTTGGTAACGAGTTCAAATTCATGTTTTCTTCTTATTAACGAGTTCAAATTTGTGTTTTTATCTGGTAACGAGTTGTCCTTGCAGAAAAAATATTTTTTTTTCTCTCGATAACGAGTTGACATCCCCGAAAATTTGTGTTTTCCCTTTATAACGAGTAGAAATTTGTGTTTTTTCTTTGGTAACGAGTTCGAATTCATGTTTTCTTCTTATTAACGAGTTCAAATTTGTGTTTTTCTCTAGTAACGAGTTGTCCTTGCAGAAAAAAGTTTTTTTCCAGGATAACGAGTTGACTTTACCAGAAATTTGTGTTTTCCCTTTATAACAAGTAGAAATTTGTGTTTTTTTCTTTGGTAACGAGTTCGAATTCATGTTTTCTTCTTATTAACGAGTTAAAATTTGTGTTTTTCTCTGGTAACGATTTGTCCTTGCAGAAAAAATGTTTTTTTCCTCGACGAACGTTCACATCACCGAAATTTGTGTTTTCCCATTATAACGAGTAGAAATTTGTGTTTTTCTTTTAACGAGTAACGATTTGTTCTTTGAATTCATGTTTTCTTCTTATTAAACGAGTTCAAATTTGTGTTTTTCTCTCGTAACGAGTTGTCCTTGTAGAAAAATGTTTTTTTTCCCGATAACGAGTTCACATCACCGAAATTTGTGTTTTCCCATTATAACGAGTAGAAATTTGTGTTTTTCTTTGGTAACGAGTTCGAATTCATGTTTTCTTCTTATTAACGAGTTCAAATTTGTGTTTTTCTCTCGTAACGAAGTTGTCCTTGTAGAAAAATGTTTTTTTCCCCGATAACGAGTTCACATCACCGAAATTTGTGTTTTCCCATTATAACGAGTAGAAATTTGTGTTTTTTCTTTGGTAACGAGTTCGAATTCATGTTTTCTTCTTATTAACGAGTTCAAATTTGTGTTTTTCTCTCGTAACGAGTTGTCCTTGTAGAAAAATGTTTTTTTTTCCCTCGATAACGAGTTCACATCACCGAAATTTGTGTTTTCCCATTATAACGAGTAGAAATTTGTGTTTTTTTTTGGTAACGAGTTCGAATTCATGTTTTCTTCTTATTAACGAGTTCAAATTTGTGTTTTTCTCTCGTAACGAGTTGTCCTTGTAGAAAAATGTTTTTTTCCTCGATAACGAGTTCACATCGCCGGAAATTTGTGTTTTCCCATTATAACGAGTAGAAATTTGTGTTTTTTCTTTGGTAACGAGTTCGAATTCATGTTTTCTTCTTATTAACGAGTTCAAATTTGTGTTTTTCTCTCGTAACGAGTTATCCTTGTAGAAAAATGTTTTTTTCCCTGATAACGAGTTCACATCACCGGAAATTTGTGTTTTCCCATTATAACGAGTAGAAATTTGTGTTTTTTCTTTGGTAACGAGTTCGAATTCATGTTTTCTTCTTATTAACGAGTTCAAATTTGTGTTTTTCTCCTGGTAACGAAGTTGTCCTTGTAGAAAAAAAATTTTTTTCCTCGATAACGAGTTCACATCACCGAAATTTGTGTTTTCCCATTATAACGAGTAGAAATTTGTGTTTTTTTTTGGTAACGAGTTCAAATTCATGTTTTCTTCTTATTAACGAACGAGTTCAATTCAAAGTTCAAATTTGTGTTTTTCTCTCGTAACGAGTTATCCTTGTAGAAAAAAATGTTTTTTTCCCTGATAACGAGTTCACATCACCGAAATTTGTGTTTTCCCATTATAACGAGTAGAAATTTGTGTTTTTTCTTTGGTAACGAGTTCGAATTCATGTTTTCTTCTTATTAACGAGTTCAAATTTGTGTTTTTCTCTAGTAACGAGTTGTCCTTGTAGAAAAATGTTTTTTTCCCTGATAACGAGTTCACATCGCCGGAAATTTGTGTTTTCCCATTATAACGAGTAGAAATTTGTGTTTTTTCTTTGTAACGAGTTCAATTCATGTTTTCTTCTTATTAACGAAGTTCAAATTTGTGTTTTTCTCTCGTAACGAGTTGTCCTTTGTAGAAAAAATGTTTTTTTCCTCGATAACGAGTTCACATCACCGAAATTTGTGTTTTCCCATTATAACGAGTAGAAATTTGTGTTTTTTTTTTGGTAACGAGTTCGAATTCATGTTTTCTTCTTATTAACGAGTTCAAATTTGTGTTTTTCTCTGGTAACGAGTTGTCCTTGTAGAAAAATGTTTTTTTCCCCGATAACGAGTTCACATCACCGAAATTTGTGTTTTCCCATTATAACGAGTAGAAATTTGTGTTTTTTTTTTGGTAACGAGTTCGATTCATGTTTTCTTCTTATTAACGAGTTCAAATTTGTGTTTTTCTCTGTAACGAGTTGTCCTTGTAGAAAAAAAATTTTTTTCCCCGATAACGAGTTCACATCACCGAAATTTGTGTTTTCCCATTATAACGAGTAGAAATTTGTGTTTTTTCTTTGGTAACGAGTTCAATTCATGTTTTCTTCTTATTAACGAGTTCAAATTTGTGTTTTTCTCTCGTAACGAGTTGTCCTTGTAGAAAAAATGTTTTTTTCCCTGATAACGAGTTCACATCGCCGGAAATTTTTGTTTTCCCATTAAAACGAGTAGAAATTTGTGTTTTTTTTTTGGTAACGAGTTCGAATTCATGTTTTCTTCTAATTAACGAGTTCAAATTTGTGTTTTTCTCTGGTAACGAGAAATCCTTGTAGAAAAAATGTTTTTTTTCCTTGATAACGAGTTCACATCACCAGAAATTTGTGTTTTCCCATTATAACGAGTAGAAATTTGTGTTTTTTCTTTGGTAACGAGTTCGAATTCATGTTTTCTTCTTATTAACGAGTTCAAATTTGTGTTTTTCTCTGGTAACGACTTGTCCTTGTAGAAAAATGTTTTTTTCCTTGATAACGAGTTCACATCGAAATTTGTGTTTTCCCATTATAACGAAAAATTTGTTTTTTTTTCCTTGGTAACGATTATAACGAGTTTTCTTCTTATTAACGAGTTCAAATTTGTGTTTTTCTTTAACGGTAACGAGTTGTCCTTGTAGAAAAAATGTTTTTTTCTTATTAACGAGTTCAAAATTTGTGTTTTTCTCTCGTATAACGAAATTTCCTTGTAACGAAGTTCAATTCATGTTTTTTCTTATTAACGAGTTCAAATTTGTGTTTTCTCTCGTAACGAAGTTGTCCTTGTAGAAAAAATGTTTTTTTCCCCGATAACGAGTTCACACATCACCGAAATTTGTGTTTTCCCATTATAACGAGTAGAAATTTGTGTTTTTTCTTTGGTAACGAGTTCAAATTCATGTTTTCTTCTTATTAACGTGTTCAAATTTGTGTTTTTCTCTGGTAACGAGTTGTCCTTGTAGAGAAATGTTTTTTTTTTCCCGATAACGAGTTCACATCACCGAAATTTGTGTTTTCCCATTATAACGAGTAGAAATTTGTGTTTTTTTCTTTGTAACGAGTTCAATTCATGTTTTCTTCTTATTAACGAGTTCAAATTTGTGTTTTTCTCCGTAACGAGTTGTCCTTGTAGAAAAAATGTTTTTTTCCCGATAACGAGTTCACATCACCGAAATTTGTGTTTTCCCATTATAACGAGTAGAAATTTGTGTTTTTTCTTTGGTAACGAGTTCGAATTCATGTTTTCTTCTTATTAACGAGTTCAAATTTGTGTTTTTCTCTCTGGTAACGAGTTGTCCTTGTAGAAAAATGTTTTTTTCCCGATAACGAGTTCACATCACCGAAATTTGTGTTTTCCCATTATAACGAGTAGAAATTTGTGTTTTTTCTTTGGTAACGAGTTCGAATTCATGTTTTCTTCTTATTAACGAGTTCAAATTTGTGTTTTTCTCTCGTAACGAGTTGTCCTTGTAGAAAATGTTTTTTTCCCCGATAACGAGTTCACATCACCGAAATTTGTGTTTTCCCATTATAACGAGTAGAAATTTGTGTTTTTTCTTTGGTAACGAGTTCAATTCATGTTTTCTTCTTATTAACGAGTTCAAATTTGTGTTTTTCTCTGTAACGAGTTGTCCTTGTAGAAAAAATGTTTTTTTTAACCCATCGATAACGAGTTCACATCACCGAAATTTGTGTTTTCCCATTATAACGAGTAGAAATTTGTGTTTTTTCTTGGTAACGAGTTCGAATTCATGTTTTCTTCTTATTAACGAGTTCAAATTTGTGTTTTTCTCTCGTAACGAACGAGTTGTCCTTGTAGAAAAATGTTTTTTTTTCCTCGATAACGAGTTCACATCACCGAAATTTGTGTTTTCCCATTATAACGAGTAGAAATTTGTGTTTTTTCTTTGGTAACGAGTTCGAATTCATGTTTTCTTCTTATTAACGAGTTCAAATTTGTGTTTTTCTCTGGTAACGAGTTGTCCTTGTAGAAAAAAATTTTTTTTCCCTGATAACGAGTTCACATCACCGGAAATTTGTGTTTTCCCATTATAACGAGTAGAAATTTGTGTTTTTTTTTGTAACGAGTTTGAATTCATGTTTTCTTCTAATTAACGAGTTCAAATTTGTGTTTTTCTCTCGTAACGAAGTTGTCCTTGTAGAAAAATGTTTTTTTCCTCGATAACGAGTTCACATCGAAAAATTTGTGTTTTCCCATTATAACGAGTAGAAATTTGTGTTTTTCTTTGGTAACGAGTTCGAATTCATGTTTTCTTCTTAACGAAACGTTCAAATTTGTGTTTTTCTCTCGTAACGATTAACGTTTTTTCTCTGGTCCTTGTAGAAAAAATGTTTTTTTCCCCGATAACGAGTTCACATCACCGAAATTTGTGTTTTCCCATTATAACGAGTAGAAATTTGTGTTTTTTTTTTTGGTAACGAGTTCAAATTCATGTTTTCTTCTTATTAACGAAGTTCAAATTTGTGTTTTTCTCTCGTAACGAGTTGTCCTTGTAGAAAAAATGTTTTTTCCTCGATAACGAGTTCACATCACCGAAATTTGTGTTTTCCCATTATAACGAGTAGAAATTTGTGTTTTTTCTTTGGTAACGAGTTCAATTCATGTTTTTTTTCTTATTAACGAGTTCAAATTTGTGTTTTTCTCTCTGTAACGAGTTGTCCTTGTAGAAAAATGTTTTTTTCCTTGATAACGAGTTCACATCACCGGAAATTTGTGTTTTCCCATTATAACGAGTAGAAATTTGTGTTTTTTCTTTGGTAACGAGTTCGAATTCATGTTTTCTTCTTATTAACGAGTTCAAATTTGTGTTTTTCTCTGGTAACGAGTTGTCCTTGTAGAAAAATGTTTTTTTTTCCCTGATAACGAGTTCACATCACCGAAATTTGTGTTTTCCCATTATAACGAGTAGAAATTTGTGTTTTTTCTTTGGTAACGAGTTCGAATTCATGTTTTCTTCTTATTAACGAGTTCAAATTTGTGTTTTTCTCTGGTAACGAGTTGTCCTTGTAGAAAAAATGTTTTTTCCCCTGATAACGAGTTCACATCACCGGAAATTTGTGTTTTCCCATTATAACGAGTAGAAATTTGTGTTTTTTCTTGGTAACGAGTTCGAATTCATGTTTTCTTCTTATTAACGAGTTCAAATTTGTGTTTTTCTCTGGTAACGAGTTGTCCTTGTAGAAAAAAATGTTTTTTTTTTCCCGATAACGAGTTCACATCACCGGAAATTTGTGTTTTCCCATTATAACGAGTAGAAATTTGTGTTTTTTCTTTGGTAACGAGTTCGAATTCATGTTTTCTTCTTATTAACGAGTTCAAATTTGTGTTTTTCTCTAGTAACGAGTTATCCTTGTAGAAAAATGTTTTTTTTTTCTTGATAACGAGTTCACATCACCGGAAATTTGTGTTTTCCCATTATAACGAGTAGAAATTTGTGTTTTTCTTTGGTAACGAGTTCGAATTCATGTTTTCTTCTTATTAACGAGTTCAAATTTGTGTTTTTCTCTGGTAACGAGTTATCCTTGTAGAAAAATGTTTTTTTCCCTGATAACGAGTTCACATCACCGAAATTTGTGTTTTCCCATTATAACGAGTAGAAATTTGTGTTTTTTCTTTGGTAACGAGTTCGAATTCATGTTTTCTTCTTATTAACGAGTTCAAATTTGTGTTTTTCTCTGGTAACGAGTTGTCCTTGTAGAAAATGTTTTTTTCCCTGATAACGAGTTCACATCACCGGAAATTTGTGTTTTCCCATTATAACGAGTAGAAATTTGTGTTTTTTTCTTTGGTAACGAGTTCGAATTCATGTTTTCTTCTTATTAACGAGTTCAAATTTGTGTTTTTCTCTGGTAACGAGTTGTCCTTGTAGAAAAATGTTTTTTTCCCTGATAACGAGTTCACATCACCGGAAATTTGTGTTTTCCCATTATAACGAGTAGAAATTTGTGTTTTTTTTTGGTAACGAGTTCGAATTCATGTTTTCTTCTTATTAACGAGTTCAAATTTGTGTTTTTCTCTGGTAACGAGTTGTCCTTGTAGAAAAATGTTTTTTCCCCTGATAACGAGTTCACATCACCGGAAATTTGTGTTTTCCCATTATAACGAGTCGAAATTTGTGTTTTTTCTTTGGTAACGAGTTCGAATTCATGTTTTCTTCTTATTAACGAGTTCAAATTTGTGTTTTTCTCTGGTAACGAGTTGTCCTTGTAGAAAAATGTTTTTTTCCCTGATAACGAGTTCACATCACCGAAATTTGTGTTTTCCCATTATAACGAGTAGAAATTTGTGTTTTTTCTTTGGTAACGAGTTCGAATTCATGTTTTCTTCTTATTAACGAGTTCAAATTTGTGTTTT